>BLSH010482915.1:281231-305960 GCA_018402905.1 Glandirana rugosa | reverse complement strand
TTTAGAGCAATAAGAGTCTCTTCACAAGGCATTAGATTGACTAAGCCCTTCAGGACATCAGCCGACGTCCTCTTTGGTTAAACACACAGCTGACTCCCAAGCACAAGAGGGGTCGCAGCAGCTCAAAAGTCTCTAAGATCTCTCAGCAGTCTGTACTCACAAACTGTCCAGGGAAAGTTGGTTGCCTCCTTTCAACATCCTTTCTCCTGTGATACCAGACTAAATCTTCAGATGACACCCCTCAGTTAGCACTCTGTAGCTTCAGCATTCAGGCCCCCAGGTCACCCACCTGAGATCTTATAAACAGTAAGCACATGGTAGCACTGCCCTGGAGAGCAGCAAGCCCTCCAGACTGGACTTCCTATCTGCAGGCAAAGACCCTGAAGTGCTATGTCTCAGAGTATTTATACAGACTTTCAGTAGCCTTCAGGGCCACCCTCCCTAGGATGACCAGGGCTGCATACATATTTATGCTGCTATTTGCATTTCCCCACACCTTTGTTCCAAAGGATTCTACTGTTCTCTGGAAAGTATAGAAGGCAGGCAAGCCAGCAACAGCTGAAAAACTGAGCATACCTAACTAATCACATGTAGCTGCGCTGATTACAGTGAGCACAACTAAATTGACCACAACAATTAGGCCCCATACACATGGGCATATTAAATGGGCGTATTAAAAAAATAAGCTTAACGTTGGGCCCGACGTCAGGGAAAAATCTGCGTCAAAAACGCGATTTCGTCTGCGTTTTGCATCGGCGTTAATATGCGTTAGTGAGCGCTGGCGTCAATAGGCGTTTCGTCTGCTATTTTTTTAACCTACATAGAAAACAGGAAACATGGACTTTGAAAGCATGCATTACAATAAAAACAATACTTTATTTGTTACAATGCTAGCCCAAAGGCTTATGACAAAATGTGAGTGCTCATTAAAAACATAAATGATCCAAACATCATATACATGACATGTTATGTTGCATTGATCCTCTCTAGACATCCATCAATCCTCATGGGATGGGATAGGAGAGAGGGGAGAGTGCACCTGTACACACAAGAACAATGTTAGCCGCCCGGGGTGAATCCCATATACCACAATAGTGGAATACTGGTACAACTTGAAAGGTATATCAAAATTACACAAAAAAAGAAAAAAATACAAAGTGATTCAGACCACCAGAGCAAGGGGAGGCTCTACTAGTTTCGCGCCGCAGATGAACGCTTCGTCTGGAGCCCTCAGTAGCAATCTATTGAAATAAATACACTCATGTCATGTCAATGCATAGATACATATAATACTTAAAACACTTTCTTTATAACTCATGTCATTTTTGTAATAGTATTGTAAGGGATAATGGTAATCACTTACATGGTAAAATAGAAATAATAATGAATCAATTGAAGCACACGTCCCCACAAAACCTGCATGGTACAGATGGAACTCTCAGAGTGGACTGTGAGGCTAGGAGCACCCCAGGTACACCACACATCAAAGGTCATGCACAGGCAGGCATGCGGATCTGCACATCATATAAGTGTGGATAAGATCAGTGATAAATATGGATAGTAGTGTGATATGTAAATATAAGAATAGGTAAATGTGCATTATTCAAAATGTCAATGTGCAAAAATTGCAAAAAAATTCCAGTGTATAAAAAAATTAGGTTACATTGAAAAAGTTCAAGTCCATAGGAAAATCCATACACTTATTAAATGGTGTGACAAGTGAAAATGGTATTCAACTCCGTGGCTACCAGTGTTCAAGAAAGACAGCAAAGTGTTCCATCCATAAGAAAACAGCTTCTTACCAGATCTGATGGATCCCTATTACAGGGATCAAAGAAGCTCATGCCAGGATGATCACAGGTGTGGAGATTTCAAACAGCGTGTTCTGACACACATGCAGGGATGAGCAGATCTGATGGATCCCTGTTACATAGATCAAGAAAGCCTATGCCAGGATGATCACAGGTATGCCCCCACTCTGGATGGAGGGGTGCAGGGGGCACATTTGGACAGCAGCATTGTCTAGGAGGAGGGCAGTGTTGGGTGTACTAGCAGATTGTACTACACTAACATATTGAAGCCAAAATCTAGCTAACACTGCAGTTAAATAAGCAGTTACAGCAACTACTTTTTTTCTTCTGGGATAAAGGTTTTACACAATTAAATAAAGGCTGATCGTTGCACCATTTACAGTTGTAAATGGTTTGTCATAACACTGTGACTGCTACATTTGCAACAGAGCTTGTTATATTGAAAAACAACAGACGTATTGGCCAGATCACCAGATGAAAATAAAGGAAAGACTTAAAAAAGAAAACATCTCACCTCTTTTTTTTCCATGCAGTCTTATAATCTGATTGAGTGAAATACATTCAAATTCATGCTGCCAACCAATGCAAAATCAGTAATTTAATGCCCCGGCTGTTTGACTTATTTGTCTGAATCTGATCTAAGTTGAATCAAAATAAATCAGAGGCAAAATTACACCTATTCAATTGGTTGCCAGTTTGATCATTTTGAACGAGTCGCACATCGATCAGATTATAACATTGAAGCGTGTATGGCTACCATTAGTCTCTTCTCCCTCAGTGACCAGACTGAAATATTTATGCTTAAACTGTGACAGCAGACAGGAAAACTAATTTGCTATTACAAAGCTTGAAAAAGATTTAGGTAATACAGGATAATGAAGACCGGGGAACCATTAACACCTGGTGCCTCCTGGTTATTAGCCACGCAATGTATACATGATATCACAGAACCTTGGCTACAAGGATGCATCTCAGCTTAAACAACCGACTGCTGTCCACCATCTGAGCAGCTTATGCTGTAGAAAAAATAATGACCTTCTGATCCCTGGGTGACATGGACTATAAGGTGTAACTATACACAGAACTTTGAGTTTTGAATAGAATGGGGAAAGGTCATAATCCCTGTCATGTTTTACAGCAATCTGTGGCTCCATTAAATACATTTCCTCATATTTCCTTTTCTGAGGCCAATGTTTTACCAGACAGGAAGGGAACGACAATCTGTACCAAGGAAATAGCATTAAACAGCTAGCAGAGGTTTTAGCATGCCCCTACTTAATTTTAAAAATACAATTTTACTTCTGTCTTTGCCGCTGTTAGAGAGATATTCCCCTTATTTCCCATGCTGGGGGACAACTTTTACCAGACAGGGAATAAAATAATCTCTCTAATGGAGCCTCTGACTGTAGTAAAACCTGGGAGGAGCTCTGCGGCGCCTACAGTGGCTTGCTGGACACACGTTGGCAACTATGCCTAGGAGATAAACTTTAAAATGGATGTAAACCTGATTCATGAAATTTGGCCGAAGCACATATATCTGTATTGTTTTCTTATCTCTCTCCACAGCCCTAAGTCCCATGTCTTTCTGTTGCTCCGTTCTTCTGTTATCAGCATGATAACTTCTGACAAGTTCTCAGACAACCGAGCTAAAACCAACCTGAAATTTGTGGTGGGTGCTATAAATAGATTAGCAGAGAGATGATCTATTCACAGCACAGCTCTGCACATTTCTTCCTTCCTTTATGTGGAGTGGGGGTGTGTGCCTTTCCTCCAATCAGATGTCACACAGTGTATGCCAAGAATCCACTCCCAGTGCTGAATAGAAAGAGAAAATCTCTAACATGATGAGCACCTGCTAAAGAATATATAAAACTGAAGACAGCAGATATCACTGTGTATCTGAGGCTGTTCACTTCACTTGGTATAGAAGAGGGTTTACACTCACTTTAAGAAGCATCTGCAAAGGCATTTGTATTTCAATGTGTACATAAGCCTTAACAGATACACTTTATTGCATAAGCAATAAAGCTCACCATACATTTCACAATCTGACAACGGCAATCTCCTTTAGCTCTACCAAAAGTCGTGTAAGGGCCCGCCTGATTAGGTACAGACTGATTGTATTGTTCAGCTGGGTGCTCATATTACATAGTTTTGGTAAATCCAAAGTTGATTGTATAGAGATTGTAAGATCAGGTTGTATAGTGCATGATGAGTTTATGAAAGGTACATTGGCATACCGTAGTACTTACACTTGCCTATTGCCTGTATTACACTGAGCTGCTGCCAGTCTGATTCCCAGATATTTTCCCTTGATCCCCTCCTTGTAGGTTTTTTGATTCAATATGACCCTCTATAAGAGTTATTCACAATATCTGTATATTACGGGATCAACATCTTGGTGACCTCAGTGGTCATGGAGTTCTCCTCGGTGGTGTTGAGGATCCAGGCTCCTACTGGCTGGCATGGCAGATAGTGGCAACTGCATATGTTTTTTGATTGCAGCTACATTTATCTTTATTGTTTTCTGTTTAATCAATTAGGTGTGATCTGATTTTATATGACATCTAGGAATAAGGTGCTATATGCTTCCGAAACTCATTGGCTGAACTGAAGCACCTTATGCAAGTTTGCATCATAACAACAGTGTTGTATATTGTCAACTGTATATCTTCTTTATGAAATAATGAGACATATTCCTTTTCTTATAATAATTTGTATTATAATAATGATTGATTATATGGTTTTTAAGCAGATTGTGCTATATATTGCCTTAAAAGTCACATATGGGGAATACTGTATATTTGGTAATTTGCTCCAGCAAGGTAAGTCATTGACTCAGGGTGGTCTGAGAGTGATACTGAATGCTTAGAAAACATGTGTTGAGAAAATGTGAGTTGTCATTGTGTGTACTTTCTCCTGAAAATATCACTTTCCCAGCGGTCATACTGAACCAGTGGCTTCAATATATTCTAAGTAACTGATTGTAGACAAGTTCCTGCACGAGAAAGCCAAATACTGAGAATAAGGCTGTGCTGCATGCATCTCAAGACTTAAAGTGGTTGTAAAGGCTGACATTTTTTTACCTTCATGCATCCTATGCATGAAGGTAAAAAAACCTTCAGTATGCAGCTCCCCTGCCACCCCCAATACTTACCAAGGACCAAGCCCTGTTCTGCACGTCTTATGGAGACAAGTGCAGGGCTTGGGGGTAAGCATGCATAAGTCCCACTTGCTATGGGGGCACTCAGAGAAGAGGAGGAGCCAGGAGCGCCGATGGGCACCTGAGAAGAGGAGAATTGGGGCTGCTCTGTGCAAAACCATTTCACGGAGCAGGTAAGTAAAGCATAAAAAAAATCTGCCTTGAATATCACTTTAACCACTTGAGCTCCGGAAGATATTACCACCTTCATGACCAGACCATTGTTTGCTATTTAGCACTGTGTTACTTTAACTGGTAATTGCACAGTCAGGCAGCCCAGTACACAAACAAAATTTATATAATTTTTTTACACATATATAAAGCTTTCTTTTGGTGGTATTTGATCACCACTCTTTTTTTTTTATTATTTTTTTTTGTGATATAAATGAAAAATACTAAACATTTTGAAAAAAAAAACAATATTTTTTTTTTTCTGCTACAAAACATATCCAATAAAATAATAAAATCTAATTTATTTATACATTTTGACCAAAATGTATTCTGCTACATGTCTTTGATAAAAAAAAATTCACAAAAAGCGTATATTAATTGGTTTGCATGAAAGTTATAGCGTCTACAAACTATAGTATTTTTTTTCTATTCTATTAATGGCAGTAATCAGTGACCTATAACGGGACTACAATAGTGCAGCGGGCAATCTAAAACGTACTAACTGCCACTGACATCACCAGTGACACTAATACAGTGATCAGAGCTAAAACTATACAATGGCACTGTACTCATAACCCTGGCTGGGAAGGGGTTTAGGGCAATCAAGGGGTTAAATGTGTGCCTAACATTGTGTAACGTGTGTGTGCTGCTTTTTATTACAAATCTCTTTGTTTCTTAAATCCCTCTGTACATAGCCCTGTGTTGTTTGTCAATACAGGGTCCTGGGCTGTAATTGCACACAGCCGATCAGCATGTCCCGGCTTTGAATCATTGGCCAGGACTTGCTGACAGGCTCCCGCTGTATATAATCACAGCATATTCTGGATGGGGGCGTTCTAAACCCAGAAGCAGGCGGTGACCTATGGGTATGCCGCTTTGCATGTGTGGGCTGCCCATACGCAGATGTGAACAAACAAGCAATGTCATAGACACTTTTTAATGCAGGTGTAGCCCGGGCCCCAAAGTCCACAGGCCTGATAATGACCTGTACTGTCAGGGAATACTGACATCCATTCTCCCAGTGTGGGTCACTAGGCATAGTGGGTGTGAAGCAGTGTAGAGGAAGTTGGGCGCCAGACACTTTGATGATGCAGAACAAAAGTTTACACGATAGACTGCACAGTTTCTTCATGCTGAGAGTTCAGCTAGGAGGAGATTTCCACTATAGCCTGTATACATGCCCACATGTGTGATGTCAATATCATGTGACCTAGCTATCTCTGAGAACAAGTACATGTTCTCTCCATCGTAAAAGACACAACTGAGCATGTGCAGGTGGGATAACTTGCCCGTGTTAAGCTGCTCTTTTGCAGAAAGACAGTGCAGGAGGGAAGGATCTATGGCATATAGGATAATACAGCCTTTTTACACAGAGGATTAACCCCTTAAGTTACACAGTGAGTATAACAATCATGCTATGCTGCATATACAGACTGATTTTACGGTTGTGGGTTTAGTAACACTTTAAGCTCACAGTCTCTTAAAAGACTCTCTGGAATGCCACTGGGTCCCTTGAACGTCATACAGCTAACTGCTGTATCTTACAAGTGCTACCCATGCCAACCTGCTGGGTCCCTTACTCGGCTCTTCATCCCAACTGCTGAACTCTCCTGCAAGCGTCACCCCCTCTATTTTGCTGGGTTCCAAGCTTGACTCCGCTGAGCCTTTCCCAACTTCTTCACCGCTCCCAGTTAGTGAAAAAGGCTGCTCTGGTACTCTCTCGGACTCTGAACTCTGGCCTCTGATAACAGGAGCATTGTCCTTTGAGGGCGACAGTTCCCCCTTTACCCCTGACACTGATTCACACTTGCCTCTGGTGACAGGAGTGGTCATCTCTGGCGGCAACTGCTTTCCTTCACCTCTGGCAATGATCCGGTTCCCCCTCAGGCAGAACCTCTGCAATGATCCGAGTTCCCCCTCAGGGAAAACCTCTGCAATGATCAGGCTCCACTGGGACTGAGCCTCTACTCACATTGCTAGGCCTCAGGCTTCAGGCCTAACCTTCAGCTGCTACTATGTGTTAGGTCCGCCAGGAACCCCAACCGTCACTCTGGTTTCCTGACCAGTAGTCTTGTTATCCTGGGAAGGTGGAGGACAGTTGCAGTCCTGCAGCCAGAATTATGGGACCTTTATGGTAAGTGCAAACAGCCCCAATCAAGGAACGACAAATAAGTAAATGACTCACGGTTAGTAGAGGGTGTAGTTGGGAGCCAAGGAGAACCAATGTCGGTCCTTTAGCAAATCCAGGCAGAGATCCAAGGGTTTTACCAGAGACAGCGTCAGGGACAGGCAAGATTCGGCAACAATTGGTCAACGTAGTACAAGAGGGTAATCCAAAGGCGTAGTCGGGAACAAGCATAGTTAGTTACAGGCAAACAATCAGGTATAATGACTAGTAGTATCTGAAACCTATACTCAGGCAAAGACAGGAAGAGGAAGTGAGGATTTATAGGATACTAATTGAGATGACTGCCTACAGCTGGCCACTGTGTGGAGTCACCATCCAAAAGCAGTAGGTACTCAGGACTCCACAAAGATAGTAATTACCGAGTGGTTAAGGCTGTAAGGAACTGACCACAAGAGTACAGGTCCCGGGATCGATCCTTGGGCAAGGCGTGACAGTACCCCCCATGCAAAGATGGGTGGCTGAACAAATTACCCAATAGAAACATATGAGAGTGATAGTAAAAAAAGGCAAAGTGGTCCATTGTGTCTGCCCCATTTTTTTTAAATTTATACTTTTTTTTCTTTTTTTTTGTCTGAGTATGTTTGTCTCAGGCATGTTTGAATCCACTTACTGCTGACTGACTCGCTACCTCTGCTGTCCTGTACCCCTGAATGGCCAGCAAAGGATGAAAGCTGACCACGCTGACACAGATCAGCTTCTGCGCTTTGTGTGGTCAGTCTAGAAAAAGGAAGAAAGGTGACTGGCAGGCTCAACCAGGTACTTCAGATGGAATAATTAAGAAAATGACAGAGACTGTAATTTATAAAATACACATACATACAAATAAAATGAATATTTAGGGTAATATACAGTTTAACTTTCTATTTTGTCCTGATCATACTTGAAAAAAGATTATTACTAGAAATTCCCAAATTTATAAAGTTGCTTGTAAACAATTTGATTACTCATTTTTTACAACATATTCACAAAAGTATATTCAGTGCAGACAACACTGCTTGTAGTTCAAGTTCTCAAAATGATAATCTTTATACACATTTTTTATCAAAATCGAAGGCTTTTCACACAGTGCTTCTCTCAAAAAATGGATATGATGTCATCCCCATAGCAACCAGAGCTGGGCCAGGGATCCAGTGCTCGGGTGATTTCTTCTGTGTGAGGTCATTAAAGCTTACAACAGGTTCCCGTACCTATACAACCTGCCATTTATTGCACACAAAATAAAATATTAGAGAAACTAAACCTGTATTCAGGATATTGCACCTAGGAAATTTCACCAGCAAAAAGTGTATGAATGTCAAGCTTTCATCAGTACAAGAAGACTTCAAATTGCCAGGCCTTTAGGGCTCATTCACATCAAATGATGCATAGTCTTGTTCACTTTTTTGCTTTTTTTTTTCAACTTTCGAAATGTCACAAAACATTTATTCACTACAGCGGGTTGCTATGAGGTGTACTGTGTTGGTAGATGCTGTACTGAAAAAAAAAGTATATATATGCATAGGCATCTACTTTTTATATTCAACTTAATTTGAATAAACTTCTATCACCTGTGGGTAAAGGGAAAAAAACAACCCCAATATACCCAACTACTTACAAAAAAAAATACATAGTGCCAAGATAAAAAGTCAAATCGTCTCAAGCTGCAGGGAGTCATAGAAAGGGACCAGAAAGCAGGGAAAAGATAGATCAGTCCACATGGCTCTAAATAATCAAAGGCACAAATAGTATAACACCACAACTCCTTCACATCTAAAATAGTATATCAATCCTCCTCATGGCCCTATAGATACTTATTGCCTATAGGCTGGTATTGTAGCCAACCACAAACGGGTTAGCATTCAGTGAAACCGGGGTTTATCATTCCAAATTGTGTCATCCTGTCTCAGGAGGTTAACTTTGTAGCATCCAAAACAAGGGCCGATATGCACTAGCCAAATCAGGGTCAACACACTCCACTCCCCCTCACATGTAAAGCCCAAGACAGGCCAAGCTCTAAAGCAAAGTACAATAACGCAGAAAATGAACAAACAATGCATCCATCATTCTTCTCTCTAATATGCTCAAAAAACACCCCATCCGATACAGCATACTACTTACTAGCTAGATGTATCTTATTCTCACAGATCACTAAATTTCAGATCATGAAACAAGAGACTGTAAAAAAGTCCTTACATTTCCACCCTAATATAGTCCCTTGGCCTCCCAAGGACACACCCTCCATACCAAGAAAAGCTTTGATCCTCTGTGGCTGGGGGGGGGGGGGAGGGTGCCTCCTCCTACTGCCAATAAGGCCGTCATGACTAAAAAAGGAAAATGCCCCTCTTTATTACCTACTGCTTTGGGCTTAACCCAGGTATTTGATATTCATTATCAGTTGCTTGATACATGCAGCCTTCTTAACTTCGGGCACAGTAGTCACTAGGCAGACAAACTGTTGTACCTGTTACATTTATCCAACTGATTGTTGCTGATATGCTTAACATATTTCTGTACTATCTGTTCCAAAAATAATTTTTTCAATAAATCTTGTTTGGAAAAAAAAGGAAAACACCGGCTCTTCCATCAGCCGCAATTATCCCAATCTTTTCATGATGGCCACCACACCAGAAGTGACGTTACACCATCCTGGTGGATGATATCACTTCTGCTATTGCGCAGTGGTAACATCGCACGGCGGAACCACAGACACTGACTTGGAGGAAAAACTAAACACAGGAAATGTCACTTCCAACACGGCGGCCATCTTAAAAAGGTAGGGATAATTAGAGCAATTAGATGATAATCATTTATGCATGGTACTGACTTTTTTTTAGGTATTGGGACAATAGTAGTCAATTTAAAACAAGCATAACATGCTTTGATTCTTATCTTACAGCAGGACAATGACCCTAAACATACCCCCAGGCTATGTCAGTACTACTTTCAAGATGTAGCCAGGTGCCAGCTATAGTGTAATAAATTCAGGGACACTTACAGGGACTGTGGATTAAACCCTTTCCCTCTAGTGACCAGTACTTGGATAATGACATCACCTCCTGCTAGCAGTGCAAGAATTAATCTCCTGGACAGCAGAGGATCTTGGGACTTGTAATATACAAAACTGTCTTTGGGCCCCACCATTTCTAGCAGGAGACAACTGACACAAAAAATCTGGTGAACTATCAGCAACACAGGACTCTTAGCTGCAGTTTATCTAGCTGAAGGGATGTTCTTAGGCCACTAATACAGCCATAAGGGTATCTTAGCTAACTACATCTGTGTATTATTGTGTATGCCCCTTTGGTGCACTGGTGGCCTGGAGGGAGCTGACAGACTATTAAGTCTTTCCTCCTCCTCCTTTGCTTGGTTGTATCTAGCTACAGTTAACCATTTAAAACTGGTGTTGTTTTATTTAATGTCTACTGCTGTTAAGCTCTGTTTGAGACAATATGCACTGATTACATTATTTCCTTTGGTCTTCTTTTAACCAAACTCTAAGATAAAGATATTACCAAAAATTGTGTCTCTTGCTTGATTGTCTTCTATTGTTGAAAGATGACAGAACCTAGAGTGTTTGAGGAGTCAGGAGGCTTGCAAGTTGAGGGGAACAACTGGGGGCAAGCATCATCAAGCGGCCCCTATAGGGATAGTGCCACAGAAGAAAAGAAGAAGATTGAGAGGTTTGAATCATGGAATAGCAAGCACAATCACCATCCAGTTTGTTTGGGATAAATTGGGCAGAAGGGTGAAAGTAAAGTAACTTACATTTGCAACGCATCTAGGTTTATCTGTTATTTTTGCAAAAGGTGGCTACTTTAATGAATGAAAAATCTAAAACAAATTTGGTTAAACACAAAAAAATGGCATTATTTAATTCTTATTTCCCTTTATTTGTTCCATGCTTTAATTTCAGACTATGTTATACATTGAGACATTAACCTGCACCAATGTCAATAAAAACTGGAAAAATTGTGGCGTTCCTAAGCTTCTAAACTGTATACAGAAATGGAGCTTATCCATTCTCCTGTACACCTTTCAGCCAATCAGGGTGACGGGTCTCAGACCCGCTTCCTGATTGGCCGGGAGGAGGATTAGTGTGGTGATAATGAATATTCATTCGTTATCGTCGCCCAACTGGGTGGGCTTCGGGCACAGTGCTCCGCTCCCTGAGCTCACCCTTTTTTGAAGATTATTAGAGGCTCTGGCTCTAATCTCATGCTTCCAAAACACCCCCCCCCCCATTGAAATCCATGCATCCGGTGTCCCTGTATGTACATCAGGGCGCCAGACACATGGATAGGAGGGGCGGTGCCCATGTACTCCTAATGCACGGGCCACCACTGATTAAAACATTGCTTTTCTTTTTTAACTGTTTCATGTTTTTTTTCTTAGATTGTATCAGAAACATTTATTATATTTTGTCATGTATAACCAGACTGTTTTACCAAAAAATACAAATTTACTTAAGAATTATAACTATCATGCTTTTGGTCAACTTTATTTAAACATGTATTTCTGTTTACAAGATTAGAAACTGTACTTCTTTATAACAATCTCTCACTACCATGATTTTTATTTTGAAATAAACATGACACTGCTGATCTTTCTAATGGGATATTTATTCAATCAGTTTCTGCTTACTTTTCATAGTAGGCAAGATTGAATAAAGACAATAGTTCATCCAGTTCAACCTGTGTAGGTATATGTGTGTTAGTGTCTTTAGTTATTTCCCTTATCCCTGTATGTTGTGTTCTTTAAGATGCACATCCAAGAGTCTCTTAAAAATATCCATACTCCCCACAGCCACCACTAATTGTGGAAGAGGGTTCCACATCCTTATTGCCCTGACAGTGAAAAACCCCCTACGCAGTTTAAGGTTAAACCGCTTCTCCTCCAATCTCATTGTGTGGCCCCGTGTCCTCGTACACTCCTTGAGACAGAATCGTTTTTTTTCTATGCTGGGATCGCCATTGATGTATTTGTAAATTGCTATCATATCTCCTCTCAAGCATCGTTTCTCCAGCGAGAATACATTTAGTGTTTGCAGTCGTTCCTCATGATTGAGGTCCTTGAGTCCCCTTATTAGTTTTGTTGCCCTACTTTGGACTCTCTCCAGTTCCAACACATCCCTTCTGAGGACTGGTGAACAGAACTAGACAGAATATTTCAGATGTGGCCAAACCAGAGTATTATAAAGTGGTAGGATTATCGTTCTATCTCTGGAATATATCCCTTTTTTATGCATGTCAATATTCTGCCTTTTGGAATGCCTTTTTGTAGTTGACACCCTATACCAGCCATACTGAAGCTGCTGAAGTTGGTAGAGGTTTCTTTAGCTGCAGCTTATTGACCTCCCATTTGATGGTTCCTGCATAGTCCTTGGGTCAACGTCAATTGTCACAGTTCTTCCCACTAACCTCCAAAATAAGGGGCATTTTCAAGTTGAACCTGGGGGCCTGGAATTTATTTGCATGGGTTTCTCTAGAATAAAAAGATTGAGAATGGCTGTGCTATGAAGAGCCCTATGGACTAGAAATGGATGAGGAGTGATGTGTCTCCACTGACTCATTCATCTCTGTGTATTCTGAATAGAGCTAAACAGAGAAACAAAAAATTAAAAAGAAAATTAACATTGTTTAGTCCTAAAGTACAGTAAATAAAGAAATACCACACAATGACTTAAAAAATATGCAGACTTTGGAGAAAAATTACGCAATGTGAAACAACTGACCAGTTATCAAGTTTCTGCATCATAACTATTAGAGAGTTCTCTAGAAAGTGAGCCACTTTGATTTAAGATTTTCTACATCCACATAAAGATATTCACACGTGATTTTGCATACATCTCTATAGAATAGACATATTCACAAAGATAACATTCTAGGACGCAGTGCATGATAGTGCACGCTACATTCATTCTGAATGGCAAACCAAAGCTTCCTGCCGTGCTTAGTATTGCACTACTCTGCATAATTTTTGGTCTGTTGTGGTACCTTAGGCAGTCCATTCGAATGCATGATAACAAGCAACACAGCACAGCACAATGGGGAATATTTACTAAACCTGGAGAGTGCAAAATCTGGTAGCCAATCAGCTTCTAACTTCAGCTTGTTTAACCACTTCAGCCCCGGAAGGATTTACCCCCTTAATGACTAGGCCATCTTTTGTGATACGGCAATGCGTTACTTTAATTGACAATTGATGTCCTTTTTTTCCCCACAAATAGAGATTTCTTTTGGTGGTATTTAGTATATCCAAAAAAAAAATGTATAAAAAATACAATAATTCAATCACCGCTCTAGGTCCGTTGAGCCTCAATTGGATCAGCTAAGTGTGTTCTGGTGTAGGTGCCGGCTGAGTGCATGTAGATTTACACACAATCGAAAGGCTGGACAGCCACACACTGAATCCAATCTTGCAAATTTATTAGTAAATGAAGGTGCAGGTACGAATCAAGGTTAACCACAAGTTCCAGCTAACGCGTTTCATGCCTTGGGCTGGCGCTTACTCATAGTAATTTACTAATAACTTTGCAAGATTGGATTCAGTGTGTGGCTGTCCAGCCTTTCGTTTGTGTGTAAATATAAAAAATACAAATTTATTCATCAGTTTAGGTCAATATTTATTCTTCTACATACTTTTGGTAAACAAAAATCCCAATAAGTGTATATTGATTGGTTTGCGCAAAAGTCATAGGGGTTGATTTACTAAAAAAAATTGGTGCAGCTGTGCATGTTAGCCAATCAGCTTCTAACCTCAGCTTGTTCAATCAAGCTTTGACAATAAAACCTTGAAGCTGATTGGTTTCCGTGTGGAGTTGCACCAAATTTTGCACTTTCAAGCTTTAGTAAATCAACCCCATAGTGTCTACAAAATAGGGTATAGAATTATGGCATTTTTATTATATTTTTTTACTAGTAATGGCAACGATCAGTTAGCGGAACTGCGACATTGCGGCGGACAGATCGGATGCCCAACTGAAATTTTTTACACTTTTTTGGGAACCAGCGACATTAATACAGAGTATAATAAAAAGATTCAGTGCGACACTACTGTTAAAAGTGTCAAAACAAAAAATTTTTATTTTTTTTTTCTCCAGAAAGAGACCTTGGACCCCTCCTTTGGAACAAGGAACCCAGGAGACCCAGTGCAGTGAGACGGGTGACCCTGAGAGAGAGTATCGGTGCGACCGCGTGGAGGTCTTGATCCACACAGGCGACTCCTGACCCCCTGTAATAAGGGGTCCAGGAGATCCGGTACGGAGACAACCTAGCTGTGGTTTAGGTCTTTTCACTCTCTGGTGGCGTGTGGTATATCGATCTATCCAATTTGGGAAACCGTCATTAAGAACATCCCTCTTTTTCACTATTGCACTGTGTTGTCTATTTACTATTATTGACTTGGGCACTTGGACATTTAGTTGTTGACACACGTTTGGAGTTTTCACATATTGTTTGCATTGTTTGTATTGATTATATTTACACAAGCGCAACTTTTTTTTGGTTACTGCTTATTTATTGAGTGTAGGATTCACACTGTATTGTTGCGGCTGTGTTAAGGAATACTTTTGATTTAAATCTTGGGGTTAGCGCAGTCTGTTTCTCTATACACATTAATACAGAGATCAGTGCTAAAAATATGCACTGATACTGTACTAATGGCACTGGCAGGGAAGGGGTTAACGTCAGGGGCGATCAAGGGGTTAGCTGTGTTCCCTGCTAGTGTTTACTAACAGTATGGGGGACTGTGTGACTGGGGAAACACACAGATCCGTCTTCCTGCTTAGCAGGAAAACAGATCTCAGTGTCTTCCCCTGATAGAACGGGGATTTGCCTTGTTTACTTCAGCAGATCCCCATTCTGTCTCTGCGGAGAATGATCGCGGGTGCCCAGCGGACACCAAGTCCGCCGGAGCCGCTGATCGGCTACCCCGCTGGCAAATCAGAACGCGTGCGCACTGCCAGCGGACCCATGAAAGCTAGTGCACAAATCACTGTATCTTAACAGTAGTGTCACACTGAATCTTTTTATTCTACACACGTTTGGAGTTTTCACATATTGTTTGCATTGTTTGTATTGATTATATTTACACAAGCGCAACTTTTTTTTGGTTACTGCTTATTTATTGAGTGTAGGATTCACACTGTATTGTTGTGGCTGTGTTAAGGAATACTTTTGATTTAAATCTTGGGGTTAGCGCAGTCTGTTTCTCTATACAGGTTACCTACAGAATTCCATCTGATTGCAGCTTCCCCATTTGTGTGCATAACACGTTTTGTTTGTACTTGTTTCTGATTTTCGGTATATATTTTTGCACGGATTCACTTCTTGACAGAATGGATGTTTTTGAGTATCGAGCTACCTGTAAGCTCAATACGGAGGGAACTTTCACCATATCAGATGGTGAAAACAATGATATGGGCGGGCTCTTCACGCGGTTGAAGAACCTCATGTTTTCAGAAATTCACGCACAGTGGGATATCGCCTTCTTTGAACAATACCTGGCTGATAATATGGTGCCCAGAAGCCTCCGTTAGGAGGTGAGTCCTCAGAAGGGTGATATGAACCTGGATGACTGGTTCAAATACTTCAATGAGGCAGGACTAGGGTTTTTAAAATTCCTTAAAAATAGGAAACTTGAGAAATTACCTATCTTGGATGCACAGATAAAAGAGATAAGGGAAAAACTCCTACCATTCAAGGAAAGTGAAGAGTACAAGGAGAGGTCTTTGACTCTTAAAAAAGCATTGGAAAAGGAGGAGAGAGAACAGAAAATAAAAAAGAGAAAGAAGTACAATAGAGATATGGGGGACTATAAAACCGGCATAGTATTCGAATGGCAGAATAAGATTTTGGAACAAAAGAAGGGTAATATAACAGGAACATCTGGCCAGGGTCCCAATGTGGAAACACATGGTGCCACACCTACGGATTTGGGGTGGGAGGGAGACCCCCAGTCCCCAATGGAAATGGGAGCCACCAGTTGGGTTTATCCCCCACTAACGAGAGGGAGGTTAACATCACGGGCCCCAAGAGGGGATCAGACACCCCACTCAGGAAGGATAGGTGATGAGTTAGCTGGGAGTTTTAAGGGAAATGCGAGGGGCTATAATGTACCCACCAACAACCGCTTTGGATATTTGGAGGGGGAACATTATACTTCCCCCGATGGGAGAGAAGGGAGATGAATACCCCCTATAACAATACAGGTGATCCCAGGTTTAGGAGAAATAATACACGCCCCCCCAACCATGGGAGAGATGGAAATTACCATGTCCCCCCCAGGAGAGAGCCATATGGGGGGGGGGGGAGTCCCATGGTTCTGTCCGTGGGGGACCTGGATTTGGGAGAGAAGAGGTACATCCAGAAAACCCCTATGGGGGTCCTTACCCCCCACAACATCTAAGGGGAACGAATCAAGCCCCACGTAGACCAAACAATAGATCAAATTACTCTAACTATGGGGGTTTTCCCAGACAGGAGCTAGGATACAGAGAAATGGGAGAAAGGGGAGGGGAACGAGAAGAGGAAGAAGGACACGTAAACAAAAGAAAGAGAGTACAGTAGGCCAGGGGATATATAACCTAAGCACTCAGGTACTCACCGTTAATGAAAAGAGTCTGCTGGATCGAGGTCTGAAATTTGCTCCGCCTAAGGGTTTGAACAAATTTCAAATCTTCGTAGATGTACATAAGTACATAAGAAAAGTTAGTGTTAAAAGACACTTCATGATGAATCCCATGGTTAATTGTAATAAAAGACCCTCAGAGATTAAAGGGTCTAACCTCTCTAATGCTTCCCTCTTTAACCCGCCTGGTGGTTTAGTCCCCTCTATACGGGTTTTTAGGGAAGTTGTACTCAGAGACTTAGAAAAAATACCCACCAAAAACAATAAAATGCCCAGTCATTTGGAAAAGGGCCTGCGGGAGCTCTGCGAGAGAAAGGATCTTATCATTAGACCCGCAGATAAGGGAGGAATCGTACTATTAGATAAAGCCTCATACTTGAATGAGATGAACAATATTCTAAGTGACACGGAGACCTACGTGCCCCTGAGGAGAAATCTGGTTAATCAGTACAAAAAAGAATTGGAGAGATTGGTTAGTAGGGCTTTAGAATCAGGGATTGTGAATAAGAAGGAAGCAGCCTTCTTGGTTCCTGCCGCTCCTCGAACTCCAATATTGTACTACTTACCAAAGATCCATAAGAGTCTTACTTGCCCCCCGGGGCGCCCGATAGTGAGCGGGATCGACTCAGTAACGTCCCGGGTGGGCAAGTATATTGACCACTTCCTGCAGCCTCTGGTTGGGAAGATGCCCTCCTACATCAAGGACAGTATGGGAGTCATCAATTTGGTCGAAAACTGCCCAGTGAGAGAGGGCTGGTGGTTGGCCACGGGGGACGTTACGTCCCTCTATACAATCATCCCCCACGATAAGGGATACCAAGCGGTACGACACTACTTGGATCGGGAGGGAGATCTGGTCCCGAGTCAGAGGGACTTCCTCCTTGATCTCCTTAAGTTTGCCGCCTCCCGAAACTATTTTTGGTTTGGGGGGGATACTACCTACAGAATAGGGGTGTGGCCATGGGGGCTAAGTATGCCCCCAGCTTGGCCAACCTCTTTATGGCCAAGTGGGAGGAGGACGTTATTCGATTCCCAGAGGAGACCTGAACTGATCTTCTGGGAACGTTATATCAATGACGTCCTCCTCCTATGGAGTGGCGACCAGACCTCCCTTCTGGAATATGTGGACTCCCTAAACATCAATGACAGGGGGATAAAATTGAACTTTGAATATAGCCAGACCAGAGTTAATTTCCTAGATTTATCCATCAAACTGGAGGAAGGGAAGATGACCACCTCCACATACTTTAAGCCAACTGACCGTAACTCCTTCATTTCCAGGGACAGTTGTCACCATAGACCCTGGATTGAAGGAGTTCCCAAAAGCCAGTTGTTACGCATTAGGAGAAATTGCTCCAACTTGAGTGATTATGATACACAGGCGGAAACTCTTTTGGGACGCTTCTTGGAAAAAGGATACGATGAAGTCCACTTACGTACCACGACTATGGCCGTTAGGAGTATGGACAGGGGGCAACTGTTGGTACAAAGGGAAAAATCTAAGGACCAGAGGTCGGACCAGAGCCGCCAATTTGCCTTTGTTACCTGTTTCTCCACCCAACACAAGGCTGTCAGGAACGTATTCCGGAAACATTGGCATATTTTACAAAATTACCCTGTTTTACATTCGGCATTGCCCGCTCGCCCCGTGATAACTTACAGAGGGGTACCATCATTGAAAAATAAAATCGTACACAACGTTATCAATCCCCCTCCCAGGAGTATCCCTTTCTACCACAATTTGAAAGGTTTTTTCAAATGTGGCCAATGCCAAGTCTGTCGAATAAATGCACTCCGGACAAGAAAAACATTGGATTTCTCCTCTACAGTAACTAAAAAAGGATACAATATAGACTCTCTTGTCCCATGTCGAACCAACCATGTAGTTTATCTACTTCAGTGCCCTTGTGGCCTTCAGTATGTTGGCAGAACAACGAGATCTCTGAATATTAGATTGGGAGAGCATATAGCCAACATACGCAAAGGTTACCCCAATCATAGTGTCTCTCGACACTATGATCGAGTTCATGCACGAAATCCTGAGGGAACTCTTTTTGTGGGTATTGATAGCCTGATTCCAAACTGGAGGGGTGGCCTCAAAGTGAGGGAACTCTCCAGAATGGAAACCAGGTGGATTTTTCTTCTAAAGAGCCATTCGCTCTTAGGGTTAAACATTGACCTGGATGTCAATTGTTTCATTGACAACTCTTGAGCTGCCTTACACTTCTCGTTTTTTCCCCCCTCTGTTTTCTTTTCTGAGTGTCTAAAACCATGTTTCCCCTAGATACAGGGCACCCTTCCTCTATGAAAAGGGGAGGGCCCTGATGGGATAAGGACTATAATACCTGTCCAGGTTAGAAAAGACTCGCAGGGTCACGTATTACTATATGAGTCTACCTATGGATCAATGGATATCCTTTACCTGTTTTTTTATAATAGGGCTACATTTCTCCGTATTGTTACCCCTAGAATGGGTTGATTTAGGATCCAGTTGGTACCCTCCATCTGTTGCCTCCTTATATTTTAGTTTATTTTTCTCTTGGATTTCATACACTTGTTGTTTGATTTTATACCATTGTTCCATTTGATTTAATTTGGGCCACATCACAACGGGAGTTTGGGGGGTAGTTCTCCTCCCCCCCATTTTTAGTAGTGCCCACTGGTTATACTATGACAGTTTTTAGAACTTCGGCACCATATGAACATTATTTTTCCAAAAGGGGGGTTATATCCAGCCTTTTTCATTTTTATTTTTATTTTAATATTTATATTTATATTTTTACTTTTATTCTTATTTTTATTTTCATCGTTATTTATTTATGTTTATTTTTGAACAATATTTTTTTGCATATAAAAAAAAAAAATTTTTTTCCCTTTCTCTGAATTTGAGTATAATGTTATGTGGAGTTTTTTTATAATATTAGGTCCGCCTGAGAAGGGGGCTTTTTTCTCCTTGTTTACCTACCATCTCCACTTTTGCTGCTTTTTATCTTTTTCCATATTTTTTATTTTTTATTTTCCAAAAAGGAAAAGTATATTTCCCATATGGATATGCCTCCGGTGTTTTGCCAACGCAGGGTGCTCTTTGGTTTTTTTGCTTTATCAGCTAGAACTAAGGGTTAACCTGGTTTCCGTTTTTTCCCTATTCAGTGTCAGTCATCCGCTGGGGGGTTTGCTGGCAACACTTAACCTACGTACTTCCGGCACGGGCGCTTTATGATGTGCTGAGCTGACGTTCGTTTGGAACGCAAGCTTGTAAAACTTCCGGCCAGCGTAGTGGGAGGCGCGCGGCGATGAGGTCATTTCACACGTCAGGGCGCACCTTTGCTTGTACAGGCGGGGTGGGAGGAACATGAGCACACGCCCCTGAGACGAACGATGTGATTGGCCAGTTGTGACAACAGGAAACGTATGTAAAGCGGTGAGGCAGAACAGCCTCCATACCCCGGAAGACGTCCATTGGCGACTAAATCGATTGGGCGGAGCGCTGTTCTGCTACCACCGCTGATGTGATTCTATCCTTGTGCAGCTGTACTTTTAAAGAAATGTGAGTTACACTATTTTATTAAAGTTTTTTGTATAAACGGTACTACACTATTGGTCCACTTTTCTTTGGGCATCTGAGGTTACCCGAGGCGGTTCGTGGCGGGTTGCACCCCCTGAATTCAGACCAGTGTGACCCCTAGAAAAGTGCATGCTCCAGAAAGAGACCTTGGACCCCTCCTTTGGAACAAGGAACCCAGGAGACCCAGTGCAGTGAGACGGGTGACCCTGAGAGAGAGTATCAGTGCGACCCCGTGGAGGTCTTGATCCACACAGGCGACTCCTGACCCCCTGTAATAATGGGTCCAGGAGATCCGGTAAGGAGGCAACCTAGCTGTGGTGAAGGTCTTTTCACTCTCTGGTGGCGTGTGGTATATCGATCTATCCAATTTGGGAAACCGTCATTAAGAACATCCCTCTTTTTCACTATTGCACTGTGTTGTCTATTTACTATTATTGACTTGGGCACTTGGACATTTAGTTGTTGAAAAAAAAAAAAAAATTTTTTGTTTTGACACTGCATCTTAACAGTAGTGTCGCACTGACTCTTTTTATTCTACACACGTTTGGAGTTTTCACATATTGTTTGCATTGTTTGTATTGATTATATTTACACAAGCGCAACTTTTTTTTGGTTACTGCTTATTTATTGAGTGTAGGATTCACACTGTATTGTTGCGGCTGTGTTAAGGAATACTTTTGATTTAAATCTTGGGGTTAGCGCAGTCTGTTTCTCTATACACATTAATACAGAGATCAGTGCTAAAAATATGCACTGATACTGTACTAATGGCACTGGCAGGGAAGGGGTTAACATCAGGGGCGATCAAGGGGTTAGCTGTGTTCCCTGCTAGTGTTTACTAACAGTATGGGGGACTGTGTGACTGGGGAAACACACAGATCCGTCTTCCTGCTTAGCAGGAAAACAGATCTCAGTGTCTTCCCCTGATAGAACGGGGATTTGCCTTGTTTACTTCAGCAGATCCCCATTCTGTCTCTGCGGAGAATGATCGCGGGTGCCCAGCGGACACCAAGTCCACCGGACCCGCTGATCGGCTACCCCGCTGGCAAATCAGAACGCGTGCGCACTGCCAGCGGACCCATGAAAGCTAGTGCACAAATCACTGTACCGGTACCGCGATTTGCGCAGCCAAGCCACCTTGCCACAGTTCATCTGGTCTGCAAGTGGTTAATTTTAGCTTTGACAAAAAACCTGGAAGCTAATTGGTTTCTGTGCAGAGCTGCACCAGATTTTGCACTCTCCAGATTTAGTAAATCAACCTCCATATGTGTTAACGCACTTGTGTTTAACACGCCACAACAGAACGAGTTAGCGTAAATGGACCCATATCTACAGTCCAATAAGATTTGTAAATTAAAGTCACCAGGCACATGAATGAAAAAACATCCTTATCCTGTATTAAAACTTTGTGAATGTAGCTTGTTATATAATAAGAGGTTTTATAGGTAACACACTTAAGGATCGATGCATAATGCTATTTTAGCTACTGCTATTGCCACTATATGATCGGACTTACACTCCTATGAGCAATGCTTAAAAGGCATGCACTAAGTTTTATTGTACCAATAAACTGAGGGAGACTGCAGACAATGAACAGCTAGTTGACAGTAAAATGTAGCCTTGGGCCCAGCAGACTTTTTTCACTGAAGCAGAACAATAAATTAAGTGCATCATTTACAGTAAGCTGTCTCTTTTGTACTGGTTTGCCAGCATAGAACCATTCAACATCATGATGCCATAAACTGATGATTGTACACAGCATTGTTCTATTGCTATAATTACTGATAACTATAAGCACTGTGTATTGTGAGTAAAATCAGTACAAACAATGACAACAGAAAATGCTATAGATATGTACAATATTAATTAAGATCATTCAATCTGTGCCTGTATTTGTCATTTCTAAACCCCATAGTCCTTCTGCCAGGTTAACTTTAGACTACAGGTCAGTAAATCTTCAAAGCTAATTATGGTATGTTAAGATTTTTTTTCTGGATGGAGTGCTGTTGGCTAGTGCCTTAGGAAAAGTAATATTGCTGGTGGTGCATTGAAGCGGATGGACATTACAGTATGGTGGTGGCTAGGTAACAGAGCAGCTACAGGTGGTGGTAATGGAACTGGTGGCGGTGAAGGCTAGGGACTTTAGAGTTTCTTCCCACTGCCTGCCAAACGCAACAGTGATATAATTCTTGATGTCACAGAGCTGCTCCAGGCTCTGGAGGGATCCCAACACTAAAGTCAGAGTGTACCAAAATGCCTGATCGGCAGCTGGCTCAGTCTCTCAGGTCACCACTGAGAGCCTGAGCCAGTCACTCCCGTCCCCTTGTCGACCTGGTGCTCCAGTGAGCTCTGGAGGGGCTGAGCAGAGAGCCAATGATTGACGGTTACCACTCTGAGTGGACTGAGAACTTAGTGATCAGTGGTCATGTGGGGCAGCTGCAGCATTACAGCAATGTTGCAGCCATAGAGGTGAGTATGTTTTTTTTTTTTTTTTCGATTCCTACACTTTTCTTTTAAACTTAAAATTTCAAGCAGTCTACATTCTCACATCTATTAAAATGTGTAAAACATCTTAGCTGTTGCAAGCTAAATGTGATGTCCCCTTTCCAAAACAATGCAAATTCCATAGAACACCAATATCATACTACGGTTGGCAATTCTATTTGGGTGAAAATGCAAATGCAGTCTGTCACATTCCAATCATTTGAACTACAGTACATGCCTTTTATGAATAATTAACTACTAAAACAGAGTAGAAAATATGAGGTATCAACTCAGCATGAATGTAAAGACACAGACAAAGCAAGTAGTATGGAAATGAGAATATACAAGTAGCAATATGATTCAAGTCAAAAATCAAAGTATAGAGGGCAGCTAATAAAATCTGTGTATGACTCATAAAGATGTTGTTTGAAGTTCTTGATTATTTCTAGCTGTCAGATTTTTTCTGATGGAAGAAGGCATTAAGAGCTTTACACATTTAGCATTAGTTAGGATCTCATTTTGGAAGAGCACATTAAAGCTGACTTATGCAGACAAAGGAATGAAAATATAATAAAAATGTCAACTCTTGCAAATGTCAGACCTGCTTTCTGTACATTTTTTTCCTATTCTATATATAGTGTTTATTTATTTTTTATTATTAATCTTTAAATTGGGATTTTGCATATGTTGGGCAATGCAAACACTGCATATTTGATAGTAATAATGAATGTAGTAATATCTAGACAGTTCTTTTTGACAGTATCATTCAAAATGTGCTGCTAAGGAGCACTTGCAGGCATCCGTTCAAAGTGTCAGCATTGTGATAGTAATTACACTTGGCATATACTGTAGCTGAGTTAAAGTCAAAAAGTTCACTCAGTTTACCTGAAAGGACACCTTCACTTTAGGGCTTATGTTGAAGGGTTATTCTTGTTCATCTCTGCATTTTCCATTCAAATGCATGAAGCTTGTGTTTGAATTAGAACTCACTGTTTGACAAGAAAAGGCAGTGTTTGACCTGCTTTGCCTGTAATTGAAATGCACCTCAATAAAAGATGCTGCATCCATAGAAATGCAGAACAATACAAAGTAGGTCAAACACAGCCTCTCCGCTGCCATGTGTTCTGCTCTTTTAAAGTCAATGGGATATTGCTGACCTGCATTTGACATGCAATAAAAATGCATGTCAAAAGCAGGGAAACAATGCCTGTTAACATGACTCCTAAGTAAGGTTGTCCTTCAGATATACCCCCAGCCCCCTTGGTGTAGACCACACATCTTCAGCTCTGCTCCCAAGTTTTTCACTGTGTGGCCATGCCCTGAGCTTTACAGCCTTTGCAAGAAAAAACTGGTTCTGTGCCCAGGGCTGGCGAGGTCCTGTGCCTAGGGCTGCTATTAGAAAATCGCAGGCTAGGCGCCGTTTTTCCGGAGCAAGATGTCGCCTCCCCGGCCCCTCCAGTCCTGTCAGTTCCTACGGAGAATGGGCCCAGGGACTACCTTCCTAAGGCGGCCTAATTCACAACTACAGCCCTCGAAGAGAGAGTCTGCAGGCATGCCGAGGTGCAGGTCCGGTGCGGGGGCCCAGGACACTAAAGATTATCGTCGGGATCCGTGTCCTGGAGCGGTCGGGACCCGTGTCTTGGTCAAAAAAGAACGTTTCCGACATTTCGAGTCCCGTACCGGTGTGTCACTTTTTGAACCC
>BLSH010482915.1:244303-256074 GCA_018402905.1 Glandirana rugosa | reverse complement strand
GAAGGGCCTGGTCATTGCCTAGATCTCTCCCCAGAAGTGGGAGCAGATACCTGGATTTGACAGGTATCTGCTCCCCCCTCCTCCCTGAAAGGTGCTAAATGAGGTACTGGAGGGGGGGGGAAGAATCCGATCCGTGGAAGTTCCAATTATGGGTGGAACTCCGCTTTAAGATAAAAAACCTTCTGCTTTTACAACTCCTTTAAGAAATGTGCTACATGGGTAGCCTTATTCAGAAAGCAAAACTATGGAAAGTGTAATCATTATGACCAATGTACAACTGACAGCAGCAGCGGCCGGTCAATAAGGGGCGCTTGGACGCCGCCTCCCCGCCACTGACAAGAAAAAAAAAAATGTCAGCCCGACCTCCTACAGGAGGCACCGGTATATTGACTGTTTTTTTTTTCTCGGCTCCTTGCTGTCTGCTGCCAGCAAGTAGTGAACCGATTGGTCAGTCATAAAAGACTATATGTATGTATGCTGAACAGGCGCACACACATAGTCTAATTAGCTGCCCTGAGCCAGTGACTGACTGGCATTGGATGCTGTGGGTGGGGGCTGGACTGTAGCGGACGTGCTGGCTGAGTGATTACTCACGCAGGCGCATCAGTCCACCGGGTTTCAGTCCCAACTCCCGCACCGTAGACCATCCACTCTCCAGCATGCTGTCCGCGAGCCGAGCTCTGCACACTGCCAGCCTGCCTATTAGATGGGGTAAGTGCAGGACTTGTCCCGACTTCCGACTTCAGGGCCCCCCCCCGAAGTCAGTGCCGCAAGCCTATCTGGGGCTCTGTACACTGCTATATGGTAACTCTGTATACCCTATCTGGTGACTGTATACCCTGTCTGGTGACTGTATACTGCTATATGGAGACTCTGTGTACCCTATCTGGTGACTGTATACCCTATCTGGGGCTCTGTATACTGCTATATGGTGACTGTATACTCCTATCTGGGGCTCTGTATATTCTATCTGGGGCTCTGTATACTGCTATCTGGAGCTCTGTATACTGCTATATTGTGGCTCTGTATACCCTATCTGGTGACTGTATACCCTATCTGCGGCTCTGTATACTGCTATATGGTGACTCTGCATACCCTATCTGGTGACTGTATACCCTATCTGGGGCTCTGTATACTGCTATATGGTGACTGTATACTCCTATCTGGAGCTCTGTATACTCCTATCTGGTGACTGTGTACCCTATCTGGGGCTCTGTATACTGCTATATGGTGACTGTATACCCTATCTGGGGCTCTGTATACTGCTACATGGTGACTCTGTATACCCTATCTGGTGACTGTATACCCTATCTGGGGCTCTGTATACTGCTATATGGTGACTCTGTATACTGCTATCTGGTGCTCTGTAAGTGTATACTGCTATCTGGTGACTCTGTATGCCCCTATCTGGTGATGCTCTATACCCTATTTGGTGATGCTGGGCTGTATACTCCTGACACAAGGGGTGGAAACTATAAGGGGTGGGACTTATGAGAAGCGGGAGGGGTCAAAAATGAAGGGCGGGGTCTGGCGCCCCCTCATCCTAAAATTTCACCAGCCACCACTGGCTGACAGATATTGGGCACTGTAGCAAGGCAATGACAGATGACTTTATTGAGTATAACCGCTTGCTCCTGTTTCAAAGCTAAGCTGAATACATATGTTGGTGCTTGCCTAATTGTAGCACTAGAAATTAGTTGCTTGATCTAAGGTGAGCGGTTTGCTCCAGGGGCCCTCTTGCTGCTTATTTTCCCCCACCTTCCTACCTGACTAGAGGTCAAGTGTGGTTTACCCACTGTGGTTGGTGGAATGGGTATTTCTGTGTCCAAAACACCATATGTTGTGTTAGAACCTTATCTACAGTAATGGTATGCATAGGGTAAATAGTAATATACTCAAGATTGACTCAGGTTCAAAGCAATAGAATGTGCATTCATTTAATGAGTTCCATATTAGAATAAAACATTGAAGCTGGGTTTACACGTTTCCAATACGGTATATTAATGCATGTACTTCAACATGCTTTTATTAGTGCAATATGATGCATTGCAGTAAGACAGCCCATTCTAATGAATGAACTTGCACTAATAAAGCCCCCCCCAAAAAAATTGTGGCTATGCAGTGCACCACAATGCATGTTAGTGCACCAATGTGCATGTTAGTGCACAACGGTGATGGACTGCTGTGTTGCCTTAGTGGGGTTCCTTTCAAAATGAATGACACTGTAACAAACAGAACATAATGCAGTGTAGTGGAAACATTTGAACCCAACCCTACAGTGGAGGTAAACTCCACTTTTGAACTTGTACCTACATGTAAGCCTAAATTAAAGGAGTTGTAAAGGCAGAAGGTTTTTTATCTTAATGCATTCTATGCATTAAGATAAAAAAACCCTTCTGTGTGTAGTAGCCTCCCCAGCACCCCCTAATTACTTACCTGAGCCCCATCTCTCTCCAGCGATGTCCACAAGTGTCTTAGCCATCCGGGACTCTCCTCCTGAATGGCTGATACACAGCAGCAGCGCCATTGGCTCCCACGGCTGTCACTCAAAGTCAGTTAGCCAATCAGAAGAAAGAAGGGGCAGGGCTGGGTCAGGGCTCTGTGTCTTAATGGACACTGTCGGGTGCCCCCCTAGCCAGGTATCCGTGTCAGCGCTGTGTGGGAGGGATCCGCTTTACAAATAAGTCTGTCATAATGTACTAGCATGCGGTGCCTACTAGTACATTATGACTTAACCCTGCAGGGGGGCCCAGTTAATTTTTGTTTCAGTGGTGGTTTGCTACCACTTTAATTACATATTTATAAATTGGTAAATGTGACATGCGCCAAACATTCAACGCAGACAAATCAATCACTGACATTTTAAACAGATGCACCAGAAAGATACATCTGCAGTGAATGTTTGGTGAATGTCACATTTACTGTTTTAAAAATATACCCTTATATTTTGCAAACCTCCCAACTTTTTGAGATGGGAACGAGGGACACCTATTAGGAATAGTATGAAGGGATAGGACACACCCCCTGCCACACCCCCCCTTTAAGGAGAATTGCAGGAAAAAAATATTAGATAAACCAACAAGTTCCTTTTTATCACTACTCTTCCTTTATACTGGCTTTTGACATTTACAAATGCAGCAATTTAGAAATTGGATGAAAGGTTTAGCACTGGGAAACACTTTTTGAGAGATAAAAAAGTGCATTTTATATACAAATATATAGATCAGACAAAAAAGAAGGACAAATGAGGATGAAAGAGAGATGGAGTGAAGTTGTTCCAATTCAGGGACAGTCCCTCGAAATAAGGGACAGTTGGGAGCTATGTATTTTAGGTGAACAAAGGAGGAGCTGCATTGTTTGTTTCTGCTATCAGCGTGTACTTCAGCCTACGGTAGTCCTGGAAACAACTGATAAAAACAAGATTTTCAAGCACTTGCAAACTGACAAAGAAGCATACTTGTATATTGGATTACCATTGCATGAGAGAATAGCAAGGTGCCATATACTGTATGACTACTGCATGACAAAGTATACTGTATAGCTTGCTATAACAGAGGGCATACAAGTAATTGCGCTTAGTGACTTTACAGCCACACGGAATAATGGCAGGAGGGGAGGGGCGGGGAGAAGATCGGCTCACACACTAGGAACTGAGAGGAAGAGAGGGAGATACTCTGAACATAGCGGGATGATGGAGGCACATAAACTGACCACAGTACCATCGTTCAGCAGTCATGATTACTGTTGTCAGCATACCTAAGGGGACACAGAAACAAGCAGGATCAACCAGGTATTCGACAGCATAGAATGGGCTTGTCATAGTGACTTCAGCCTGGGTTCACACAGGAGCGGTGCAGGAAACCTCGTGATTTGGACAGGAATCACAGTGCAAAGGTATCGGTAACTGGTATCGGCATGCATCGGTACTCATACTCACTGATAGAAAAATGGTATAGGTGCAACCCTAAAATATGCATATATTACTGTGCAAAACTTTTAGGCGGGTGTGAAGAAATGCTGTAGAATAACGCTTTCCAAGATATGTATTTTTATTTTTTATTTTCAATTTACAAAATACAAAGTGAGCAAACAGAATAAAAATCTAAATTAAATCAATATTTGGTGTGACTGCACTTTGGCTTCAAATCAGCATCAGTTCTTACATTTGCACACTTTGTACACTTGCACAAAGTCAAGGATATAAGATTAGACTCAGTGTATGATTAATCAATTATATCAAACAGATGCTAATGATCATCAATTTCATATGTAGGTTAAAACACTGTCATTAACCGAAACAGAAACAGCTGTGGATGCCTAACAGTGGGTGAGGATCAGCCAAATTCTGCTACAAATGTGAGGTTGTGGAAAACAGTTTGATATTGCAGGTCATTCACCATGGCAAGACTGAGCAGAGCAGCAAGACACAAGGTAATTATGCTGTTTCAGCAAAGTCTCTTGCAGGCCAAGATTTCAAAGCAGACTGGGAATTCAAGCTCTTTTGAAGAAGCGCAAAGAAATGGCAATGTTGAGGACCGTAGACTCAGTGGTCGGTCAAGAAACTTAATGCAGCAGATGAAAGACATGTCATGCTTACTTCCCTTTGACATCAGAAGATATCAAAGAAATCATCGGATGGTCCCGATGTTCGAGTCGAATGTAAGTTCGACTCGAATATCGGGTGTCCGTTTGTTCACAGAACAATGAACTTTATGGGGCGTTCGTGGCAAATTCGAGCACTGCGGAGCGCCCCAAAATGCACTGCTAGATCACAGTGCATTGACGGCTGCTAATTGGCCAAAGCATGCACGCTTTGGTCAATCACAGCACGATCTGCTGTGAGAGCCATGATTGGCCAAAGGCAGGGTGCCTTTGGCCAATCGTGGCTCAGGGGTCCATGTCCCACCCTATATAAGGCCGCTTACACATCGGCCGTATGTAGTGTGTTAATGGAATAACTTGAGCTACATTAGGCAGGTTAGTTAGTGGCATGCAGGCAGTTTAGTATATACAGTATCTCACAAAAGTGAGTAAACCCCTCACATTTTTGTAAATATTTTATTATATCTTTTCATGCGACAACACTGAAGATATGACACTTTGCTACAATGTAATGTAGTTAGTGTACAGCTTGTATAACAGTGTAAATTTGCTGTCCCCTCAAAATAACTCAGCACACAGTCATTAATCTCTAAACCGCTGGCAAGAAAAGTGAGATCCCCCCTAAGTGAAACTGTCCAAACTGGACCTAAATTGTCAATATTTTATGTGGCCACCATTATTTTCCAGCACTGCCTTAACTCTCCTGGGCATGGAGTTCACCAGAGCTTCACAGGTTTCCACTAGAGTCCTCTTTCACTCCTCCATGACGACATCACATAGCTAGTGGATATTAGAGACCTTGTGCTCCCCACACCTTCCGTTTGAGGATGCCTCACAGATGCTCAATAGGGTTCAGGTCTGGAGATATGCTTGACCAGTCCATCACCTTTACCCTCATCTTCTTTAGCAAGACAGTGGTTGTCTTGGAGGTGCGTTTGGGGTTGTTATCATGTTGGAATACTGCCATGCGGCCCAGTCTCCGAAGGGAGGGGATCATGCTCTGCTTCAGTATGTCACAGTACATGTTGGCATTCATGGTTTCCTCAATGCACTGTAGCTCACCAGTCACGGCAGCACTCATGCAGCCCCAGACCATGACACTCCCACCACCATGCTTGATTGTAGGCAAGACACACTTGTCTTTGTACTCCTCACCTGCTTGCCACCACACAGGCTTGACACCATCTGAATCAAATAAGTTTATCTTGGTCTCATCAGACCACAGGACATGGTTCCAGTAATCCATGTGCTTATTCTGCTTGTCTTCAGCAAACTGTTTGTGGGCTTTCTTGTGCATCATCTTTAGAAGAGACTTCCTTCTGGGATGACAGCCTTGCAGACAAATTTGATGCAGTGTGTTGCATATGGTCTGAGCATTGACAGGCTGACCCCCCACAACCTCTGCAGCAATGCTGGCAGCATTCATACATCTATTTCCCAAAGACAACCTCTGGATATGACGATGACGCTGAGCACGTGCACTCAACTTCTTTAGTCGACCATGGCAAGGCCTGTTCTGAGTTGGAACCTGCCCGGTTAAACCACTGTATGGTCTTGGCCACCATGCTGTAGTTCAGTTTCAGGCAATCTTCTTATAGCCTAGGCCATCTTTTTTCAGATCCTCAGAGAGTTTTTTGCCATGAAGTGCCATGTTGAACTTCCAGTGACCAGTATGAGAGAGTGAGAGCGATAACACCAAATTTAACACACCTGCTCCCCATTCACACCTGAGACCTTGTAACACCAACGAGTCACATGACACCGGGGAGGGAAAATGGCTAATTGGGCCCAATTTGGACATTTTTACTTAGGGGTGTACTCACTTTTGTTGGCAGCGGGTTTAGACATTAATGGCTGTGTGTTGAGTTATTTTGAAGATACAGCAAATGTGCACTGTTAGCCAAGCTGTACACTTACTACTTTACATTGTAGCAAAGTGTCAATTTCTTCAGTGTTGTCACATGAAAATATGTAAGAAAATATTTGCAAAAATGTGAGGGGTGTACTCACTTTTGTGAGATACTGTATATATATATCTATATATATATCCAGTGCTTTCAGTGTAGAATATATATACAGTGCAGTCAGTGTAGAATATATATACAGTGTAGTCAGTGTGGTATATATAACACAGTATATTGAGGTGGTTAAGGGGAACCCTATGACAGAATTAGGAAAAAAACAGCTTGGGGTCCCCCCCAAAATCCATACCAGGCCTTTTGGTTCTGGTATAGATTTTAAGGTGAACTCCATGCCAACATTTTTTTAAAAATTGTCATGGGGTCACCCAAAATCCATACCAGACCCTTATCTGAGCATGCAACCTGGTAGGTCAGGGTGGAGGGGGAATGAGTGACCGCCCCCCCTCCTGAACCATAGCAGGCCACATGCCCTCAACATGGGGAGGGCCCCCCATGTGAATGGGTATCGGATACATTGTACCCCTACCCATTCACCAAAAAAGTAAAAACAACAGGAGACAGTTTTGTACAATTCCTTTATTAAAAAAGAGGAAAAAAGTGTCCCGCAATGTAAGCCACATCAAACATAGTGCCCGACAACCCGAAAAATAGAACAACAAAAAGGAGGGCTCCCACTGACTGCTGTCTTTTTTGGTTTGACAGCTCTTATATAGGCTAGGGTGGGGCCACCCGATGATGTAGCCGAGTGACCCCACCCCTTCTGATGCTATGTGAGGTCATGTGATGTCAGAAGGGGCGGTCTCATCCATTGACAGCCCTTGCCAGATAAGAGCTGCCAAACCGAAAAAGACAGCAGTCAGCAGGAGCCCTCCCATCGAGGAGGAGCTTTTTCAGTTTTTCTATTTTCCAGGTCGTCGGGCGCCGTGATTGATGTGGATTACATTGCGGGACACTTTTTTCTTTTTTAATAAAGGAATTGTCCAAAACTGTCTGGGATTACATGAAGAGACAGAAGGATCTGAGGCAGCTTACATCCACAGAAGATCTGTGGTTAGTTCTCCAACCTACCTGCCGAGTTCTTTCAAAAACTATGTGCAAGTGTACCTAGAAGAATTGATGCTGTTCCATTTTTGGTATTTGATAAATATAAACTATTGACTCTTCTATTCCTGAAACTATTTTTTTCACATCTGCCTAAAACTTTTGCACAGTAATATACTGTAAATACAGAATATATATATATATATATGCTTCTGTTAGCATTCGTGACTTACCACAATCTCTAAATCAATGATGCAGCTGCCATTCAATTGCCTCTTAAGGAGATAATTTACCACTGAAATTCTCTACTAGCTGAAATTACCTAAGTGCAGAATTGATATAAGTATGAGCAAGTTTAAATACTTAAGGATCGTGAGGATTTCAGCATGTCTAATTTGTATAGTGACCTAAATTTCTAAATGAATGCCAGAGAGACTGAAAAGCCCTGTGGCTGAAGGAAGAATCTGCTTGATGCTGGAAAGAGGCTTAGCAAACTTGGGAGTATTTGTGTAAAAAAAAAATGCAATTGGTTTCTACACTGAAAAAACATAGCTTGTTATTGAAAAAATAGGGTAGTTTTAACCATGTAGTATACTCTACGTCTCAAAGATTTCATGGTCCTTGTGATTTCAGATATGATGGGATTTCCTCTATGGTACTCTGTGTCATCATAGATTATTTTGTTTTCAGTTTTCTAATTGTATCTTACCCAGTCTCTTTCTATTTCTTTCTCTTTTAACCAAGATTCATTTATTCTGTCATACCACGGAGCCTGGTGTGCTCTGTGAAGGGAGTGGTGCTGATGCGTTGTAAATAGCACGTTTTTTCAATGTCCTAATTTTTAAGTGCGCACCAATGCAGTGCAGTGCTGTGAACTGAACCTATAGGACTTAAGGCAAATTGCAGCACAGCCCATGCATATGGTGTGAACAGGTTCCTTAAGCAATAAGTATATTAATAATTTGACTAGAGGTAACCCAAGCTAAAACAGAAAGAGAACATAGGATCTCCAAGTAAATACAGAAGGAGATCATAAGAGCTCCAAGCAGATACAGAGAAAATTCCAAGCAGATAGTAACTTGGGAGACTAATTTGAACCCTAATGCTGTAAGACAAGAGCGTTAACCACTCTTTTTACACACATGGCCTTTTCTAGGGTCCCGCTAGCCAGACAGCAGCCAAGGCACTGTTTGGACTAAGGGTGGCAGGATCAGAGTTAAAGGAAGTTTATATAGCATTGGTGGTTTAGTGTTATTAAGCCATTGTGTTCTCCCCATTCAGACCTCAGATGCTGTAGTAACAGCATGGATGGAAGTTATCGGCATCTCCTGGGGAGTTTAAGCAATTGCCAGTGCCAGGCACTTACACTCACCTAAAGTGTTTGAAAACCTTCACATATATCCAGTGAAGTGAATAGCAGGTGTATCAGGTGATACACAGAGAAGGAACAAAACCTCCTACATAAGTTGTATCTGTTTATCTGCAGATATCTTCTCTATGGCCTTCCAAAACACACATTTTGCACAGCATATCTGAGCTCTTAAAATCAAGGGTTCTGAGCCCTGATTGGAGTGAAGGGACCCGACCCTTCTTTTCACAGTACACGGGGAACATGCACAGCTCTGGCTGTTATTTACAGGCTGTGTGCTGGAGCTCTCCTCCCTCATCAATTATTTCTTGGAATTGGGAAAATCTGTCAGAAGTGACTCATGCAGATAAGGAACACGGCAGCAGAGAGAAATCACACTCAGTGCTTTGGTTAGAGACAAGTACGCAGTATAGAAGGATATGTTTCGTTCATATTTTATGTCTGAGGTTTACAAACACTTAATCTGTATCTGGGACCTGAGAATAAAGAACACAAATTCACCATGTCATACATATACAGTATCTCACAAAAGTGAGTACACCCCTTACATTTTTGTAAATATTTTATTATATCTTTTCATGTGACAACACTGAATAAATGCCACTTTGCTACAATGTAAAGTAGTGAGTGTACAGCTTGGTTAACAGTGTAAATTTGCTGTCCCCTCAAAATAACTCAACACACAGCTATTAATGTCTAAACCGCTGGCAACAAAAGTGAGTACACCCCTAAGTGAAAATGTCAAAATTGGGTCCAATTAGCTATTTTCCCTCCCCGGTGTCATGTGACTCGTTAGGTCTCAGGTGTGAATGGGGAGCAGGTGTGTTAAATTTGGTGTTTAGATTGTTAGGTGGCACTGCGCTGCCTATTGAGGGATGATGATGCCCCCAAACTGGGGTGAGTACCTGATAAGATAATCTGATGTCAATTTATCCAGGGGGTGTGAGCTGCTGCCTCCACTAATATATGTCACACATATATATCAAAGTAGAAATAAGAATGTTTGTTTCTTTTTAAATTTGGTGTTATTGCTCTCACTCTATCATACTAGACACTGGAAGTTCAACGTGGCACATCATGGCAAAGAACTCTCTGAGGATCTTAAAAAAAGAATTGTTGCCCTACATAAAGATGGCCTAGGCTATAAGAAGATTGCCAAGACCCTGAAACTGAGCTTCAGCATGGTGGCCAAGACCATACAGCGGTTTAAGAGGACAGGTTCTACTCAGAACAGGCCTCGCCATGGTCGACCAAAGAAGTTGAGTGCACATGCTCAGCAGCATATCCAGAGGTTGTCTTTGGGAAATAGACGTATGAGTGCTGCCAGCATTGCTGCAGAAGTTGAAGGGGTGGGGGGTCAGCCTGTCAGCGCTCAGACCATATGCCGCACACTGCATCAAATTGGTCTGCATGGCTGTCATCCCAGAAGGAGACCTCTTCTAAAGATGATGCACAAGAAAGCCTGCAAACAGTTTGCTGAAGACAAGCAGACTAAGGACATGGATTATTGGAACCATGTCCTGTGGTCTGATGAGACCAAGATTAACTTATTTGGTTCTGATGATGTCAAGCGTGTGTGGCGGCAACCAAAGTCAAGTTTGTCTTTCCTTCCGTCAAGCATGGTGGTGGGAGTGTCATGGACTGGGGCTGCATGAGTGCTGCCGGCACTGGGGAGCTACAGTTCATTGAGGGAGCCATAAATGCCAACATGTACTGTGACATACTGAAGCAGAGCATGATCTCCTCCCTTCAGAGACTGGGCCCCATGGCAGTATTATAACATGATAATGACCCCAATCACACCTCCAAGATGACCACTGCCTTGCTAAAGAAGCTGAGGGTAAAGGTGATGGACTGGCCAAGCATGTCTCCAGACCTTAACCCTTTTGCGCATCTGTGGAACATCCTCAAATGGAAGGTGGAAGAGCACAAGGTCTCTAACATCCACCAGCTCTGTGATGTCATCATGGAGGAGTGGAAGAGGACTCCAGTGGCAACCTGTGAAGCTCTGGTGAACTCCATGCCCAAGAGGGTTAAGGCAGTGCTGGAAAATAATGGTGGCCACACAAAATATTGACACTTTGGGCCCAATTTGGACATTTTCACTTAGGGGTGTACTCATTTTTGTTTCCAGTGGTTTAGACATTAATGGCTGTGTGTTGAGTTATTTTGAGGGGACAGCAAATTTACACTGTTATACAAGCTGTACACTCAATACTTTACATTGTAGCAAAGTGTCATTTCTTCAGTGTTGTCACATGAAAAGATAGAATAAAATATTTACAAAAACATGAGGGGTGTACTCACTTTTGTGGGATACTATATGTAGTGTTGAGCGAACCCGGACTGTAACGTTCGGGTCCGTACCGAACTTTCGGGTGTCCGTGACACGGACCCGGACCCGGACATTTCAAAAATCGTTCGGGTTCGGTCCAGGGTTCTGCTATTTTACTCCACGTGTTGAGAAGCTGCAGGGCAGCCAATCAACAAGTGTTTCACGAGATTAAAGACGATAGACAGGAGTCTCGTTGTCGTGTCTGTCGTCATCATTTCATTAGATAGAGTCCTACGTCCTAGTCCAGAATTTTACAGAGTTTAGAGAGGGAGTGCATCAGTCGATGGAAAGGGATGTGATTGGGTTCCTCGTACACTGACGTCGTGACACTGAGGTCGAATATTTCTCCGACCCAGTGTACTACGTGACCGGTTAGTGTCGGTACGGTAATCATCCGTAACGACACTACCGAAGATTCCCGTTTGGTCACTTTGTGAACAACTAACCGACGGGACGTCGAAGAGTTGTGCACCTCATTTTATCGTCTTGGGACCTGGCTTGG
>BLSH010482915.1:176314-205236 GCA_018402905.1 Glandirana rugosa | reverse complement strand
GCCCCCCCCCCCCCCAGTCCATACCAGGCCCTTCGGGTCTGGTGTGGATTTTAAGGGGAACCCCGTGCCAAAATTTAAAAAAAATTGACTTGGTGTTCCCCCTAAAATCCAAACCAGACCCTTATCCGAGCATGCAACCTGGCTGGCCAGGATAGGGGGGGTGGGCGAGCACCCCCCTCCTGTACCGTACCAGGCTACATGCCCTCAACTTGGGGAGTATGGGTGCTTTGGAGCAGGGGGGCTCTGTGCCCCCACCCCAAAGCACCTTGTCCCCATGTTGATGGTGACAAGAGCCTCTTCCCCACAAACCTGGCAAGTCCTTTATTAACCACTTCAGCCCCTGAAGGATTTCCCCCTTTAGGACCAGAGTACTTTTTGCGATTCTGCACTGCGTTGCTTTAACTGACAATTGCGGGCTCGTGCGACGTTGTACCCAAACTAAATGTGCGTCCATTTTTTCCCACAAATAGAGCTTTCTTTTGGTGGTATTTGATCACCTCTGCGTCATTTCTGATCACCGCTATAAACAAAAAAAGAGACAATTTTGCAAAGAAAACAATTTTTCTCAATTTTTGCTAAAATCCAAATCCAAAAAAAATTCTAAAAAAAACTTTTTTTTATCGGTTTTGGCCAATTTATATTCTTCTTCATATTTTCGGTAAAAAAAAAATCGCAATTGGCGTTTATTGATTGGTTTGCCCAAAAGTTGCTGCTTTTATGAATGATGAGAATTCATTTATGGGTGTTTTTTTTTTATTTATTTTTTACTAGTAATCCGTGATTTTTAGTGGTACGGCGATATTGCGGTGGACATGTCGGACCATTTTGACACTTTTTTGGGACCATTGGCATTTATACAGCGATCAGTGCTATGAAAATGCACTGATTACTGTGTAAATGCCATTGGCAGTGAAGGGGTTAACCTGGAGGGGGATGCTCTAAAGGTTAACTGTGTTCCCTCAGTGTGTTCTAATTATATGGGGGCTGCCCTGGCAGAGGGAGGGGAGTGATCACTGCTCCCATATACAAGAAGCTTGTGATCACAGCCCTTCCCCCTCTGTCAGAATGGAGATCCGTGTTTACATACAAGCAATTGCGGGTAGCCGGCAGAGATTGGGTCCGCCCTACCCGCTCCCTGGCCCCCGCAGAACACAGTTCAGCGCACGCGTGCTCACAATACTAGTTATTGCGGCCGCCGTCAGGTGACGGCAGTTTGCGATGACGAGCCACTTTGCCGCCATCAAGCCATGGTAGGCGGTCAGCAAGTGGTTAAAAAAAAAAAAATAGGTGTCCCCTGTTGTAATCCATTGTCAATCACGGCGTGCTAAGGGCCCGAAAAAAAAGCCGCAACACCTCCTCCATGGGAGGGCTCCTGCCATCTGCATGCTCTTTGCTTTGACAGTTCATTTATATGGAAGGACAGGGCGACCCAGTGATGTAATGTAAGTGCGTGGCCCGCCCCCTCTGACGTCACATGACGTCAGAGGGGGCAAGGTCGCTTGCTTACATCGCCGGGTGGCCCCGCCCTTCCATATAAATAAACTGTCAAACCAAAAAGCGTGCAGACTGCAGGAGCTCTCCCAACGGGAAGGAGCTGTGCACGCCACCTGCGTGCAATGCATTATGGAGTGCTCCGCGGCGGCGAAGTTGCTGCAAACACCCCATAATGTTCTAAATTCAATGAACGGGTGACTCGAACCGCGGGCCCATCCCTAGTCCAGACCATGCAGTGGGCCCGGGAAAGAGCATCTGCGTTATTTTGAAGTCTTCCGGCCCGGTGTTCCACTGAGAGCTTAAACGGCTGTAGGGCCAGAAACCACCTAGTCACCCAGCTATTTTTCTCCCTGTTGTTACACATTCACTTAAGGGAGGCATGGTCCGTGACTAGCCTGCATGACCTTCCCAGCAGGTAGTATTTTAGGGCCTATAAGGCCCACTTGATAGCCAGGCACTGCTTTTCCACAATGGCATAATTCCTTTCATGCTTAAGTAGACGACCAGGTGCTCCTCACCGTCTCTGATCTGGGACAGAACAGCACCTAGTCCCACCTCAGAGGCGTCGGTTTGCACCACAAACTCCTTTGTGAAGTCTAGGGTCACGAGTACCGGCTATACACAAAGGGCTTTCTTCAGCTTCTGGAAGGCCTTCTCTGCTTCGGGATTTCACTTAACTATTCCTGACAATGGTGGCAAAGTCGGGGATGAAGCGCAGTAATACCCTGTAATCCCCAGGAAGGCACAAACTTGTTTCTTGTTCACCGGATGGGGCCACATTTGAATAGCCTTGCTCTTATTGGTCTGGGGCTTGATCAGACCCCGACCAATAGCATATCCAAGGTATTTGGCCTCCTCTAGACCTATGACACACTTTTTCGGGTTGGCTGTTAAGCACCTGCTACCCTCAGCGAATCTACCACTGCCTGCACCCGGGGCAGATGTAATTCCCATTCTGGGCTGTGTATGACCACATCATCCAGATAGGCCATTGCATAGGGCCAATGCGGCCTCAAAGTTTTGCCCATCATCCTCTGAAAGGATGCAGGGACCCCATGCAGGCCAAACAGTATTCGCTTGTATTGGAAGGACCCCTCGGGGGTAGAGAAGGCCAGTTTTTCCTTTGCTGACACCGTTAGGGGGATCTGACAATATCCCTTAGTTAGGTCTAGAGTTGTTATGCACCTCCCAACCTATCCACAAGCTCATCAACCCGCGGCATCGGGTATGCGTCAAATTAGGCACTTCATTCAGCTTCCTGAAATTGTTACAGAAACGGATATTGCCATCGGGCTTTGGGACCAGTACTGTAGGGCTCGACCAGACGCTGTGGGACTCCTCTATCTTGTCTCACTCCAACATGGTTTTGATTTCTCTCGCGACCGCCTCTCATGTAGCCTCAGGTATTCGGTAGGGTTTTACATTTACACCGACCGTGATTATGTCATGCTGTAGTAGAGTGGTCAGTCCGGGTAGGGAAGAGAAAAAGGGGTTGATTTACTAAAGCTGGAGAGAGCAAAAACTGGTGCAGCTGTGCATGCTCGCCAATCAGCTTCTAACCTCAGCTTGTTCAATCAAGCTTTGATAATAAAACCTTGAAGCTGATTGGTTTCTGTGTGGAGCTGCACCAAATTTTTCACTTTCAAGCTTCAGTAAATCAACCCCAAAGTCTCTATTTTTACTGACAAATTCTTTAACGTAATTTTGTTGCGTCAGTGACAAGGACTCGGTTATGTGGACATCCGTGGTTAGGGGTAACCTGTCCTTTTGGGGAGTGGGCACCCCAAATAAACTCTTTCTGTCCTTCCACGGTTTTAGGAGATTAACATTGTAAATCTGCTACAGTTTCCTTTTCCCAGGCTGGTAAACTTTGTAGTTTACTTCCCCTAATCTCAAAGGAACCCTGCCACTTTACCAGGAATTTACTTTAAACTGTGGGGACTATCACCAGCACTGTCTCTGGGGTGAAAAGTTTGCTTTTTGGCACCCCGGTTGTAAACCCTTCTCCAGGGCTTCCTGGGCTTGCTCCATATGCTCTTGTACAAGGGAAAGGACAGCTGGATCAAGGAGACATGCTCTATGACGCTTCTATATGGGGTGGCCTCTCCTTCCCAAGTCTCTTTTGCGACATCTAGCAGACCCCTGGGATGTCTACCATACAAAAGTTCAAAGGGGGAATACCCCATAGATGCCCGAGGAACCTCTCCAAACATGAGGTACAGCAGCAAAAAATCCCAATTTCACCCATTTTTATCCACCACCTTTTTTTAGCATACTCTTGAGGGTCTTGTTAGACCTTTCTACCAGACCGTCAGTTTGGGGGTGGTAAACAGAGGTACGGAGATGGGAGATTTAGTACAGCTTGCACAATTCTCTGGTCACTCTGGACATGTACCCTAATCCATCAAGATTTCTTTAGGGTTCCCAGCCCCGACTAAACACCTGGACCAGCTCATTGGCGATAGTCTTAGCGGAGGTATTCCACAAGGGTATGGCTTCAGGATAGTGGGTCGCATAGTCCAGGATCACCACCTGATGCTGGTGTCCCTGGGCAGATTTTACTACTGGTCCCACGAGATCCATGCCAATTTGCTCAAATGGCACTTAAATTATGGGAAGTGGGACGAGGGGACTAGGAAAATGTGGTGACGGAGCCGTCATTTGACACTCAGGTCATGATTCACAATATTTTTTGATGTCTGCATACAACCCAGGCCAGAAGAACCTTGGGTTATTCTCTCCCTGTTTTTTTCCATACCCAGAAGTCCCCCCATTACATGTCCTAGCACCATCCTGCGGAAGGGTTTGCGAACCACTAGCTGTTCCACTTTGTCCTCCCCATGTTTCATCACCTGATACAACAAATCATTTTGAAGCGCCTTGTAAGGAAAAGACACCCCCCCAATTAGGGTCCACAGGTTCCCCATCCATCACCTTCACGTTTTCTCTGGCTATAAGGAAAGTGACATCCCATAGTTGTTCTGTACGGACCTCTAAGTCAGGTACTACATTCGGTTCACTCTCACCGACATGGTCAGAGACATTGTTGGGGTCATTAGCCCCCCGCTGTGAGCTATCTTCCAGGTCCTCCGGCTCCCCAGCCAATACAGGAAATGGAAGAGGGTCTCCTCGGTCCTGCCAGCAGTTTCTCCTTCCATTTGGCAAAACGTGTCTGGTGAGAGGTCCCGTGCTTCCGCAGTGGGGGGAGCTTTATCATCCAGACTCCCTGTGCCTTCCCATAACCTCCAAAAATGGGGAAAGGGTGTCATAAAGTAGTGAAGGTACCGCCCCCACTGAATGACTCACACTACCGCAAAGGGGTGTCAATCTCAACCACCACCGTCTGGTAGTCACGAGTGTCCCCATGGATGAAAATTACTCCGACAGTGCTAGGGTGTAACCTTGCTGGGTTTACACAATTGCTTTTTACCAATGTTACCACACTACCCAAGTCAAGCAGTGCAGTGACTGGTCTCCCATCAACAAAAATCACACACATTTGTTTTTCCATGCGATTTGAACATGATGCTGTATATGCGACCTGTGCAAAAAGAGAAAGGCCCCTATTCACATAAGTATAATCGCATTGCATGGGTTCATCATTCAGGGGGCAATTGGCAGCAATATGGCCCAATGCATGGCATCGGTAGCACTGTATATGTTCTATATCCAGTCCTCTCAAGGGTCCCCAAGACCTTCCTGGCTTCTTTGGCCAGTCTTTGACCCTGAGGAAATCCGCATCAACGCGGATGAAACGCGTCGGTTTGTGGCCCCCCTGTCTGTCCCCCTGCACCCCATGAGGACTCGTTCATGATAGACCCTTTTAATCAGCTGGTTGATTTCACCCACACCTGGTGAGATACATGATTGCTCCGGATATGACTCCTGCATTGGTCAGCTGCATGGACGCTCACTGCTTGATCTACAGCTCCACTGAGAGCATCGAACCGAATTAGAGAAGACTATCTACGTCTACAACGCTGCACCCTACCCACCAATATCCAGTCATCAGACATCGCCCATTCATCACTGAGCGACCTACACTACAACAACGAGAGTCAAATTAGAAAACTAGGAACCGCTTAAGCGCTGCCTCACTCGCCGGACTCCCCCCTCTACACATTACCCAGAGGGATCGGCCCCGAGCCTTCCGTTGGTATACGGGCTACGCATGCTGATCTAACTGAACTCCCCTACCTTCATTGACTCCAGCGGCTTCAGAGCAGACTTCAAACAGTAAGTTCTTTGGATTTCAGTTTCATTACATTGATTGAGATCTAGCGAAGGAGACTCTGAGCAACTTTTTCCCTTCTCAGCCACTGTGTCTCCCCTTGGATAGACTGTGTGAGTCAGGCAACTCCTGACATAATCTCCCACTCATTCATCCAGACTCTTTCCTTGTATATTGTCGCTCGCAGCGTCTCTACAGATTCTCGCATTTCCATTCACAATCATCTGGTCACTGTTTATTGCTATCACTGTATTCATTTGGTCACGCACTGGTTATTTTACAACTTACGCCTACACAGAGATTCCCCGGAACGCTGGCCACACTCCATTGAGTGACGGCTCCATGGGACAGTCTGTGTTCAACATACATCAGTAAAAGTGCCTGACCCTTTATAACTTTAAAATCAGCTGGTCTTCTCAGTGGATGTCATTTGCAGGTAGTATCTTTGAGCCGACATAGATGCAGAGGTTCCCCATAATCAGTCACACTTCAATCTTCTTAGATATATATATCTAGGGTCTGCTATGTACGTCATCCTGGGGTGCCTGATTTTAGATGTCCTGTATGTTGTGTCTGTTTCATGCAGTAACTTATCCAATGTTGAATAAAGATAATATTTTTGTACCTACCCAATTATATGCCGCAGGGTTATCCCTAAATTCTTTGAATTTATGACCAAATCTATACAAGCAGACATCTATTCTGCTTACCCCCTTCTTTGGCCAGTCTCCAGATCTAGAACCCCCAGTCTCTTTAGCCCTATGAGTCTTATCAAATTTCCCCAAGCCTTTGAACCCTAGGACATTCTTACCAGGTCCTCTGGGCGATCTTTCACCTCTAGAAACATTGGAGTGGGGCGCAGATGGGCACAACAAGTCCTCAGCAACCATGTATCTCTCAACAAGGTCCACCAGTTGGCTTGCAGTTTTGGGGTCCCCATGGCTGACCCATTTCCTCAAAGCAGCAGGTAGCTCCCATAGATAGCGGTCCATGACCACGCGCTCCACAATCTGGGGACCTGGCAAAGTCTCTAGCTGTAGCCATTTCCTGGTAAGGTGAACTAGGTCAAACATCTGCGAACAGGGTGGCTTGTCGGTGCGGTAGGTCCACTGATGCAGACGTTGGGCCTGGACTGCCATGGTGACCCCCAGGCAAGCAAGTATCTCTGCCTTTAGAGTCTCATAGTCCTGGGCCTTTTCTGTTTCTAGATCGAAATAAGCTTTTTGGGTTCACCTGTCAAGAATGGTGCTAACAGTCCCGCCCACTGTTCTTTTGGCCATCCTTCGCTAAGAGCGAAGTGTCTGGTGTCATCTTCTGCATATGGTAAGAGGCGCATACCAACTTAGGTTCCAATGTCATGGGAGGTGGGGGCCCTTCTTTAACTCCAGCAGGGCCTCCACCAACTGTCGGTTCATCTCCTGTTCTGCTGCGATAGCCTGGCGACTTTCCTCCGGCTGAGCTGCAATGGCCCAAGTTGCCCCCTGCTGAGCCGCCTGTTGTGTTGCAGCAGCCTCTGTGACCCGGTGGATGGTTTCCTGCAGAGCTGCGTGTTGTGCTGGGATAGCCTGTCGACTCTCCTCTCGCTGAGCTGCAGCAGCCTCTGTGACCTGTCGGTTGGTTTCCCTCTGGCCTGCCTGTTGTACTGCAGCAGCCTCTGCGACCTGGCGGTTCGTTTCCCTCTGGGTTACATTGACTTGCAGCAAGGCCTTCAACATTTCTTCCATCTTTGAATGTTGCCCACATCCTCCACGTCGTGTAGGAGATTAGCTCGTGGGGATCACTTTTGAGAGGAAAAAATTCAGCATGGAGGTATGTTTCTTTAAAATCGGGCGGCTTGCCAGGTTTATTGTCACAGATTTGCAAGGTCAAAACATATAAGAGAAAAGACAGAAAACAAAATCTCACCCGTTGGGTTCCTCTCTATACAGTGAGGGCTGTCCCCGACACCCACAAAAACATAAGCACAGTGCAAGCCTTTGTCTTTGAGTCCAAATTAGCACACAGAGCTCACTCAGCTTTTTCCCCCTGAGATCCAGGATAGAGCTCTCCTCTGCTCTCTTCCTGGTCATTAAATGCAGGTGGAGAGGGGTGTCTCACTAGGCGTCTCAAAATGATCGCATGCAAGACGACGAGTATCGCCTGTCCATTACTGCGCTTCGCATAAAGTCACACCTGGAAGAAAACCGATGAAGGTGTATTCATTTTAATTTGTTTATTTCACTTTCAACACTTATTGGTCGTTGATTTTCTAAAGGCAAATAGGCTGTCTGCTTTGAATGGGAAGTTACACTTTGCAAGGGGATTTGCCCCAGAGCTTAGTGAACGAGGTAAAGCTTTGCTGATCATGTGTAAGTTAAAATGCTGTTTTTTGCCTGTGCATAATTAAGTATTCTTTGCAAAGTGAAATTCACCACATTCACTAAGCTGTGAACCAAATTCCCCTGCAAAGTGCAACTCCCTTTGAAAGTGAACAGTCTGTTTTCCTTTAGTAAATCAACCCAACTGAATCGTAATATCCTAACAGTTAAGTGATCAAAGAGGACACCATTGTCAGACTATGCTTAGGACATCAGTTCCCTTAAATCCACCCAGTTTGTATCAGTGGCAAATGCTAATTAAGGCAAGCAACCCATATATTTTCCTCTTTCCAAAAAGAGCAGATCCTGGATCTGGGATACCAGTGCTGGAGAGGTGTTAGCAAACAAGGCTTACACTTAGATTAGGGAAGAGCTAGTGTTAAAGGAGACATTCTGTTAGTATGTAGTTATAGGCTGGGTGGTGGGTGTTAGTGCTACAGGCAGGGTTAGTGTTAGGAATACGGGCAGGGTAAGTGTAAGGGTAAGTGTTAGAGCTACGAGCAGGGTAATTGTTAGGGCATGAGGGGAAATAGTGTAAGGATAAGTGTATAAGTGTTAGGACTATGGGTTGGGTTAGTTTGAGGATTAGTGTAAGGCTGCATTCACACAGGGGCGACCCGACTTCAGCGCGACTTCGCTAGGCGATTTAAGCGCGACTTTCAGCGCGACTTCCAGCGCGACTTAAAGGACCTCAGGCGACTTTACAACACGACTTTAGCCAGGCGACTTTGCCTTGACCAATCAGAGAAGAGAGGGAGGGGGCTGCCTAAAAATAAATTCTATTCTTTTTAACTGTGAAGTCGCTTCCATATAGATGGGGATCCGACTTGGAGGCGACTTCTATTGAATTCTATGGGCACAAGTCGGATAGAAGTCGCCTAGAAGTAGTACAAGAACCTTTTCAGAAGTCGCCTTGAAGTCGGAGCGACTTCAGTCGTGTATATTAAGACGGCTCCCATTCATTTCAATGGGATTTCAAATGTCAAGCGACTTGGGGCGACTTGAGGCAACTCAAGTCGGATCGCAAGTCGCCCCTGTGTGAATGGGCTCTTAGGGTTACAGCCAGTGTTAGGCCTCATGTATACTGCTGCTGGTAAACTGACGTTTGGGAGCAGTTGGGCATTTTTTTCAGCTGCCCCTGAACTCTCCTCTATGTTATCTTATCAGTACATGTACACAGGGTCGTTTATAGTCGTTTCTAGGCAGTTGAGTTTAGAAGCTTTTTTTGGAACCCAAAAAAATGCGTTCGGACGGAAGTTTGAAATGCCAAATGCCTGTAACAGCTTGTGAATGCTGCTAAACGAGGTAACTCACGTTTAGCAGCATTTCGTTTACAGGCGTTTTCATTAAAAAAAAAACATTCCTAGGTGTGAACGCGGCAAAACGCAGCTAAACGTGGCATGAAAAATGAGGCTAAGGCGTTTTTAAGAGTCGGCTTCTAGCTGTCAAAAAATCATTCAGGAGAGGTTAAAAAGCGTCCTGTGTACATTACGCCTAAGTGTGAAGATTAGTGTTAGGGTTACAGCCAGTGTTAGTGTGAGGATTAGTGTTAGGGTTACAGCCAGGGTTAGTGTGAGGATTAGTGTTAGGGTTACAGCCAGGGTTAGTGTGAGGATTAGTGTTAGGGTTACAGCTAGTGTAGTGTTAGTGTGAGGATTAGTGTTAGGGTTACAGCCAGGGTTAGTGTGAGGATTAGTGTTAGGGTTACAACAGCTGTAGTGTTAGTGTGAGGATTTATGTTAGGGTTACAGCCAGGGTTAGTGTGAGGATTAGTGTTAGGGTTACAGCCAAGGTTCGTGTGAGGATTAATGTTAGGGTTACAGCCAGGGTTAGTGTGAGGATTAGAGTTAGGGTTACAGCTAGGGTTAGTGTGAGGATTAGAGTTAGGGTTACAGCCAGGGTTAGTGTGAGAATTAGTGTTAGGGTTACAGCCGCTGTAGTGTTAGTCTGAGGATTAGAGTTAGGGTTACAGCTAGGGTTAGTGTGAGGATTAGAGTTAGGGTTACAGCTAGGGTTAGTGTGAGGATTAGAGTTAGGGTTACAGCCAGGGTTAGTGTGCAGGTTATTGTTAAGTTTGCAGGAACAGTTAGTGTGAGGGTTTGTGTTAGAGTTGTGGCAAAAGTTAGTATGAGGGATCTCATGGTGGGTAGTTTCATGCAAAGATACCAATGCTGAAAGATAATGTATTGCTTTTCAACACATTAGGCCATCAGGCTAATTCTAGGATTGCCAGACTGTTAGTCCCAATAAAAAAACGTTTTAGAACCATTATGGAACAGTATTATCAGCAATACATATATATATGGTGCAAGTGATACCAGCCAATAAACTGCTAATGTTATGCAGAAAACATTGCTACTCTGTTTAAAGAGGACCTTCCACCTGGCGACTAAAAACTAAAACTCACTGCTCTAATCACTACTCTATGAGATTTAGAAAAAAAGCTTACTTGTTTACAGAATATGTCATTGTCCTTCTTCCATCCAAAGACCCCCCTCGCACTGCTTTCCTCCAGCACTGCCATTTTAGACTTGTGGCAGTGGGACCCTTATTCTGTCTGCCTGCTCTCTTGCTCTCTGCCAAGTGCTTTGCTGTTTTCTGCTTCCATCATCGCCAAATCCTGCTACTACTATGGGGTTGATTTACTAAATCTAGAGAGTGCAAAATCTGCTCCAGCTGTGCATGGTAGCCAACCAGCTTCTAACTTCAGCTTGTTCAATTAAGCTTTGACAAAAAAAAATAAATAAATGGACGTTTATATGCAGAGATGCACAGAATTGTGCACTCTCCAGTTTTAGCAAATCCATTTCTTGAATCTGCTGCTGCAGCTGTCATCTATGCAGGCTCACAATAGTGCAATATTTTGGATTCCATTGAACCATAGCCTCCTGGCATATGTGACATGGATATCCCAGGAGCCTGCAGGTGGCTCATCAGTATGTCAACGTTGGCAAGAAAAGTAAAAGAGGGAGAGCAAAGCACTGTAAACATTTTTTTTTTAAAAAAATGTATTTAATTGGAGGAAATTCTGTATAGTAATTATGCAAGAGCGAGAGGAGAGTAGGAATATTAGAAAAAGTTGAATTTAGTTATGATGGTCTACTTTAAAACAGGAAATCCACTCCTGTTTCCTGAACTTGAGTTCTATTTAATCTGCTCCAACCAGATGTAATAAAACTCCTCACAGGTTGAGTGGTGCATTCGGAGTGATGTACCCGCTCCCGCACAGATGCTACATAGGGAGCAGCAGCTTGTCCTTGCAGCTCCTGCATCCCGGTTGCCAGCAATTGGGCCTGCCTGCAGGAGGATGCACGGAGCACCTGTGTATCCCTGTGCTGGTAAACAGGGTCCTCCATGGGCGAACAGTTATGTTTTTGAATTGCAGCTTCCCCATCTCTCTCTCTCTGCTTGTTACATAACCAGTTACACGGAACCTATTAAGGCAGGCTTGAGTCAGATTGGAGGCTTAGGACCAACAATTTGATACAGCAGTCTCCTTCTATAACGAAAGGCAGCATAATTATTACTGTGGCTGATTCTGGAAATACATTTTCTAAATTAAAACGAGGGACGCAAAAGGGATTTTCAGGTCATCAGATCACCAACAAAATTACAAAATGAAATGGTGCGCCACATCCTAGCCCACGCTTACTAAATGCACTTCAAGGCTGAAATGTTGATTTTGGCTTTAGTGTATCTTTAATATGCCCCCTTGCTAAAAGAAAAGGCATGATATGGGGCAATGCACAGCAGGTTTGAAATAATTGTATTTAATTTAGAAGATGCAAAGTTGGGCTTGTCAGGGAAATATAAATCATTATGTCTTGGGAAGATAAATGTAATGATTCAATAGACTTCAGTCTCCTTACTCACACTTAGCATTTTGAAAATGATTGGCCTCAAGAGACCTGCAGCCACTAAATCAATTCCAGATATCTACCCATTTATGTCATCATGACAGTCGCTTTTCTTTTATCTTTATTTCTTGTTAAATATTGCATTTAAGTAATGGGTAATGTCTTTATTTAAATTCATGGTAGGGTCATGTGCAGCTGTTTTGTTTATACAAGGATTATACGTCTCTGTGTTACTGAACTCACTGTGTATAGTGAAAAAAATCATGAAGAAGGAGGGATGATGTGTCATGTAGGTGTTGACTGATATGTCTACCAATGTTTAATTATTATTATTATTACACAGGATTAGTATAGCACCAACAGTTTGCGCAGTACGTATGTTTGCTATGATGGATTATGCTAATTACTCCAACTTGTGTGGATCATTGCCAGAAAAAAGGCAATGTCTTCTTGCTGAAATTAGTCCCAGCTGTCAATCAAGTCACTTTAAGTGCCCATTCACACAGGGGCGACTTGCGATCCGACTTGAGTTGCCTCAAGTCGCCCCAAGTCGCTTGACATTTGAAATCCCATTGAAATGAATGGGAGCCATCTTAATATACACGACTGAAGTCGCTGCGACGTCAAGGCGACTTCTGAAAAGGTTCCTGTACTACTTCTAGGCGACTTCTATAGGACTTGTGCCCATAGAATTCAATAGAAGTCGCCTCCAAGTCGGATCCCCTTCTCTGATTGGTCAAGGCAAAGTCGCCTGGCAAAAGTCGTGTTGTAAAGTGGCCTGAGGTCCTTGAAGTCGCGCTGAAAGTCGCACTGAAATCGCCTAGCGAAGTCACGTTGAAGTCGGGTTGCCCCTATGTGAATCTTATGTCAAGCAGCAGCTTCTTTAAGGCAGCGTAGATATAAGGTTCTTACCTTGGTCCTAGTTAGCTTTCAGAGGCTCTACCACAGACCACAGGTCAATACAAACTATTTTACTAGGTGAATTGTTTCCTGGAGGAATTTGAAAATTTGATAAAATGCTGGAACATTGCAGAGACAAGGGTGTAGATTTACTAAAACTGGATAGTGCAAAATCTGGTGCAGCTACGCATGGTACCCAATGAGCTTCTAAATTTTTCAATGGGTATGACAATAAAAACCTGGAAACTGATTGGTTTCTATGCAGAGCTGCACCAGATTTTGCACTCTCCAGTTTTAGTAAATCAACCCCAAGGTGTTCTGGCACCCAAGCCTAAAATACCAAAGTGCGCCCCCCAAGCTATTTAATTTGGCACAACAAAATCTAACACAAATTTAAAATTGTATAGCAAAAAGCTAAGGGAGAGAATGAAGAAGTAACGAAAACGTTGGACACACGTTAGGGTTAAAAAAACTATTAAGTGCAAATTTTATACTGTGATTTGTCCCTAGAATCATGTTTCTGGTGCAAAGCATTTTTTACTTGGCAATACAAGCACAAATACATGCAAATATAATAGTTTAGATACAATGAAATTAAAAAAAAAAACAGCAAAAAAAAAAAAGCACTGAGGGATGGCATTAAGAAAAATATTTATGATTTGCTAAGGGATAATAAGGGGCTTAAAGTGGTTGTCAACCTGTGACAACCACTTTAACCTACAGGTAAGCCTATAATAAGGCTTACCTGTAGGTGCCCTGCATATCTACCAAACCTGCACAGTTTAGGAGATAAACAGTGTTTTGCTGTTGCCAATGTCATTTCGGCACATGCGCAGTGAAGAAACGGTCTCTGTGCCGTTCCTTCACTGTGATTGTGCTGTGACTGGCGACTCCCATGCGCATGCCACTCCGGCCAGTCACAGAGCCGGAGTTACAGCCCTGGAAGGAAGAGGGGCTGAAGATGGACGCGGCCTGCACAGGGGACATCGCTGGATGTCGCAGGCTTCGTTTGCAGCTAAGTGACACATAATGGGCTACTAAGCGATGCATAGTAGCCCATTATGTTTCTATTGAGGAAGTAAATCCCATCAGGGTTTACTTCCTCTTTAACCAGTTCAGATCCGTGCTATAGCTGAAAGACGGCTACATCGCGGATCTGCTCACAGCACGCACTCACAGGCAGTGGCGTGCGCAGCCACCGCACGCTGCGTGGGCATGCCCGTAGGTCGGGTGGATTTGATGTCCGCTCGTGACCCGCGATCGCCTGTCAGAGCTGCAGAACGGGGAACCGCCCTTGTAAACATGGTGGTTCTCCGTTTTGTGAAGAGATACATAACAGATTTACTGATCCCTGTCACTGGGATCAGTTAGATCAGTTAGATCTGTTATGTCCCTGCCAGCCCTACCCCCTCACAGTTAGAACACGCCCAGGGAACATAGTTAACCCCTTCACTGCCCCCTTAGTGTTAACACCTTCCCTGCCAATGATATTTATACAGTAATCAGTGAACATTTACATTTCTGATCGCTGTATAAATGTCATTGGTCCCAAAAAATGTCAAAAATGTCCGACATGTCTGCCCCAATATCGCAGTCCCGATTCCCATAGTTTGTAGATGCGATAACTTTTGCGCAAACCAATCAATATACGCCAATTGCAATTTTTTAAACCAAAAATATGAAGAAGAATATATATCGGCCAAACCCGATGAATATTTTTTTTTTTTTGGATTTGTATTATAGCAAAAAGTAAAAAATATTGTTCATTTTTCAAAATATTCGCTCTTTGTTTGCTTATAGCGCAAAAAATAAAAACCGCAGAGGTGATCAAATACCAAAAGAAAGCTCTATTTGTGGGAAAAAAATGATACAAATTTTGTTTTGGTACAGCGTCGCACGACCGCGCAATTGTCATTCAAAATGCGTCAGCGCTGAAAGCCTAAAATTGGTCTGGGCAGGAGGGGGGTTTAAGTGCCCAGTAAGCAAGTGGTTAAAAGGGCTTGTTCACACATAGGCGATCCGACTTCAGAGGCAACTTTGCTAGGCGATTTGAACTCGACTTCAAGGTGACTTCAGGATGACTTTGGGTGACTTACAACGTGACCTTAAGTGACCTCCATGCCAGGCGACTTTGCAAAGAAGAGAGGGAGCCTTAAAAAAATATTTTTCTTTTTCCTGTAAAGTTGCCTCCTTATAGATGGTAATCCAAATTGCAAGCAACTTCCATTGAATTATATGGGCTCAAATTGCCTAGAAGTCGCCTTGAAGTAGTACAGGAACCTTTTCAGAAGTCACCCTGAAGTCGGAGCGACTTCCGTAGTGTATATTAAGATGGCTCCCATTCATTTCAATGGGATTTCTGATGTCTATCGATTTGAGGTGACTTGGGGCGACGCAAGTCGGATCGCAAGTCGTCTAGGTGTGAACCGGCCCTAAATGTTGTTTAAAAAAGTTGTTATTTATATCTTTATTATTTATTTATACATAACAGTAATTCTTACAAGAAAGGTATAATAGTAGCTGTCATTCATAGTAGACCAATAAACAAATACAAGTGATAGCACTCAAATACCCCAGTCTGTTATCCCAGCTGGCTGGCCACAATGTTTGCAGGTGCTGGTCGGATTGCATACTGGTTCATCAGACACACCAAGGAATACAACAAAAAGTGCTTGTCAGCTCACTGCCTCAACATATAGTGAATTCCTCTTAGTAAGAATTAGCTTTTGCATGCTCTCCTACCCGTGGAGGGACCCCCTCTAACATGTTTTGCCAAGTGGGGACTTAATCTTAGAGATCTGTTGTAGAATTTGATGTAGCTGTCATTCATAAATGAATGCATAGTGGGACTTGAGCTGTTAAACCATTAAATCAGTTCTTCAGATTACACAGGAAGAATACAGCTGTAAGATTAAGGAATAATATGACCAGATTTTCTTTCCCACAAGTTCAAAATTTTCATTGCCTGTTGATTGGCACTCTAGAGGGCTTTTAGTAGTAGGATACGGCTGTATAAAAGAAAGAGATGGTCAATCCCTTAAAATTCCAAAAAAGATCAATTTCTGCATCACTGTCTCTTCAAATATGATCAGATATTTATTTATCAACTCATAGTAATACATAAGGATTGTTTAAATTAAATTTCAAATTCAGTATTGCAGGCACTATAAGGTGACTATGATTATCTTCCACGTGTTCCCCTGCTGCCCAGTTTACCACCAGAGTACCCAAAGGTTCTTTTTCAAGTTTCAGTCTCTATGAATTTAAATTCTGCAGAACACCTGCTACTTTACCTATTTGGCGCAAAGTATAAGTTTACTGTAAGCTGGCCACAGGCACAGAGATCTGATTTTTTGCAACAATAAAAGACGCATAAACAAGGCACAAGAACTTTGTGGGTGATGTCAGAAATACTGGCAAAGTCTGTACAGAAAAAAAAATAGCCTCCGTTTCCATTATGGGATCAATCCAGAGCCACACATTGATCCTTGAGGATTTGAGGAAGAGGCAGTGCCTCCAAAACATGTCATCTTGGAGACTGTAGACCAGGGTTTTACAACCAGGGTTCTGTGGAACCCTAGGGTTCCTTCAGAGGTTGCTAGGGGTTCCTTGAGCAATGGTCAATTTCTAGCTCTCAGATAAATTCCCAATGATATCATTGATATTTTTAGCTATCTGTAAGGGAGTAATTATTCCCAAAGACCACAAGTGTAAAGAGCATTCTTCCCATTGACCATCACACTAATGTATCATGATCTGGTTCCTTGCCAGCCCAGTGCAGCTGAAGCATGTGGGATCACTAGGCTGAGCGCGAATACCAGGGTGTGTAGGGACCGCCGTTGTGGAGATGGAACCGGGATGAAAGTCCGAGTGGAGAGGTAGTCTTCTGCTGTCAAGTGTGCACTGTCAGCCCAGCAGATCCAATAGCCAATAGAGACGCATTTCAAAGGCAGACAGCGCCTTCTTCACTGCTGCACTCTGAGACTGTCCCTGCACATTTATTCCTGATCTGAGTCTGTCTCCCCTAAACAATGTGAATGCAATTGTTGTTCATATTTTATATTTTTTAATAAATTGTGCTACACCATTCCCTCCTGGCATCTCTCTTTCTTTCCCCTCTCCTATTGTGTTTGGGGCTGTGATTGTATCTCACAGAAGAGCTGCTGCTTTGACATTTGGTTTTTGTTTGTAATTAGTGCAGTTTCTACTTGTTTTACTTATCTTGGAGACTGTGCATGTCTGTTGGTATTTAATGGTACTGAGGACTCCAAAAACAAGGCTGCTTGAAGACTCCTTGTCTAGTGGTGACATACTTTGGTTCAGCGTGACAGTCTTGGTTTTCTTATTAGATTGCATGCGCTTACATTTATCCTTCTCTGCAGTTGTGGATTTTTTCATACCCATCAGATGTATGATATATCTGTGTCCTCCCTGCTTATTCCAACAGAGTACGGATCATGCTGGTTCCTCATTGCACATTGCAGATACCACAGTAAGCACCTTAAAGCAGAACTTCACTCTCTCAATCATCATTGACTTTTTTAATCCACATTAAAAATAGAAAGGAATGTGTATCATATTTACTTGTTTTAAACAGTTTTTACATTTCTTCCATTACTTCCTGGTTTCCATGGCTAGGAAAATGATGTCATATATCCCGGGAGTCTTCAGGAGAAGCTAGTGGCAGATAGATTCCAGGAAGTAAATGCTACGTGAATCATCTACCCTTACTAAAGCTGGCAATGGCAAGAAATGCTAGGGGTGATTTCTCAGCAAAATAAAGCATTGAGATATGGATGGATGGGTTAGTTTGTTTGCGTTGTTAAAAATTTATTGAATAGCATTTTTTGTTTTGTTGGTTTGTGCTGCTCAGATACAGTGTAGTTCTGCTTTAATAGTGATTCAAGCATGAAGTGTTATCCTTTTTGTGGACTTATTTTATTTTTTAGTGAATAAAGCACTTATTTGGACTTTGGTCATTGACTTTTATTATAGTGCTGCCACCATCATAGCACAACTCTCACTGGGTTATGTGTGATTCTGGATTGATCCCATCATGAACAACTGAGGCTATATGTTTTTTTTTTTCTGTACAGACTTTGCCATTATTTCTGACATCACCTGCAAAGTCCTTGTGTTGTGTTTATCTGTCTTTTATCGTTTTCTCCTAACCTCACGTAGGATAGCAACAGGACCAGTTGGGACAGTTTCACCCACCAGTGGTTGAAGCGGTTTAACACCTTGGTTTCTTTTTTGTAGTTTTTGCAACTATCAAAAGTAAACAATTACAAATGAGAGCAAGTCATTTGCCCTAACATTGCCAGACTTTCTTGTTTTTCTCCCATTACTGTCTATGAAGTGGCGCTCTGTAGCAGTAGTTTATCACTTTAAAATTTCCAAATGATCTTTCATCATTCAAAGGCCAATAATCTTTTTTATACCATAGATTGATTGACAAACATTGTTATGATCAGCATTATCTTTTTATTCAGGCCTCTCTATATATTGCACTTAGTAAATTACACTCGGGTAAGTCTATACCAAAGCTAATGTCTGCAATGCTACAGATTCTGTCATTCACAAATGGGACTCTGTAGGCTTTTTAAGATGTAATGTTATTACCTGTCATTTTGTTTGTAACCCCGTCATATTGTGTTGTGACAATATTGTTATAGCATCCACATTTACATTAAACAGCATATTGTTTTGCTGAGATTAACAGTTGCTGCTTGCCTTTGTTTGACTAATCAACAAGACATTTCATGCTTATCACACTAATGCACAATGAAAAACTGTTCATGGTTGATCATAGCAATGATTTTACTAAAATAACAGTGACTTGATGTATTCCATCTGTTAGATGTATTAGCACAATTGTCAAAGGGAAGCAGTGAATGGTATAAGATATGTTTGACAGCTCCATCCAAAGTAATTACTGTAAAATAATCCTTTAAAAATACAATAAAAAATGGATATGCAACTAACTAGTAGAAGAAATAATACCTTATGTTTGTATAAAATGATCTTGTGTCCATATACTGTATGTGGATATACGTTATTACATGATGCAGATGTTGAAGGTGACCAATCCTTGAAGGATTTGTTGTGTTGATCAGCACAAGATTTAATTAACACTCAGTGAGGGGCCGTAAGCATTTCTTCCTATGCCAAATACAAAAATGCAAAGAGTCTTTTATACTTACCAGAAGTTACATAACTTTTATCTAAACACATTTTATTAGCAAATAAGCAGTTGAAAAATAAAAAAAAAAAACAATAGCAGTCTATATACAATGCTTGCTCACTATAGACAGCTAACAAAAGAGTCTCTATAGGGTGTATTCGGGTAAGCGTATGTGGTTAATACCCATAGCAATAATATTTAGCAGTGATTTCTACTTATATTTACATGCTTCTTGTAAATTTAATACCTGCCCCATCTGCAGCATGCTGCAGTTCCTCCTAATGGCTCATATGTGCAAATTCATGCATTCATTCAGTCAGCTATACATACAGTATCTCACAAATGTGAGTACACCCCTCACATTTTTGTAAATATTTTATCATATCTGTGACAACACCAAAGAAATGACACTTTGATACAATGTAAAGTAGTGAGTGTACAGCTTGTATACCAGTGTAAACTTGCTGTCCCCTCAAAGTAACTCAACACACAGCCATTAATGTCTAAGCTGCTGGCAACAAAAGTGAGTACACCGTTAAGTGAAAATGTCCAAATTGTGTGTGGCCATCATTATTTTCCAGCACTGCCTTAACCCTCTTGGGCATGGAGTTCACCAGAGCTTCACAGGTTGCCACTGGAGTCCTCTTTCATTACTTCACAATGACATCACGGAGCTGGTGGATGTTAGAGACCTTGCACTCCTCCACCTTCTGCTTGAGGATGCCCCAAAGATGCTCAATAGGGTTTAGGTCTGAAGACATGCTTGGCCAGTCCATCACCTTTACCCTCAGCTTCTTTAGCAAGGCAGTGGTCATCTTGGAGGTGTGCTTGGGTTCGTTATCATGTTGGAATACTGCCCTGCGGCCCAGTCTCCGAAGGGAGGGGATCATGCTCTGCTTCAGTATGTCACTGTACATGTTGGCATTCATGGTTCCCTCAATCAACTGTAGCTCCCCAGTGCTGGCAGCACTCATGCAGCCCCAGACCATGACACTCCCACCACCACGCTTGACTGTAGGCAAGACACACTTGTCTTTGTACTCCTCACCTGGTTGCCGCCACACACGCTTGACACCATCTGAACCAAATAAGTTTATCTTGGTCTCATCAGACCACAGGACATGGTTCCAGCAATCAATGTCCTTAGTCTGCTTGTCTTCAGCAAACTGTTTGCGGCCTTACTTGTGCAGTATCTTTAGAAGAGGCTTCCTTCTGGGATGACAGCCAGGCAGACCAATTTGATGCAGTGTGCGGCGTATGGTCTGAGCACTGACAGGCTGATCCCCCCACCCCTTAAACCTCTGCAGCAATGCTGGCAGCACTCATACATCTATTTCCCAAAGACAACCCCTGGATATGACACTGAGCATGTTCACTCAACTTCTTTGGTCGACCATGGTGAGGCCTGTTCTGAGTGCAACCTGTCCTGTAAAATTGCTGTATGGTCTTGGCCACCATGCTGCTCAGTTTCAGGGTCTTGGCAATCTTCTTATAGCCTAGGTCATCTTTATGTAGAGCAACAATTCTTTTTTTCAGATCCTCAATCCTCAGAGAGTTCTTTGCCATGAGGTGCTATGTTGAATTTCCAGTGACCAGTATGAGAGTGTGAGAGTGATAACAACAAATTTAACACACCTGCTCCCCATTCACACCTGGGACCTTGTAACATTAACGAGTCACATGACACCGGGGAGGGAAAATGGATAATTGGGCCCAATTTGGACATTTTCACTTATAGGTGTACTCACTTTTGTTGCCAGCGGTTTAGACATTAATGGCTGTGTGTTAAGTTATTTTGAGGGGGCAGTAAATTTACACTGTTATACAAGCTGCACACTCACTACTTTACATTGTAGCAAAGTGTAATTTCTTCAGTGTTGTCACATGAAAAGATAGAATAAAATATTTATAAAAATGTGAGGGGTGTACTCACTTTTGTGAGATACTGTATATATATCGATGCCTTCAATTTTATTAATCAGAAATTCCAGGCAAAAGGTGAAAGCGATCATTTTTGTCAAATATTCCCACATCACCATAAAGTTTCTGGCTCTTCTAAAAAAAGAGTAAATAATAACTTGATGGTTTTAATATATACATGTCTGCCATACTTCTCGCTTTGGAATAATGCAAAATTAGTGTGTTTCAACCTTGGGGAAGTAAGGTTTAGCAAGGCAAAAGGAACTAAATGGTCTTATGCTACTGAACTTACTGTAAGAAAAATATCAAGTTTATCTGGTTCAATAAATTATTACAAATTTTAATGTTCATGCACTTGTAAACACAAAAACCACAAGAGGGATTTCAGAATTCAATTATGCAGCTCACTAAGGAATCCCTGGTGCCAGCTATGAAATCTACATAAATCTCTGTGGTTCAGTACCTATGGGTTTAGTAAAAATGGCATAGTGTTAAAATGAACATGTATTGCAGGTGTCGGAAGTCTTTCTTGAGCAGCTCAGGTAGCGCAGGCTAGCAGCTGGAGAGATCCAAGGACAGTAGCTGGATCTTCCAAAAAAGTTGTGTGCTATTATGCCTCATTCACATGGGCATACTTAAACATACACCCTTGTGAGAGTCTTGTTTTGCGAGCAAGGGATGCACAGATGTCCTGTACACCTGTGTGGAGACGGTCCAATTCATGTCAATGTCAGTGTCTTTGAGATTTAATACTCTACAGAGATACACTGAGATCAGAACCTTTGTTTAAACCTTTGCTTATAAGTATATCACACGGGCTTTCATTGCAGCTTGATCTGTAATTTCACACATTTTAGGGTATAGCAGTCAGTTTTGAACATTTGTTTTCTCATTTAAAATCATGTAAGCTGATACAATTGGGTTCCACATAAGTAATGATCCTAAACGGTGCAACATCTCAAATACACACATGGTTCTACAAACTAAACCCGCCATTAATTTATATAACTGACAACTACAAACTTTCCAGAAGTCATCATTGTAGGGAGCTTAGTGCAGAATGATTTCTAAATACAGCTATCTTGATTTTGGGTACATATTTCACAGGAAGTGTTGTAGCTGCTTATTCGTGTCAGTAATCTGACAAGCCATAAAAGGAGTAGAGTCCACAACCTGTGATGAGTTTGCAGAAAAAGGATAGTCTGTAAGGCTGGATTCACATCTATGCCGTTTTAGTGCTTTTTGCATTTTGCAGATTTGAACTGCAGTCCATTTAACATGGTTTCCTATGGAGCACGTTCTGCAGCGCAAATCTGCAAAATGCAAAAAACACTAAAAATGCATAGGTGTGAATCCAGCCTAAGGCCTCACTCACACCATGGTGCAAAGACGTCAGCTTTTCTGTACACGTTCTGCAAGGGCACAAAAAAAACAATGGTTCTCTATGTGCCCTGTTCACACCACACAGTGCAGATTTTTTCTGTGCAGGAATCTGCAACACAATGTATGCAGTTTTCTGCACCGGAAAAAAACTGACATGACATCAACATTGGTGTGAACAAGGCACTTAACTGACATGCATGAAAGCTGATGTAAACTGTCCCACCAGTTCCCATTGGTTTTCATGCACGTATGGTGTGAACGAGCCCTAAAGGTTCTTGTTTATGCATATTATGGTATAGCTAGTAATAGTTGTTATGATATAGCTAGTAATAGTTGCATTCAACTGTATCTTTCCTGGAAATTAGAAGACCCAAGATCTTTGGCCACCCTTTCAAGTTGCTTTCCCGGTGATAAGTTAGGAGCATACCCCAGTATTTATACCTACACAGGTAATAATTTACACTGTGGACTTTCATTTCAAAGTATAAAATAGCTCTTTTAATGCATATATGTCGACAGCAGATTCATATACAATTTACACCACATTTTAACCACCAGGGTTAAAATGCATTTGAAGGCAAAGGCTCTATTTGACCTGCTTAGCCTTCAATGCAAACCCAGCTCAAATAGGGCATGCAAATGACAAATGTAGAGCAGGTTAAAGACAGCCTCAGGTCTGTCATCTACACTGTATCATTTAGGCAACTTGGAAACCTAAAGTCCTGCATGTGATGTGCATTGCAAACACCCATCAAACTCAGGTAAACAATGTCCTGTTTATGAATGATTGTTCCATTTTGATGTAGATGGTCTTTTCATACATTTGCAAACCATAAAATGTGCACCTCATTGTCCATAAAAACATGTCTTTTTTCCTTAAAGTGTTGGAAGACAAAGATGTACTGCAGAGTTGTCCCTTCTATGTTGATCCATGTATTTGTTGAGTGGTTGTGTTATCTCTTTGATGTACATGTCTTTACATTATTCATTGCACTGAACTGCATATACCAGGTGACATGAACTTTCTCTGTATTATTCATTTAAGCACAAGAGACTCCATCCTGCTTGCAATGCTGCAATGTTTCCGTTTCCTTCACATAAAACACAGACTAAGCTCTCCTAAAAGTTCTCTCTCTCTCTTTCCCACCCTTCTCAAGATTTTAGTTTGGTGACTGTTACACATTTATTTATTTATTTCAGGTACTTATATAGCTCTGTCAATTTACGCAGTACTTTACACATATATTATACATTCACATCAGTCCCTACCCTCAAGGAGCTTACAATCTAAGGTCCCTAACTCACATTCATACATATACTAGGGCCAATTTAGACAGGATCTAATTTAGAATGTATTTTAGCTGATGACATATGAAATGTGACATTATCTTATTTGCTAGTTTTTAATAACATCTCACACCACCCCCATTCTTATCTTCTGTATAAAATAGAATGTAAAAATACATTTTGGAACAACAGATATTTTAAATACAGTTATTGAGTACTTTGAATCTGTTCCTGCATATGCAGAGTTCATTTTGATTTTTACTGTCGCAACCAAAAATATCCATTACCCCCAAGTTACTTTTCTTGTATTGGTTCTTTTGGGCAGTCTTAAAGTGGTTGTAAAGGTGTAAAGTGCATTCTATGCATTAAGATAAAAAGCCTTCTGTGTGCAGCAGCCCCCCTCTGCCCCCCTAAAACTTTCCTGAGGTCCCTCTCTGTCCAGCAATGTCCAGGAGTGTCTCAGCCATCCAAGATTCTCCCTCCTGATTGGCTGAGACACAGCAGCGGTGCCATTGGCTGCCGCTGCTCTCAATAGAAGTCAGCTAGCCAATCAGGGGAGAGAGGGGGCAGGGCTCTGTGTCTGAATGGACGCAGGGAGCTGTGACTCGGCTCGGGTGCCCCCATAGCAAGCTGCTTGCTGTGGGGGCACTCAACAGGAGGGAGGGTCCAGGATTACAGAAGAGGGACCCAAGAAGGGGAGGATATGGGCTGCTCTGTGCAAATCCACTACAACAGAGCAGGTAAGTATAATATGTTTGTTATTTTTATAGGAAAAAAACAAGACATTACAATCACTTTAAGGAGAAGTGACATTCTGTCAATGAACTACTATTAGCATTAAGGAGGATCCTGTGAGATTTTGCCGCAATGGTTAGAAATCAGATACCATCCTACCTAAAGTAAATGTCCTAGCAAGAGGGCATGGTATGTCTGACTTTACAGTGATGAAAGGGGCTCAAACAATACACAAGAGCTCTCTGCAGAATAAGCAATAGCCTATCAAAGTACATATGACGCAAGTGGGGCTTATGCAGAATATCAGCATTAAGACTAAAGTGTCATACCCATAGTAACCAGTCAGAAGCTGGTTTGCACTTAGGTCCCATTCACACTTCATGTAGCAGGAATGTGTGTTCCCTCTTGCAATCTTTTGGGGGGCCATTTGCATGCATTTCTGCATGTTGTGCATAGGACAGCCCATTCACTTGAGTGGACTGCCCTATGCATATTTGTTTAAAATGAATGGCACCCAAATGTGCGTTGCACATTTTGCCATGGTTTTAGCTCGATTTGGAATTTCAGACAGAATTGTGCAGAGGTTTGCCCATGATACTATATCACTAGGTGGGAATGGGCCTAGAGCTTTGATCCTTGTACTGTTTATTGAATAAACCCATATATTTTGAATGTAACATAAACAATATTGTCCTTTTAAAAAGGAGGGTGATAACTAGTAAAAGAAAAATAAATCACATTTAAATGAACCTTCTGCCTGCTATTAAGCCATCAAACAGATCTCATTTTATTACTGTATTGCAAGTGCTGTACCTTCTCTAGTAGCCAATTTACAATTTATTTATTATCACTGTAATTTTAATGAAACAGCAAAGACTTTTATATTATGCACAGTTATGACATGACAATTATATTCTGAAATATTGTTTTTTTCTGCATTTATAGACATTTTCTAGTGTTATTACCCAACAGACTAAAGGTAAATTGAAATTATTCCCTTGACTCTGTAAAGGTGAAATTTATGCTCCAGTTACTGGAAAATGCAGGGAGGCTGAAATAAAACAGACAACATCTCCATAGAAAATACTCAGGCTCGAGTAGCCAGAATTGATTTCCGTTAATAAGACTTGTTTGAAAACCTTCAAAGCATTCAACTGAAATTCCATAAAATCTAGTTCACATACTTTACTGGAATTCTAAAATAACTAAGATCTTGAGTGATTAAACAAGGGTTCCTTACCTAATATTTCAGATACAAGTCTCATTAATAATGCAGACCAACAACAATGAATACTGTGGATTAATCCCTTTCTTTCAGATCTAGTTATTGTGGTTGAATTTATGAAATAGACAGCCTCTTGGTCAAGCTTAGAGATACTCTACCCCAATGGTAGACTTAAACTATCATACTGGAGGGGATTTACTAAAATTGGTTCACTCAGAATCTGGTGCAGCTGTGCATGGTAACCAATAAGCATCTAGGTGTTGTTGCCAAAGCTTCATTCAACAAGCTGAATTTAGAAGCCAATTGGTTACTTTGCACAGCTGCACCAGATTCCATGGGCACCAGTTTTAGTAAATCTCCCCCTTTGTGTTTTCTGCCTCCCTTTCATTGCGATAATTGTTCCCCAGTTTCTTGTATTTTTGTCACGGATACAGGGAAAGGCTCCCCAATAGACGCACAAGCAATACTAACATATGGCAGACTTGGTAAATATTCGTCATTTCAAAGCCTAAAACAAATTGGGCTGCAATTATACTTTTACTTTAGTATCTACTAATATGCTGAAACAACCATAACTTTTACATTAATATGTACCCTGTGTTATGGAAATGCAGTAAAATACATGTGCTCTCAAGTTCATTGGGGTATGTTCCAAGTCGGGACGGCACAGTGGTGTAGTGGATAGCACTTTCGCCTGGTAACAAAAGGGTCGCTGGTTCGAATCCCAACCACGACACTACCTGCCTGGAGTTTGCATGTTCTCCCTGTGCCTGCGTGGGTTTCCTCCGGGTACTCCGGTTTCCTCCCACCCTCCAAAGACATGCTGGTAGGTAAATTAGATCCTGTCTAAATTGGCCCTAGTATGTATGAATGTGAGTTAGGGACTTTAGATTGTAAGCTCCTTGAGGGTAGGGACTGATGTGAATGTAAAATATATATATATATGTAAAGCGCTGCGTAAATTGACGGCGCTATATAAGTACCTAAAATAAATAAAAATAAATAAAATAAGTCCCACACTTCAATTTAATGAACAGGAATATGAACATTCTGAACCTCAGGCATCCACCCAGATGGCCCCCTAATATAAACTACCATTGTACCATCAGTGATGAATTTTTAGATGTGACTTGCAGTCTATACTACAACTTACCAGGCCATAACTAAAGTCTTGGGCTCTAATGCAAAATCTGAAGCAATGTCATTCTTTCTATTATTAAAACCTACCTTACACTTGCCATGCTCACTATAGAAAGGTGAGAGCAGGAAAGCCAATTTAAACAATACATTCACCAAAATATTGCTTTCATTGGTGCATTGGCAGGCCAAAGGATGAATATATTTAATGACGGTCAGAGCTGTGAACCCAAAGTAATGGACTCAGTAGTGCTTGGGGCCTCTGCTACCCATGTTGCTGCACTATTGATCTTAGGTGCACCAGTATGACCAGAACTGGATTTCTTTTAGATAACTGTAAATATAATGAGGAGAAATTAGTTCCCTTCTATTAAGTACATCATTAATTACACAATTTGTTCAGCAAATCAATCCCAAAATCCATGTAATCATATGTATCCATGATTTAAGAGATTACCTTGCAACTTTAACTAGTCATAAGCACTTTCTGAAAATGCAGTAAAAAATAATACATTTTATTTGTGCATTGCATGCAATTCTATGTACACCGCTGTGGGCTATTTTGCTACTGTCTATGTCCATAAGAGCAATTGTTTAGTTGTTTATAAAACCATGAGATCATAGGCAATGCACATTGCAAAATTAACAAACAAATACAAATCTACCAAGATAAATTATCTGAGACAAAACAGTACTTCCATTGACTCCTAAAAATAACAAAAAACCCTATTTGGAATAGTGGCAACTTGTTAGGTACATAATCCATTCAAGTATTCTTAATTTGCTTCTGATATTTTGTAATTTTAAATGTTCTGTTCCACTTCACTCCTAGTAATGAGTGCTATTATTATAATTAAGCATAAACAAAAAGCTACTAAATTGCATTTTGCTCATTTCATCCTTCTTTATTGTATAATGATCTTACAAAAGGAAGTAATGGAACTTTTAGGAGCAAAGAAAAAAAAATTCCCTAAAATGTCACATTTGACTTACTGATGTTATGTTTAATTTACATATTTATATATATATATATATAGTAACATTATGAAAGGCGAGGTGATTGATGGACGTTATGTTTCACCACACATTTGCAGGGAACTAAGGTGCAATCTGGTCCAGGTTTTACCAGCCACCTTGGCAGGCTTGGTTCTGGACCATATTTTGTGGTCCATTGTGTCAACTAACAGGTGGTCTAAATAAAGCAGGACTGGAGCAGGAGATTGCTCTTGCCTGACACCCAGGAAACCATAACCCGAGAGAGCTACTGATGTGAAGTTTGCCTGTGAAAGAAAAGGTTTGCATTATCTGTGTTTTGTGGGTGATGGGAAAAGCCCTTCATCTGTAAGTTAGGAAACTAGAAATGTTTAGTTAGTGCCTGGATGGCAAGGATTTATTTTCTGTTTTGTTTATTTGATTTTCATGCAACCTTTTAAATAAAACTGGCTATGAGTCAGATTTTAACCACTTCCTTACCGGTGTATAGTAAAAATATGCCGGCAAGGTGGACTCACTATCCTAACAGGACGTCATATGACGTCCTGCGGTATTCGCCGATCTGCGGGCCCCCAGGGGCCCGCATCATGGCGATCGGGGATCGGGCGAGTCCTTCGGGACTCAGCCCATCCCCGATCGGGGTAAAGAGCCAATAAATGTGGCTCTTTACCTCGTGACCGGCTGTGTCCTATCACAGCCGGTCATTTCCTATAGCGCTGACTGTGGCCGTGCGCGCCGCTCGTGCGCGCCCCCGGGGGGCGTGCAGCGCGGCGATCGAGGTTGCGGCTTGTCCCTCGGACAATGCCCAACCCCGATCAGGGTAAAGAGCCAATGAAATTGGCTCTTTACCACGTGACCGGCTGTGTCCAATCAACTCCTCTTCACGGACCATTGTCATTCAATGGACCGTGAAACAACTGTAAACACTGGCCGACACTAACCTGTGTCGGCCAGTGCACCATTTCTCGGTTAAAGTAACCGAGAAATGGGACTAGCCCCAACCCGTAACAGGCTCCCTGTTCGGCGTTGGAGCTAGCGGCGCGACGTGCGGGGGGCCCCCGCGCGTGCTCGCCGCGCGTGCCGGTGTCAGTCGCGATATCCTTTACTGGCCGACACTATCCTGTGTCGGCCAGTGCTCCATTTCTCGGTGTAAATAACCGAGAAATGGGGCTAGCCCCTACCCGACTCAGGGCTTCCTGAGCGGGCTAGGGGCTAGCGG
>BLSH010482915.1:140611-176304 GCA_018402905.1 Glandirana rugosa | reverse complement strand
GAGATGTGTAATTTATGCTCGTAAAATGCCTAAAGGTGCTACTTCAATGTTGGGCATGTGTATGTGGCCAGGCTGTGTAAAAGTCTCACACATGTGGTATCGCCATACTCAGGAGGAGTAGCAGAATGTGTTTTGGGGTGTCATTTCAAGTATGCATATGCCGTGTGTGAGAAATAACTTGTTGTTATAACAAATTTGTGTAAAAAAAAAAAAAAAAAATCTTCATTTTGTAAAGAAATGTGGGGAAAAAAATACAACTTCAAAATATTCACCATGCCTCTTACTAAAAACCTTGGAATGTCTACTTTCCAAAAAGGGGTCATTTGGGGGGTATTTGTACTTTCTTGGCTTGTTAGGGTCTCAAGAAATGAGATAGGTGGTCAGTACATCAGGTGTGATCAATTTTCAATAATTTGCACCATAGCTTGTAGACTCTATCACTTTCACAGAGAATAAATAATATCCACTAATTTGGGTTATTTTTACCAAAGATATGTAGCAGTATAAATTACGGCCCAAATTTATGAAGAAAAATTACTTTTTTGCAAAATTTTTCAAAACAAACTAAAAAAAAGTGTTTTTTTTTTCAAAATTTTCGCTACTTTTTCCCTTATATTGAAAAAAATAAAAACACAGCAGTGATTATATACCACCAAAAGAAAGCTCTATTTGTGAGAAGAAAATGATAAAAAATTTGTTTGGGTACAGTGTAGCATGACTGAGTAATTGTCATTTAAAGTGTGAGAGCGCTGAAAGCTGAAAATTGGTCTGGTAAGGAAGGGGGTGTAAGTGTCCTGTATGGAAGTGGTTAAGAAAACCTGCCATTTGGACTACCTTTTTCCTGGAGAAGGGGATCCTCATTGAGCTAACCCCCCACATATGGTGGATTTAGGCGGCAACTTCCTAAGCAAGTGGAACAATGGAGGTTATGATCAGAGACCTGCTGCAGGACACTGCAATCCAGCAGGAAACCAACTGCCAGTTCACAGAGGTCACTGCAGCACAGCAGGAGGCGAATCTCCAGGCCACTGCAACCCAGCAGGAAACTAACTGCCAGCAGCAGCAGTTTGTGGAGGCCCTGGTGGAGTTAAAGCAGGGGTCCACATGTCATTTTCCAGCGGAACAGAAAATGGTACGTGCCAGCTATTACTTGCAGGAGATGAAACCTGCAGATGACGTGGAAGGTAAGCCTCACAACGTTTTAAAGAACTGCTGTTCGGGAAGGATGGCAAAAAGAGCAATGGTGCCCTTTCTGACAGGAGAACCCTAAAATGTTTGACTTGATACGCTTCACCAAAAAGTGGTTGCAGCCAGAGACTCTGTCAGACCCTAAGATTGGGGAGCGTGTGGTCATGGACCATTATTTACACACGCTCCCTGCCACTTTGAGGAAATGGGTCAGCCATGGGGACCCTAAGACTGAAAACCAGCTGTGGACTTATTTTATTAAAAACCTTGTGAGCTGCTATAAAATACACCTATTTAGCTGACGGAACTCCTCACATCCCATAATGTGGACAAAACGTAAAAAAAAGATGAAAACCTGAATGCAGCGCTCCCCCACTGTCTACTTACTGATAATTATACATTCATATACAATTCATGTGCAAAAATCCTTAAAGTTTGTGCAAATTCATGCCTGTAAACAATATAACAAAGTGCTCCTGTGCATAAATTATCCTATGAGTGCCACAAAGATTGATGACACTCTCATTGTATTATAGTCCCACAGTGGTGCAATAATATAATAATTCAATATAAAAAAAAAGTCCAATAAATTGTCCTTGTGCTCATAAAGAAGATATTTAAAACATTCCAAAATTCTACAGAAGTCAAGACATAAACTACAAATTCTTTGATCCACCACCTTCACTTCTTGCTATAGAACACCTCCACCAGATGTGCCCTCACCTTATGGGCATACAAAACACGCCTGTAGTATGCAAACTCTCAGATGCAGCTCAGATAGTAACTCCTCATCTCCACTCCTCTTTACTATGGAAACCGCAGTCACATCCACTGTTCAGCTGATAGATCCTTCAAACTCCGTCGGTGACATATAGGGAAGCAATAATGCTAGACATAGTGCTTAACCAGTTTAAAACACTTTAATATATAATCAAAGCCAATGTAACACTCACATGTATAAAGATAAAAACAGAACCTTGTACCTTGTACAGAATAAAAGGATAAATGCTTCAGTGATATCACCTCCCCTGTGGGTCTGCAGCTCCCTTCAGGTCAGTGATAACCTCCTTCACACTGCTGTGCTGTGTAAACGAATGCATCTATCGACCATGCTGGCCCCTCCTACCGGTTTAATTACGTCTCGTAACTTCTACAGGGAGATCTGTCAGGTCTATGGACGCTAGAACTTTATAAACAAATGGCCGCCATTTTGTTGTAGTTTCCATATCTATATAGCGGTGGCCAATTTTTCCGGAGATCACATAGGCTGACATACGGCTATTCTAAAAACAGCTCATTGCCTACTATTATTGCAATAATTTGATTATAGCAACGTCTGCAGATAGCTCCTATTGTATCTCAAGGATAACACCTAAATATAATCAAAAACATACATTAAAACCATATGTAAACAAACGGCCGTCATTTTGTTGTAGTCTCCATATCTATATACCTATATAAAAACATACATTAAAACCATGCTAAGAAAGGTTATAAAACCTGGCCACCATTATTAAACCGACTCAGGGGGAGATATTTTTATCTACTGTAATGTTCAAATTTAAATAATGGCAATAAAATATATAGATGAATTATTGTGTATTGCTCATCTATATCTAAAAGGGAGCTATAGTATATATAAATATGTAAATAAATGCATATATAGAAGGGGTAGGCATTACTCATTTATGTCTTAAAGGGGAACTATGCTATATGTGAGAGGGGTATGCATTACTTTCTCAAATGGGAACCGTAAAGCAGCTGGTGGACTTGGTGGAGAGATATACTGCTGCTGAGGACTCTGTGCTCCACCCCAATGTCTCTAGGGGTAAAAAAAACGTGCAGAGGATCCGGTAAGACTGTTACAGGGTTCAAGGGCTCAGGGAAAAATTATAAGACTGTTGCTACAAATAATGAGACTAAGGGCCCAGGACCTGGAGACTGGCCAAATAGGTCAGGAAGGTCTCTGAGGCCGTTTAGAGGACTGGGTACAGAACACATAAAATGTTATCACTGCCATGTGTTAGGTCATATTGCTGTTAACTGTTCGCTATATGATTAACCAATGCAATGTGATAATGCTTATTTGAAACAAAGCATGTCTTTTTCCACAGGTGGCGTGTACTGCATCATGTCAGGGATGCATGGAAAAACAAATGTGTGTCATTTCAGTTGATGGAAAGCCAGTCATGGCTCTGCTTCATTTTGGTAGTGTTGTGACATTAGTCAAAGGTAATTATGTCACATGTGACTACCAGACTGCTGTGGTTGAGATTGATACACCTTGGGGCACGGTGACACATTCAGTGGGGGTGGTACCCTCACTGCTTTGTAAAGCCCTAGTGGGGATAGATTTTCAACACTTTTGATGTTTGTGGGAAAACAAAAAGGAGTCATGAAAACAGAGCTCCTCCTGCTGAGAAAACACTGTTGGTGTGTCCAAAGAAGGGGTAAATCCTTTTCCTTTTTCTATAATGGCTGGGGAGCAGGAGGAGCTGGAATCTAGCCTTCAGCTTGAGGATAAGGAACAAGAAATTAACTCTGACTGGGGGGGGGGGGGGGTGTGAAGAATGTGGTACTTGACTTAGAAGTCAGCAAACATTACTTTTGTACGGAACAACTAAGAGACTCCACATTCAATAGAGCCAGAGAAAAATGAAAATGATTGATGCGGAACCTGTTGATCCTAATGTAGGGGGTATCCTTTCCCTACATGACTTTTAAAAATAACTTGCTGTATCAAGTGGTAAAGCAAGGGGAGGAGGAGGTAGAGCAGCTAGTGGTTCCCAAACCCTATCGCCGGTTGGTATTAGATATGGCCCATGGTGATATAATGGGTGGACACCTAGGTATAGAGAAAACTAAGGAGAGAATAACCAAGAGATTATTTTAGACTAGGTTGTATGCAGATGTCATAGAATATTGTGAGTCTTGCCCAGAGTGTCAGTATTCTGCGCCATCACCCCAATTTTGCAGTCTGCTGGTGCCGTTACCGATAATTGATGTGCCTTTTGAAAGAATTGCCGTGGATCTTGTGGGACCAGTAGTAAAGTCTGCCTGGGACCATCAGCACATACTGGTAATACTGGACTATTCCACATGGTATCCTGAAGCCAATCCCCTGCTTAATACCTCAGCTAAGGCTATTGTCAAAGAGCTTGTCCAGATATTTAGTCGTGTGGGTGTTCCAAAAGATGTATTAATGGATCAAGGCACACCATTTATGTCCAGAGTCACAAAAGAATTGTGCAAGTTGTTCAAAATCTCCCATCTCCGTACCTCTGTCTACCACCCCCAAAGTGATAGTCTTGTGGAGAGATTTAACAAGACGCTCAAAAACATGTTGAAAAAGGTGGTGGACAAAAAAATAATTTAAAAAAAGTGGCGGACAAAAATGGAGAAATTGGGATTTTTTGCTGCAGTACCCCATGCTTGCTATACAAGAGATACCTCAGGCATCTACAGGTTATTGCCCTTTTGAACTACTGTATGGTAGACATCCCAGGGGATTTCTAGTTATTGCAAAAGAAATGTGGGAGTATATCTCACTGATGCAAGATAAAAAGCAGGCTGTCATGCTGATTGTACGGGAACATATGGAGCTAGCCAAGGAGACCCAGAGAAGGGTTTATAATTGAGGTGCCAAGACCTGGACCTTCAACCCTGGGGATAGAGTGCTGGTACTAGTCCCCACAGTTGAGAGTAAATTCCTAGCAAAGTGGCAATGTCCCTTTGAATTTATGGACAAGAGTAGGGGTAGTAAACTACAAAGTGTACCAGCCTGGGAAAAGGAAACCAGAGCAAATATATCAATTTAACCTCTTGAAACCTTGGAAGGACAGAGAGACTTTACTGGCAATGCCAACCCCCCAAGAGGACATGTCCCTCATGACACCTGAGGTACCCAAAACTGAAACCTTGTCAGTGGACCAACAGAAGGATGTTAAAGAGTTTTTGAGTAAGAATAGAGACTTTTTCGCTCATTTACCCGGACAGACTACTATTATACAACATGACATAATCATGGTGTAAATGTACAGCCCTATAGAATACCCGAGGCTAGGCAAGAAGCAGTTGCAAATGAAATAAAGAACATGTTACAGTTGGACGTGATAGAGAAGGTCCACAGTGACTGGTCAAGTGACATAGTGTTGGTCCCAAAGCCAGATGGCACTATAAGGTTTTGAAATGATTTCAGGAAGTCGAAAAGTGTGTCCAAATTTGATGCGTACCCAATGCCTCGGGTCGATGAGCTTGTTGACAGATTGGGAAGTGCCCAGTATGGTACAACTACTTTAGATCTGACTAAAGGTTATTGGCAAATACCCCTAACAGAATCTGTAAAAGAGAAGATAGCCTTTTCTACTTCTGAGGGGTCATCCTAGCATAAGCGGATGCCTTTTAGTTTGCATGGTGCTCCTGCCTCATTCTAGAGAATGATATACAAGACATTAAGACCACATCGCCAATTTGGACAATGTCAGATTGGGAATATAATTTCCCGGGTGCAAGCAGTAGTAGATTCCCTTAGGAAAACAGGACTCACTGCCAAGCCCAAAAACTGTGCCATAGGCTTGGAGGACGCCAAATACATTGGCTACATTATTAGTTAAGAGCTGATCAAGCCTCAGATCAATAAGAGGTGGTTCAAAAGTGGCCCCAAAGTATAAATAAAAAGCAAGTTCATGCATTTCTTGGGATCACAGGGTACTACAGGTGTTTTATACCAGATTTTGCCACCATTGCAGCCCCACTGACAGATCTAACAAAGGGTAGAGGGTCGGTCATGATTAAGTGGAATCCTGAGGCAGAGAAGGCATTTCAAATGTTGAAGCAAGCTCTTTGTGCACAACCTGTGCTCATGACCCCAGAGTTTGTGGCACAGACAGATGCCTCTGATGTGGGACTGGGTGCTGTACTGTCTAAAATCAGAGACTGGGAGGAGCACCCAGTGGTCTACTTTAGAAGAAAGCTTAACAGACATGAGAAAAACTATGCCATTGTTGAGAAGGAATGATTAGCTATCACATGGGCATTAGATGTCCTAAAATATTACCTGTTGGGGAGACCATTCAAACTAGTTCTAGATCATGCCCCTCTCAAATGGATGTGTGATAACAAGCAGAAAACCATGTCATGTGACAAGGTGGTTCCTTGCTCTTCAAGCATTACAGTAGAGCATAGAGCTGGGAAACTTCAGAGTAATACAGATGCCCTTTCCTGTGTCAATTGTCTTTTTGGGACAGTTGCTCAGCCGCAGGGGCTTAAGCGGGGGGGATATATAACATTATGAAAGGTGAGGTGATTGATGGACGTTATGTTTCACCTTTCATCCGTTCATTTTGCAGGGAGCTAAGGTGCAATCCAGCAGGTGGCATACAAAAAAGCAGGACTGGAGCAGGGGATTGTTCTTGGCCTGGGACTCAGGAAGCCAAAACCTGAGAGAGCTACTGATGTGAATTTTAGCTTGTGAGAGAAAAAAAAAAGTTTGCATTATCTTTGTTTTGTGGGTGATGGGAGAAGCCCTTCACTTTTGTGTTAGGAACCTGAAATGTTTAGTTAGTGCCTGGATGGCAAGGATTTATTTTCTATTTTAAAGCGGAGTTCCACTAGATTTTTGGTTTATTAAAAGTCAGCAGCTATAAAAAGTGTAGCTGCTGACTTTTAATAAACAGTAACTTACCTGTCTCCCGGTCCAGCGACGGCTGCGCCCGAAGCCTCGCTCGTCTCCCCCACCTCCCTGCGGCGCCGGCATTTCAGGTGTGGGCGCCGGCCGTGGCTTCACGGCCGGGCACGCACTGCGCATGCGCGAGTCACGCTGCGCGTTGCCAGTGGCCAGGCAATCTTCTGGGACCTGTGACGTGTCCCAGAAGATTGCCAGGAGGGAGGGGCCGCCTAGGAGGAGAGGAGGAGTCGCCTAGGCGGCCCAGAGGCGGAAGGTGGAAGAGGGACAGGAAGTCCCTCTGAAACCTGGGGACACACTCCCCCCCCAAAAAAATTACATGCCAAATGTGGCATGTAAGGGGGTGAGGAGTGCTTAAAGCGGTAGTTCCATTTTTGGGTGGAACTCCGCTTTAAATAAAACTGGCTACAAGTCAGATTTTAAGAAAACCTGCCATTTCGACTACCTTTTTCCCAGGGAAGGTGATCCCCATTGAGCTAAACCCCTAATATATATATATATATATATATATATATATATATTCACTGGTCACTTTATTAGGTACACCTTACTAGTACCCGGTTGGACCCCCTTTTGCCTTCAGAACATGGCATAGATTCAACAAGGTGTTGGAAACATTCCTCAGAGATTTTGGTCCATATTGACATGTTAGCATCATGCAGTTGCTGCAGATTTGTCGGCTGCACATCCATGATGTGAATCTCCCATTCCGCCACATTCCAAAGGTGCTCTATTGGATTGAGATCTGGTGACTGTGGAGGCCATTGGAGTATACAGTGAACTCATTGTCATGTTCAAGAAACCAGTTTGAGATGATTTGAGCTTTGTGACATGGTGCATTATCCTGCTGGAAGTAGCCATCAGAAGATGGGAACACTGTAGTCATAAAGGGATGGACATGGTCAGCAACAATACTCAGGTAGGTCATGGCATTTAAATGATTTACAATTGGTACTGGGGGGCCCAAAGTGTGCCAAGAAAATATCCCCCCACCATTACACCACAAGCTTGAACCATTGAGACAAGGCAGGATGGATCCATGCTTTCATGTTATTTACACCAAATTCTGTCCCTACCATCTGAATGTTGCAGCTGAAATTGAGACTCATCAGACCAGGCAACGTTTTTCCAATCTTCTCTTGTCCAACTTTGGTGGTCCTATGTGAGTTGTAGCCTCAGTTTCCTGTTCTTAGCTGAAAGGAGTGGCACCCGTTGTGGTCTTCTGCTGCTGTAACTCATCTGCTTTAAGGTTCGATGTGTTGTGCATTCAAAGATGGTATTCTGCATACCTTCGTGGTTGAGTTACTGTTACCTTTCTATCATCTTGAACCAGTTGTCCCATTCTCCTCTGACCTCTGTAATCAAAAAGGCATTTTCCTCCACACAACTGCCGCCCACTGCATATTTTCTCTTTTTCAGACCATTCCCTGTAAACCCAAAAGATGGTTGTGAATGAAAATCCCAGTGATCAGCAGTTTTTCAAATACTCAGACCAGCCCTTCTGGCACCAACAACCATGCCACGTTCGAAGTCACTTAAATCCCCTTTCTTCCCTATTCTGAGGCTCGGTTTGAAATTCAGCAAGTTGTCTTCACCACGTCTAGATGCCTAAATGCATGAGTTCCTGCCATGTGATTGGCTGATTAGCAATTTGTGTTATAAATGCAAAAAGGCTGCGCTGGACATATGGTGATAGCAATTTGTGTTACCAAGCAAATGAACAGGTGTAACTAATAATGTGGCTGGTAATTATATATACAGTATATACATATCTATAGCTATATATATATATATATATATATATATAAACAGTGGGGCAAAAAAGTATTTAGTCAGCCACCAATTGTGCAAATTCTCCCACTTAAAAAGATGAGAGAGACCACACCACCCCCCTATACCACCAAATGGGAATCAGACATAGGGCGCCCGCTAGACAGCGCAGAATGGTCCAGCATTTGGTCCAGTACCGCCACATCCTCACCCAAAGTCCTAGCCATAGAAACCAATCTGAAAGTGCTCTCGAGATGGTACCTAGTTGCCACCAGGATAGCAAAATTTGTCCCCACACACTCGACACTCTGCTTCCGAGGATGCGGTGAGCAGGGCACCTTCTTCCATATTTGGTGGAACTGCCCAGTAGCACACAACTTCTGGACAAAATTTTTTGACTTGCTAAGCAAAGCACTCGAGAAACCTATCCCAAAGGATCCCAAGATTGCTTTATTGTATCTGAAACCTGACGGCCTAACCCGCCTCCAGTTTCAATTACTTATGCACCTTACCACAGCCGCCAAACAAACGATAGCAAAAGCTTGGAAATCAGCAACTTTGTTGCTCCCTGAAACACTGGGAAGGATGAACAGGGTACTGGTCCACTCTAAAAGGGGCTATGCCTCATACTAAATACCTCGGAATGTCTACTTTTCAAAAAGGGGTCATTTGGGGGGTATTTGTACTTTCCTGACATTTCAGGGCCTCAAGAAATGAGATAGGCCATCAGTGCATTACGTGTGTCAATTTTCAATGATTGGCATCATAGCTTGTAGACTCTATAACTTTCACACAGACCAAGTAATATACACTTATTTTGGTGATTTTTTTTTACCAAAGATGGGTAGCAGTATAGGTTTTGGCCCACATTTATGAACAAAAATTGCTTATTTGCAAAATTTTCTCATAGAAACTAAAAAAAAGTGTTTTTTTTTCAAAATGTTCGCACTGTCACAAAAAATAAAAAACCCAGAGGTTATTAAATACCACCAAAAGAAAGCTCTATTTGTGTGAAAAAAATGATACAAATTTTGTTTGGGTACAGTGTAGCATGCGAGAGTAATTGTCATTCAAAATGTGAGAGCGCTGAAAGCTGAAAATTGGTCTGGGCAGGAACGTCCTGTATTGAAGTGGTTAAAAATCAGACAATGTGATTTTCTGGATTTTTTTTCTCATTCTGTCTCTCATAGTTGAAGTGTACCTATGATGAAAATTACAGGCCTCTCTCATCTTTTTAAGTGGGAGAACTTGCACAATTAGTGGCTGACTAAATACTTTATTTGCCCCACTGTATATATATATATATATATTTTTTTTATTTTATTTTTTTTTTACTTTTACATTTGGCTTGGTTTAGACACAGTAGCTTCCCAACCTGATTAATTTCAGTTTGAAAGAAAAGTTTTTTTTAGGTAGCTTTAGCAGTAAAGCCTCATGCACACTGGACTCTTTTACAGCTGTTACTGCCTCTAAACTCCCCTGCATGTTAGCCTGCGTTCATGCACACATAGACTTTTAGCACTGTTTAGGAGCTCCTGCGGTTAGGTGAGGTTCAACCTCCCTCAATCTCCCTCTCCTAAACATAGCAGAATCGCATCCAGGACAGAAACGTTTTGACCGCCGGCCGTGGGAAAACGCATAATGCGACAAAACCAAATTTTGTGTTTTCCCCCGGCCGCAGTTATTGTAGGCCGGGTGTACATGTAGCATTAGGTGAATTTTTAACTCTCATTTTCTCCTGTCAGGTAAGACAGAGTTTTACAATACACAGCTATGCATGGGACCTAACATATGCATTTTATCAAATGGTAATAGATTAGCTTTGACCGGCAGATGGAAATTGTCCAGTAATTTGCTGTGCCTTTCCCTGTTATCACTGATGCGAAACTGTCCCGCTGCTGATACAGCAGTGTAACATTTGCCAACAGCAGGACATTTTAAAGAGAAAGAATGTACTAAATAAAACAAAAAGAGTACAGGCAATTGTTTTACTACATGAATTAGCAGACAGCAAAATTATAATTGTGTAAAATTGGCCAGCAGTAGGACAATTTTAAATAGCAAAGCTAGACCTAAATTTACTATAGACAAAAAGCTCAGACTGAGGTTTTACTACAAGACTTAAGATACTGCAGATGATATGGCATTGTTAAATTGACCAGTAGCATGTTTTAATCAGGGATAAGAGTACTACTAGTTTTACTTCAAAGATTTAGAAAATGCAGGAAATACAGTAGTGTAAAATTGGCTAGCAGGATGACAATTTAAATAAGCTAAGCTAAGACCAAATTTTCTAGAGAAATAAACCAGAGGCTAAAGTTTTAATCCAAAAACTAAGATACTGCAGGGTTCACAGCAGTGTAAAAATGGCCACCAGTGGGACACTTTTAATTAGGGATAGTAAGTTCTGGGGGGCGGAGTGAAACACGTTGGGGCGTGGCCTGGTCAGAGTTCAGGCTGAGGTTGCCACTCCATTCACTACAGTAGGACACCATAGTTGTGCGACTTCCAAGGGCTACCCTTCCTTTATTAAATTGATGGGTTCAGTTCCACTTTAAGGATTTCATACCCCTTCCACATACATATGAGATGAGGATATGCATTACTGTTGCTGCTGGGAGAAACAAAAGTAATGTATTTGTGTCTTACATTTTTCATTTAGCACTATATTGATTTAAGTAAAATAAAAATTAAAGTGCAGTCCTCTTCTGCCATTTTTGCTTTCTCTAATATATTGAACTACAAGGACTACCACCATGCTCTATGGAACTTCCGACATAACAGCCCATGCAGTAGCTATGGTACTCAGGCTGCTGGGGGCCCTTAGGCGGGAAGTGATGTGCTGAAGAAAGCTACACTTGTGTGTCCTAGGTTTCAGGACACTCTGCACTGCTGCAGTAGGTGCTGATGTTGGAATACCTGGCATTCTACGGCCCAGGCACTGTTCAATCAGGCATCATGGGGAGGTATTGTATATAAACGCCTCCCCTGATGCAGAGCATCTACAGACCTCACATCAGCGCAGGCACCCACCAGGGAAGTCCCATTCTTCCTCTCCCAGTCATATGACCTGTCAGGTGGCAAGCAACCTCTGCTCACACTGTCCCTTGCAAGTTCTCTTTCCCCTTCTTCCTCCAGCCCCTAGTCCTTGCAGTGCTTCCCAGCCACCTTCCTCCTTACAATACCCCCTACTAGCCGCAGCAGCACCATCCCTTACCGTACCTTCTTGCAGAGCCCCTAGGTCCCCAGTAGCCTTCTGCAGACCCTCAATCCCCCCATAGTGCCCCCAAGCCTACCCCAGTGCTCCCCTCTACTTACAAAGCACCACAACCCCCTTCCCCCCATGCCCCCTAGCCTGTTGCAGAGCCCCTGCCCCCTGCAATGGCCCCTTTTTTCCCTAAGACTCTCACAATGCTCTTAATCTACCCACAGAGTCCCCTGCAAATATTTTTCCTTCCATCTATACCAGTGTTTCAGCATTTATTTCTTTCCACTGCTCACCAATGCTAATGCCAAGGGCTTTTTCCTCCTACTGATGACAAACTATGCATTTTTTCACCCTACTAAGCAGACCATGGAAAAGGCATTTTCTCCTCCTACTGACCACTGATTTAAAGGCATTTTCCTCTTACTGACTACTGGCACTAGAACATTTTTCCTTCTACTGACCACTGATGCCAGGGAATTTTTTCCTTTAAAGTGGTAGTAAACTCTGTACTACCACTTGTACCTACATGTAGGCCTATAATAAGGCTTAACTGCAGGTTCTGTGAATATATCCTAAACTTGCACAGCTTAGGAGATACTCAGGGTGCATGCAGCCATTGACATCATCGGTGCATGTGCACTAAAGGTCCGGCTTACAGTGCTGGACCCCAGAGCCCATGCCCATGTGCATGCATGGGAGTGACGTTATCGCGGCCCCAGACACTCATGTAGCCGGAGGCTGCAAACCCGGAAGGAAAACTTGGGGAAGAGGTCAGCTGTCTCAGCGGTGACATTGCGGCGTGGAAGGGCTTCGTTCTAAGGTCATTTTCTAAGATAAGCATTGCATACTAGCACATTATGATATTGCCTTGGAGGAGTTTTTTTTTTTCTTAAGCACCAGTGGTTTACAACCACTTTAATTGACCACTGAGATCAGAGCAATTTTTCCTCCTACTGACCACTAACACCAAGGTATTATTTAATTCCCTTTAAACACTGAAATCAGGGCTTTTTTCTCCCCCTCATGAGTATTGCTTTTTTGCCTTACTCCTTGGTTTAAAGTCCAAGAACTATAATCACTGGGTTCTGCACCAAGAACACATGCTGTTAGGGGGGCATTAGAAGTTTTGCTATGGGCCCCTGTATATTTTAGTTACACTAATGGTCTGACAGTAAGCAGAGAAGGTAATATCTGTCATTGTTTTTTCCTAAATCAATGTCTCTCTAAGATACAGTAGTTTTTACAAATGCTGAATTCTGTTTATACATCTAATATGCAGGGACATAGCAGGTCATTATTGGAGAGGTGAAAGGATCTCCATTTGATATTTTCTCAGTGTGCTGTAATCATGCAGGCAGCTTAAATCACAATGCAAATCCATCAAATCCACTACATTGCATTATTTTTCTCCCATATAAACCCTAAATCTGAACCCCAGGCATTTTTTTCCCCCATGCAGGAGGGCTGTGTCCACACTACATGTGTTGATTGGAGAGCCAAGATATACTCACCTAATCCTCAGATCCTTCCAGGGTAAGACTGGTCCCTGCAGCTCCTGCTCCTCTGTGATCTAGCATTCATGTGCAGTGGAATGTTCTTGATGTCATCACGACCATAGGCCGGCCCTGGACTTGAAGACTTCAGGAACAGCCCACGCTGGATCCGTTTTCTGGAGGGTTGAAGGATTGGGTGAGTATAGACTCTGTGTTCACCCCTAGACAAAATGAGTAGTTAACCCCTGCAATGTGGTCATAGGCCCACTGCATGGGAAGAAAAATACAAAATATTCACATACATAAATTCACAGAGCTAACATACCAGGATAAGGAGACTTATTTTTCAAAAAGTTAGTATTATTGTCAGCTGAGTCCAATGAGATTTCAAAATTCCAGTCACATGGCTAAAATAAAAACGCTTATTCTTGTGTTAAAGCTTTATAAACTAAGCCTAATGTAATTAATATGTTTTTTGCTCCATACTGAAAAAGTAAAAGTTTGTATTAGGATGAGAATAGTGCCTGTTTCAACAGCGGGGGCCCCTAGTAACAATTGCAGGTTGGAAATGTGCAATTAAAAGGCCAATAAAAAGCCTTTGCTTTATCTACATAACGTGTGGAGTGTGATCTTGAGTCTTCTTCCTGAAGAATTTATGTATCACAGAAAAAAAAATCAGTTGCAATTAAAATAAAGTGTAATGAAATTTTTGGAAGCAGGCCTAGACTAGAAAATATTTTACAATGAAATGACACATTAATAACACAGACTGCGTTCATGTGTTATTACAGTAAGTGATATCTTCCTACTAGAGGCACAAGAGCTAGTAACAGCCACATGGGGAGGGCAGGCGGCTCTGCTTCCAGGCTCATCTCTTCACTGATCTCCTTTGCACTTTCCCTTTTTGTCCTTCTCTTTCATTCCTAGATCCTGGACTGTTGCTAGGCAGAATATACACACTGCAACAAGCTGTGTACATTAATTCCAGAATCCACTAAAACGTGCAGCATTAATGCAGCCTTAACTGGGCTGCAAGCACTTTGCATCTGTTGGGAAGTTACAACATTTGTACTGTCATTCTCTTCTATGGAAATTAGCAAATTCTACTATGAAATTATAGAATGCACAACTAATATGCTTTAGTCGGTTTGCATTTAGCAAGTATAACTAAAGGAAAAATTGTATTTTTAGATTTGGATAGGGTGGTGAAAGGATTGGACCCGTCAGGTTTTTATTGCTAAAATCAAGGAAACAGTCAGCACTGCTTTAACACTTTGTTTGGAAATCGGGGTGTTAGTTGTATAAATTTGCAAATGTATGTGGAAGCTACACTGTGTTGTTAAGGTCTCTCTGCATCCTGTCGTCACTAATGGTCTATTCACTTGGGCAATTATCACATGTGAATTACAGTGGCAAGAATCTGTGGATTTCTGCATCTGCAGTGACAGATGTTTGTGAAAGGCTGCGACCATTCAGGCCATATTATACAATGCAATGACAGGCTGACAGTGGCCTCATCTCTATGTAGTTGATCGGTGTGGTTAGGGACAGATGGTCCTGGTTGGATCCAGTCTGTTCCAACCATGATCACTGCTGATAAGCACTGGCTGTATGAACAACTGTGAACAATCATGAATAGCATCTTTCATGCACACCTATCATTCCAGATGCAAGAATCTGCAGATTCTTGCCACTGGAATTTGCTAATGTAATGTCACCATGTGAATGGACCCTATGCCTAATCTAATGGAGATTGTGACATACATGGCAATAAATAAGTTGAAAGCTGGTAAGCCTCGAGGTAAACGATTCCTCCTTAAAGGCGCAGAGACACACCAGAAGACCAGCACAGTACAAAGGCAGCTGAAGGCTTCCATTGTGTCTCAGCAAAATCAATTACTAGCTTTTTACCACTTTTTACTACCACTTCACATCCCTTTCTTTCCAGGCCATTTTTCAGTTTTTAGTGCTATGATAGTTTCACAGACAATTAATTGGTCATACAACGCTGCATTTAAATTAATATTATACATTTTTTTATATAGATATGTTGCACACTGCTCCAGAGAGGATAAATTAGGTTTTTGACTCTGCTGTACTCAGTGGGGTGATAATCATCCACTGAGTTATGAATATTTATCTGACCACAACCAATCCCTGGGATAGGGTGTCCAGAAGATGGCTGGGGGGTATAAATGCTTGGGGAGCTTGTTTAGAAAGGTGTTTTTCTGGGGCTGTTGCCCCGGGGAGGCAGACTGTGATACTGAAGAGATTTTTGCATGCGCTTGGTTGAGGGTCAGGAGAAGCTTATATAGTGCCACCCGTTGGAGCCGCTAGATATTTATTGTCCTCCTGTGCTGACCTGATCCTGGGAACTTCCCAGCCCATCTGACACTCTAGGTTCGGACATAGTGTATACCCCTTTAAATTAAAGACAGACACAATGCAAACTGAGTTCAACAGTATTTTGTATTACTCCACACATATGTTCGAACTTCCTAAAAGTAAATACAAACATTAGCTGTGCTAATTGATCAACATTCAGATCAACATATAAAAAAGTCCTTCTTTGACACTCCGTAAGTATAAGAGCTGTGAGCCTGTTCCCAATCTGGGTTGTATGGCAAGAGATTGTTGTAATAATCACAGTTCCCGTCACCACAGCTTGTGATAGTCCCTTGATGGGCAACGACTCACCAGACTACAGCAAAAGCCAAGCCTTATATGATAATATCTCTTTGTCTTGAGGTCTGTTGAGATAGTGATACATGTGCGCTGGGAGGAATTGATTATTTAACCAGTTCCAATTGTCCTTTAGTATTTTATATTAACTAGAAAGCAAAAGAGGTGTATAAGAGCATCAATCAGGCAAATCCTGGGAAACACCCCAAAACCAGGTTGAATTGAACACTCAGCAGACTGATATGTACAAACAGCAATAACAGTGAATAATATTAACACTCCAAAGTACATAGCAATATAGACACTTAGCAGTAAGATTGCCAGAGCAACTTTGACTGATTATACTACCACTAAAAAGGAAAGGGCCGGCCTAAAAGACTCTGAACCTAAAGAGAGATTGAGTCATGTTAGGACCAGTCACTCTATCCTTGGAAGACAAGAAAGTGGCAGTAGTCCAAATGTTAGGCCTGAGGGTTGTCTTCACCGGCAGCATTGGAGCTCAGATGTGAACAGGAAATCCTTAGTGTGTAACATAAGCGTTTAATAATCAGCAGAGAAATGCTAGATATGGCAATGTGTCAGTTCCCTTAATGATGCAGGTTATGTTGTCTTCATGCAGTGTCTCTAGATGGTATGTTAATGACAGACTGCAGACAATTTGGGCTTGAGTCCACTCACCAGACCCTGAGGACGGCTGTCACATACACACAGGAATCGATGTAGGGTCTGTATCCCGGTCAGCAGGAGCTGGATGCAGTGGATTGGTCGGATGGACTTAGCGGTCTGGGCTCCTCTCACTGGTAGAAGTCACAGGATGTCTTCAGCACGGCATTGCACAGCATATCCATTTGGGCAGGAACAGCGGTGACCTCTGGGGCCATGGTAGGATGCAATCTCACAGCGGAGTGGTGAGGCCAGTGCTCACTTGATGGGTGCCGGGAAGAAGAAAGTGCGGGCCTGCTGGGTAGTTCCTCTTATAGTATCTCCCATAATTCTCCCCCGGAGAGAGACGATTGTTGGGGGATGTAGCCTGCTAAGGATTCAATAGTACAGTGATGGCTACGCTGGGGACTACAAATATCACAATGCTCCCCTCACTGGCTCAGGAGTATGAAGCAATATAATCTAAATCCAGCACAAGGGAGAAATAGGAAAAGTCTGAAGAAGTGGAGATTAGGTCTGCTGAATCAGGTTACCGTAGTCCGCTCCCAGCTAAACTTGGATTTAAAGACATTTGCAGGAAGACACTACCTTGGGATCTGGGCAGGAGAAGGATTCTTTTTTCATTGAAGAGTGCGGAATAAAAGATGGTTGGAAACAGCTGTCCTTAGACATTGTGAGTAGGTCCCTTTTGTCCAGGACTCCTGTGCTTTGGGGATTAGATGCCAGAGGTGTCTACAAGGACTGTGACTGCTCTTACTGAGTCTCAGATAGCCTGGCTGTCCCCTCTACCTCCAGCAATATTTAGGCATGCTGCTAAAAGAAAGTTGCATGAGAGTGAGAGTCTGTCCTTCTGTACCTCCTGGAGTTTTTTGTGTATTCTGCACACTCATACCTCTCTCCTATTCAGTTATTGCAATAAATCTACAATAAAAACACAGCTGAGGACTGAGCCTGTGCTTGTCGGTGTGCTTAGGGAGTCTGGTACCTGGGCTTGGCAGGTAAGGGGGACCAACATAATGCAGCTTACCAATCCTTATATATGGTATCTGCATTAGTTTTCTTTTTTTTTTAGGCTTTTTTATCCTTTCTTTTACCTGCTGATGTCAGCATTCTGGATGAAGTAGTAAAGCAGACACCTGGGCATCAGCATTTTAAGTCTGGGAAGAGGGTAGTGTTAGATACACTTGCAAATTCAGATTAATGACTAACAAATTGAAACCAAAATACAGCTAACACTTTATATGCAGTTACAGCAACAGTTTTTTCCTTTTGGGATCAAGGTTTTACAACGTTGTACATAAATGAATACACGCTAACCATTATAAGCAGCCCTGCCAGTGTTAAATGGTTTGTCTCCATCCTTTAATTGTTGCTAAATCTGGACAGCTTGGTCTGTTAAAGGAATATAAAAAATATCTTACTTCTTGGCAGGATCACCAGGTGAAAGTAAAGGAAAAAAAAATAAGAAAAGAAAACAAATTCAGCCACAACATCTAGTAATCGGTAAGCTGCAATTTAACATATTTTAGTTTCTGGGTTTAATACCACTTTGGGGTGCACTTAGCCTTTAAAGGTCACCTGCTTAATTCAGAACAAAAGGGGAAGTTCTGCTCTGTCTCCTCCTCACCCCCTCCTCTGTCACATTTGGATCTTATTTTTATTTTTTTGGGAGGAGTGGATACCTACTATTGCAAGGAGTCACAGCCAGCTGCCCAATGTTAGCATCCAGGCACCAGGGACTGAAGAACAGTGAAGAAACTGACTCAGGTGAGGACAGCCCTGGATCCCTGGACAAGCAAGTGTCTGTTTATTAAATTTGAATTTTCATTATATGACTGAAGCTCTTCTTTAAGCAAAGTGCAAGTATTCCATTGTTAGTGGTTGCATTTTGTGCAAAGGTTGGATGTCATGGATGAACCCAAAACACTTTAGCCCCCCCCCCCCACACACAATTAATGGTGGTCAGTGGTTCTTTAACACCTCTCAAAACAATCCCACAATCATTGGTGGTCAGTGGCACTTTAATACCTCCCAAAACAATGCTACAGTCATTGGTGGTTGGTGGTCAGTGGTTCTTTAAAAGACTCCAACCTCATCCCACATTATGGTGGTCAAGGACACTTCAAGCCCCACCATAATAGTCCCCCAACACTGGCATTTGGTGGCATTTTACCCTCAACATTAAGAAAACAACCCCACAATCAATGGTGATAAATTCCAAAACAATTGCAAGGCATAGCTGGTAAGTTGCCTTTTAAACATCTTTTTAGATGAAGCCTGGAGTATTTATGAAGGCATTCATAAAATCCTCTATTCTCCTATTCCTTTGTTGTGTATGATGTAAACAGTACTACACTTCTTGTACTGGCGATCGCTGTGATTGGTCAGATGAGAGATCTGTGGATCACAGAACTGTACATGCACCCACAGCACACACAGGCACACATGAACATTTATGAGTATGAGAATGTTCACCTGCCGCAATAAGTGTGCTGACAAGCTGTTGCATACAGTCCATGCATAAAGTGATTAAAACAAGGTTCATGTTTCCAGCAAACCAGTCACCAAACCAATTCTACACTGTGTATAAATGTCACAAGAGTGGGTAGCGTGGATATTTGGGTGTTCAAATTATGTAACTGAAACCTTTGTTATTAATAAAAAGTGTTGAAGGAGTACTGCCTATTTCCTTGATTTTGGATTGACTCAGTGCCACCAATGGCCTCCTTTATTGTCTGCAGGTGTAAGTGCGGGATAGGTTGTTGAATGTTAGTATACCTCCCAACTTTCTGTGATGGGAACGAGGGACATCTATTAGCAAAAGTATGTAGGCACAGGACACACCCTGTCACTCCCTCTTTAAAGGAGAGGTGTATAAAAAAAATGATTGGTTAAACCCACAAATGCTTTTTTACCCCTACGGTTCCTTTATATTGACCTTGGAATTTACAAATGCAGCAGTTTAAAAATTATATGAAAGGTTTAGCACTGAAAAACACTTTTTGATAGATACATAGTGCATTTTATATGCAACTATATAGATGAGACCAAAATGAGAGACAAATGAGGAGGAAAGAAGGGAACAAAGTCCCTACTTTGTTCCAAATGAGGCACAGAACCTCAAAATCAGGGACATTTGGGAGCTATGTGTTAGGGACTGCCAGCAGCATGCAAAAATATCCATGCTATGTTATATCTGTGTTTTAATATGCAATTCATATGCAATCTTGGTTTTATAAATAGTCATTTAATGCACAAAAAAGGATTTTTAGAGCATAGATTATTTAAAGGGATTGTCTGTCTTGGAGCTGGGTTTATCTGACTGAAACTTTAGACTGAGCCCTCAAATAAGGGATGAGTCTCTGTGATCACCGATTTAGTTCTGTTTGCAAATTGCAGCTTGGGGCTAATTAAACTTCCTAGCGGTTTTCCCGTGTCTGACACGGGGTAAAAATTCCCTGCTACTAGCGTTGATCCCGTGTCAGACACGGGGTGAGCTGCAGAGCGCACAGCGAGTGCCTTACCTGCTCCCACGATCCAGCGATGCAGCGATGTTCGCTGTACTCGCTGGGTCTGTCACTTCCTAGTTCCTAGTTCCGCTCTCTGCGACGCACGGGTGCGGAACTGGGTGGGAATTTCAAAAAATGAAAAACACACAGCACATACAGTACACTGTAATCTTATAGATTACATTGCTGTATGAAAACATTTCACATCCCCTTTGTCCCTAGTGGTTTGCCCAGAGCCCTGCATGCACTTTTATATAATAAATGTCATTCTTTCTGCCTGGAAACATGAGAATGTCCATAGCAACCAAAAAGTGTCCCTTTGCGTCAAAAGTGGTTTCTGATCAGCTAGAAAACACCGATAGTAAATAAGAATGATTTGCAGAATTGAGTGATACTGATTTTTGGGGAAATTTATCATCAGCAACTAAAAGTGACGATAGCGACAATTCTGCAAATGAGCAAATTTCTGCGTTTTTGGTTTGATTACATTATTGCATACATTTTATTACTATTATATTATTATTTTTGATAATTATTTTTAGTTATTTATTATATTATAATTTATGATTTCATTTTTCAAACTTTTTCATACCCGGGATGTCTACTAAACTCTTATTTGGACAGATTTAAGTGAGTTATTCCTAAGAATTACAGGCCTACAATATAAAACGCCAAATTTTCATGCAAAATAATTGTACCGCTTTTGGAACAAAATTCCAGACAGAATCATACCGCCAGGGAGGTTAAGAAGAGACTATTTTATCATTCCTTTCATGCCTGAAGGTAATGTATGCCTAGATCACCAGGCCAAATTTAGCAACGTTGGCACGTGTCCATTAGTTGGACAATAATAATGTTATTAATTGTTTATTAATTATTAATGATATAAAATTATTTTGTTAAAAATAATAAAAATATTTTATTTGTTTTAAATATTGTTTTTTTAAATTGATGTATTCACCTGAAAACTGTTTTTTTAATAAAGTCTCTGATTCACATTTGATCTCTATATCATAGCTGGCATAGTGATTACCAAGCTGATTGGTTCCCACCAGTGGAGACCAGCCGGACTGAGAGCCACTTTCTGCACTGTCCGCTGCTGGCTCTTAAGGGGGAGAATGTGTATAAATAAATCCCCAGTACCGTGTTCTGCAATTTATATACAGATAGTTGGCAGGAAGGGGTTACTATACCTTTGATAATATTTACAGAAAAAATAGGACTTTTTTTTTTTATTTAAAATGTTTTCGTCCTAAAGATAATACACAAAATAGTACATCTTTTAGAATCAATGGGATGGAGGATCTGGTCAAGTAGACTCATGTTCTGTACCTGGCTTGTTTTTTACAGATAATTCACTTGTATTCTTTAAGCTTTGTAAGAAATAGGGGCAATGTGGGTTTTCTGTGAATTTGTAAGGTCTTTCCTTGTTAAAAACTGAAGACAAGAAGCAATTGAATAAACAATTGTTCTTGTTGTCTCTAAGTTCTGCAAGAAAAAAAGCCTGCTTGCCAGCTGTGCACCAAGGGCAAGGGCTGATTTTCCTATTCAAATAAATAGAGATAGACTGTACAGGCAGTATAAGGAGAGTAAAAGAGACTGATGCGAGGACAGCAAATTTTAGAAAATTCGTTTTGGAAAATTAATGTTATGAATGGCCTTAAAGCTTAACTCCAGGCATATGTAACAGATACATATTATTGCAACTGAGTATGCATTGATTCATTAAATGTATTGCTCAGTTGCTATCTATTCTCAGCACTGTGCCTAAAATCAGGCTCACAAGAGGCTGATTTGCTGATAGTGTTAAGATTAAGGCGGAAGAAAGCAACATGAATGACAGAGACTGTGTGGAAGGGACATAGGCGTGCGCAGGGATGTGCCAGGTGTGCCACTATGTGTGGTGACGATTCCCCCTACTGCCCCGGGCTCCCCTCCCCTTGTTGACCCCTTCCCTACAATGCTGCTGGCTTACCTCCTCTGCTCCCGGCTGCTGTGGGTTATGTTTCAGGATGGAGAGTGGGGAGAAGGGGCTAGTATATATATAAAATTTACCAGTCCCTTCCCTTTCTAAATGAACACACTCGCTCACTGTGTCCATTCATAACTGAAGCATAGAGAACTGTGTTTACAATGTTTCATTTTGTGAATGAACAGGAAGATCAGCACAGAGCACTTCCCATTCATTCACTGTCCAGTGCAGCGGAGGCTGCAGAGAAAGGCATGTGTGTTTGAGCTTTGGGGTGCACACCTTAATGCAATAGGCTATGCACACCTATGGGAAGGGACATATATTAGGGAGAGAGAAAATAAATAAATAAAAGCAGGAGAGGTGACAGGACAAACTCTGCTAGAAATGTACATATTTTAATCAAAGAAAGTGACATATTGTTTTTGAGACCAAGGAGGAAAAGGGAAGTGACTGCTCTGGGCTTCAACAAAATGGCATCCTCCAGCAAGAAGAAACAGGACCAATGCTGGAGGCAATTTACAGCACACACTCATTTTGATAGCATAATTATTAGTGTGGAAAGTTTGTTGTTTTGTTAAAGAAGATTAATTGTTATCAAACTGTTATGGGTAGAGTTCCGCGTTAAGGTTTTACAGTTTCCTTACATACTGCTAAAAAAAAACGTGCTTTTAACAAAGCTAGAACTAGGTGTAACATAAAAAATGACATATATGATGCAGTCTACCAATTGCATTAACACATACTTTTTTGTTCTTGATCCCTACAGCATAATTGTATTGTTAGTTAATCATTCCAATACAGCTGTTTTTCCCCATTTCCTTTAAGGCCCCGTTGCCCTGTTCACACTACTGTGATTTCTTCTGTGTCTGCTGTTGCACTGCAGTGCATGACAATGCAAATCACATTATTATGGCACCTATTCATATCAATGCAACATTGTGCAGAGCTATATTTGAAATAGTGCAGGTGCTACTTTGGTGAAGCATAAGGCATTTTGGCTCTATAGGCATCATAGGGAGGGCATGAAAAATACATGTACAGTATATGTGTTTTTTGTGCATTTTGTGACATGGGTACGTAACATGAAAGATATCAAAAACAAACATTACATGCGCTAAAACATGCTACAAAAAGGCACCGGAAATCTCATGATTATGCAGTAGCATTAGTGTGAACCTAGGCTAACAGCCCAAGCTATCCAGCAAAAGTGGCAGTTAAAGGAGTTGGGACAAACCAAATAATGATCCTGGGGCTATTTAAACAGTCTGCTTTTGTTCGTGTGGTTTAAACTTGTTTCCAATAGAAAAAAAACATTCTAAATAGAAAATAAAAAATGTTAACTGGAGTTTAGCTTTTTTTTTTTGTCCCTCATTTAAAGTCCATTTAAAGTGTGCTGGATAGGTGCAACGTGGTGTGGCGGCAGTAAACAAACAGTGCAAAGGAAAATGTATTGAACAGTAAATCAACAACACAACAGGGCCAATGGAGAGCTCACCTTTCCAGAGGTATTTACAGGCATGCAGAGGATGACAGTAGTTAGAAGACATGGGGATGTCGACAGCATTTGCCACGAGGAGTGAAGTGTGGCCTGGCTGGTTCATATTGAAATGGGAAGCTTCCTGAAGAGGTAGAGGTAGGCCCTGCTCTCTCCTTACTCCTCCAGAATCTTTTCCTACCCCTACCACTTTCCCTGTCATATGGGGATGTCCAATCGCACAAAGCATGGAAAACCCAGGGGCAAGAGTCTTAAATAGCCTCTGTCTGACCTAAGATGGCCACCAGGTCGATGTGGGGCATGTATATTAAACTTCAGCTTCTCAGCTGCATTGCCACTGCGGACGAGCGCCACCTGCAGTGGAGAAAATAGACTGCATAGTCTACAAGTGTCCATCTAAGACTACTGTGTCTAAAGAGTGACAATGCTGCTGCGTGAATTAATTTCAGATCAACCAAGGGTATCACCCAGCTAAAGGAAGTAAAAAAAGAGGAAAAACTAAATGCTCTTTTTTTTTCTAAATTCCAGCTTCCCTGTGTACCAATACACCATTAATGTACCTCTTTTGCAGAAAAGAAATCACTTTTTCTATCTTCTAGCATAGGCCTCCCTTCAGCCTCCAGTTTCTTGCAGAAAACTCCTCCATTACATGTCCTGAAATTCAGTATTTGGGATGGAAAAACTGTTAGAGGGAAGTAGTTCACCAGCTGACCTCAAACAAGCACCCTGCACCTGTCCTCCCCCTCCAGGAGATTGCTCCTGCTCACCTCTTCAGTTACATGCAGGGGATGGGCGGCTCAGAAAAACAAATACTACTGTGTTAATGTCACGTACCTGGTGGTGGAGCCTGTCTTGTGCAGGAAGCAACTACTCTTGAGGCCCTGGTTCGAGGGTCCCCGGTAGAGTAGACAGGGAGCCCAGGAGCTCAGGGGGGCACGAGGGCTGGACAGGATCCCTGGTGGTGATAAGGTTGGTCCAGTGCAGGTAGCGTGTGGCTGTACAGACCAGGTCGGTAACAGGCAGGCAATGCGGTACAAGGGTGCAGGCAAAGGGGTCATCAGGTGCAGGCAGGGTTGTCAACAGGCTGGCAGCAGAAGTACAAGAGGATCAGGCAGAAGAGTGGTTGTGGGCAAGCTGGTGGTCGGTGCAGGCAGAAATCAACAAGGTCTAGGTCAAGCTGGGTCTCAGGATCAGATGAACAGGAAATCAGGTCGCTCAGAAACACTCACACGCTGTAGAACGGACAGCACTTGATGCAGGAAGCACGCTGTTTAAATAGGGCTGCCCGGCCCTGCCTCCTCCGGGAGCAAGAGGAAACAACAATCAAATGCAAACAAACCCTCAGCACAGTCTTTTAACATTGCCCCCCCCCCCCAAGGGGCAGCCTCCGGATGCCCAAACGGACACTTCTTTCTTGGCGGTTCCTTTTGAAGGCTTGAATCAGCTCTTCTGCATGAACATTTGCTTCTGGCTCCAAGAAATTTTCCTCAGGGCCGTAACCCTTCCATTTAACAAGATACTAGGTGGAACCGCCTCTTTTCCGGCAGTCCATGATGGCCTCTACCTCGTACTCCTCCTCTCCATTTACCAACACTGGTTCAGGCGGGTTCGAACTTTGTCCCGGAAAGGGATCTGGAGCCACTGGTTTCAACAGAGAGCAGTGGAAGACCAGGTGGATGTGCAGTGAAGAAGGAAGGTCGAGTTCAAACGTCACCCTATTAATTTTCCTCTTAATGGGAAAAGGCCCGATGAACCTTGGCCCCAACTTTTTAGACGGGCAGGCTAATTTCAGGTTCCGGGTGGAAAGCCAGACTTGATAGCCAGGCTGCAAATCTAGCTCCCCCCGCCTTCTCTTGTCGGAGGCCTAATTGTTCACTCCCTGAGTTCTGGATAGGGTGTCCTGCAGAAGCTTGTTGTTACTTTCAAATAAGTCTGTTGTCCTTTGGGCTGCTGGGACTGTGTTCTCCATGGACAGGGCAGGAAGGAATGTGGGGTGGAACCCATAGTTGGCCCAAAACGGAGACTGTTTGGTGGCCGAGTGGATGGTGTTGTTAAACGCAAACTCGGCCAATGGCAACAGAGAAACCCAGTCATCTTGTGAGAAGCAGGAAAAGCATTGGATGTACTGCTCCAGTGTTTGATTTGTTCTCTCTGTTTGCCCATTAGTCTGGGGGTGGTATGCAGAGGAATATGACAGCTTGATTCCTAGGGATGAGCACAGGGCTCTCCAAAACCTGGAGGTGAATTGGACTCCTCAAGACAAGACAATAGTGATGGGGACTCCGTGGAGTCGAACTACTTCCTTGATAAAAGCCTCTGCTGTTTCAGCAGCCGTATGTGTGCCCCTCATGGGCAGGAAGTGCGACATCTTAGTCATTCGGTCGACGACCACAAATACCGTAGAGTACCCCTGGGAAGGGGGTAATTCCACGATAAAGTCCATGGCAATTTGGGACCATGGGCGTTCGGGTACCGGAAGTGGGTTCAGAAGACCCCAGGCCTTGGCCTTGTCAGTCTTGTTGCGGGGAAAGACAGAGCAGGTGCTGAGCAGCTCTTGCAGTCCTCATCAGCTTTTGGCCACCAGAAGGTGCGGGAGAGCAATTCAACTGTCTTGGGTACCCCAAAGTGGCCAGCCAACTTGTGGTCGTGGCAGAGTCCTAGAACGGCCACTCGTTGACCTGCCGCCAAGAAGATCCTGTTACCGTACCACCAGAGACCATTCTTTGCCTGTAGTCTGGAATCAGAAGGGCCGGAGGAGTTTGCCAGGGAGCGCCTGATCTGCGAGAGCAAATCTTCCTGGGTGAGGAGAAAGTTCCATGAGGGCAAGATTGTGTCAGGAGGTGTGGTATCTCCGGGTTCGCAGAACATTCGTGACAGAGCGTCCGGTTTGACATTTTTTGACCCAGGCCTGTAGGTGAGGTGGAATTGAAATCTGGAGAAAGATAGAGCCCAAAGGGCTTGGCTTGGTCTCAGTCTTTTTGCCGTTCTCAGGTACTCCAGATTCTTATGATCAGTGTATATGAGGATGGGATGCATGGCCCCCTCTAGTAGATAACTCCATTCTTTCAGGACAGACTTAATGGCCAGGAGTTCTCTATCTCCCACATCGTAATTCCTTTCCGGAGCAGACAATTTGCGAGAGAAGAAAGCCACCGGATGAAGCAAGGCCTTGGCGCCTTGCCTTTGTGAAAGGATAGTCCCCACTGCGACTTCAGATGTGTCCACTTTCAGAACATAGGGCAGGGCAGGATTAGGATGCTTGAGGATAGGAGCTGAGGTGAACAATCCTTTTAACTTTTTGAACGCTGCCTGGGCTTCCAAGGACCAGTGATATTGGGTGTTCTGTTTCGTAAGCTGGGTGATAGGGGTAATAATGACAGAGAACCCCTTAATGAAACGTCTGTAAAAATTTGCGAAGCCCACGAAATGTTGGACCCCTTTCTTGTCAGATGGTGCCGGCCAGTCCAAGATGGTGGAGACCTTTTGTGGATCCATGTTGATGGCTGTTACTGATATAACTAGTCCAAGGAAGTGGATGCTTGACTGTTCAAAAGAGCATTTCTCCGCTTTGGCATACAGCCCATGTTGTCGCAGATGAGCCACAACTGAAGAGACATGCTTGCGATGTTCCTCGAGGGAGGAGAAGAAAATCAGGATGTCATCTAAATAAATGATGACGAACAAGTCCAAATAATCCCGGAATACATAATTTACAAAGTGCTGGAAGGTGGCAGGAGCATTGCACAGTCCAAAGGGCATAACCAGGTACTCGTAGTGCCCGAATCGAGTACGAAAAGCGGTTTTCCACTCATCACCTTCCCGGATGCGGACCAAGTTATACGCTCCCCGGAGATCCAATTTGGTAAAGACGACAGCGGAGCCCAATCTCTGGAACAGTTCTGGGACCAGGGGTAGAGGGTAGCATTTTTAACCGTGATTCTGTTGAGCTCCCTGTAGTCTATGCAAGGATGCAAAGACCGATCCTTTTTTTCAACAAAGAAGATGCCGGCCCCCGCAGGGGATGTGGAAGGCCTGATGAAGCCCTTGTTCAAATTGTCGTCCAGATAGGCCTTGAGGGCCTCCAATTATGGTTTGGACAAGGGATAGATCCTCCCAAAGGGTACTTCAGCTCCAGTCAGGAGCTCAATAGGGCAGTCGTACAGCCTGGGTGGTGGTAGTTGCTAAAGACATCTAGATAGCTGTGATCGGCCGCGGGCACAGTTAACCGGACATCCGGGTCAGGATCCGGGTTCAGGCTGAGCAAGGTGGGAGTAGCGTCCTTAGGCCGCTGGAGGCAGTGTTGGCGACAATAGTTGGAACGAAAGTTTACAGTCCCCGTGGTCCAATCAATTTCGGGGTCATGTGCCCAGAGCCAGGGCAGGCCCAAGATGATGGGGAACAAGGGGGACGCTATGATGTCCAGACGAAGCAACTCCCGGTGACCGTCAGCTATGGTGGCAAAAAGAGGAGCGGTTTCCTGGGTGATGGTGCCGGACTTAATGGGGGATCCATCCGCCAGGCGGATGGTCATCTGGTGGGTCTTGGGTTGGAGTGGAATGTGATGTGCAGCTGCATAATTTTCATCCAGGAAGCAGCTGCATGCTCCTGAATCAATAATCGCAGTGACCTGGGTAATCCCTCCGGGAAGCTGCAGAGAAAGGGAGATGATAAAGTGAGAGACCTGACTGGACAGGTTAGGCATTTCCACTGAAGAAACCGGCAGGCACTTACCACGCTTGGCGGGGCAGGATCTCACCACATGCCCAGGTTCCCCACAGTATAAGCACAGGTTCAGGGAAAACCTCCGTTGTCTCTCTTCAGGGGTCAGAGAAGGGCACAGTAGCCCTATCTGCATGGGCTCGGGTTGATCCATTGGAGAGGAGGAGGAGGTCGCTGGCGGAAAAGGAGCCGGACTGGGGTATCTTGGAACTCGGGGTAGCATCCAGGCGGGCCGCAAGGAACCCGAGGCTCTTTCGGAGCGGCGTTCCCGGAGTGGCCGGTCAGTCTGGATTACCAGGTTGATGAGGGCTTCTAGGGTGTTGGGCACCCCTACACCGGCCAACTCGTCCTTGAGGGACTCAAGGCGGAACTGATAACTGAGTGCAGCGTTGTTCCTGACCGTGTCTGCACTCCACCTCCGGAACTCCGCCACATAGTCTTCCACGGACCGACGACCCTGCTGGAGGGTATGCAAGGTAGCTTCAGCTGTAGTGGCCTGGTGAGGATCATCATAGAGCTGTGCCATTGCTAGGAAGAAAGCAGCTAAGGAGGCGACCGCCGGGGCTCTCTGTTCCCAGAGTCTGTGGGCCCAAGACTGGGGCTCATCCTGCAGGAGGGAGATGACTAGACCCACTTTTGTGGCCTCCAGTGAGAAAGTACGGGGCTGGAGACCGAAATACAACTTGCATGCATTCTTGAAGGCTCTGAATTTGCGCCGGTCCCCAGCAAACTTGTCAGGTAAGGGGACTTTGGGCTCTGATGGCAAGGCCACAATAGTGCGACCTGTGGACTGACTAGTCCCAGAGGCTGCAGGCACAGAAAGCTCCTGAACCCGTTCTTCCAGCCGGGTGTAGCCTTTTTGCAGGCTTTGGACCGCCCGAGTGAGGCCAGCCAGATGGGCACAACGTTCATCCATAGCAGAGGGTGCTCCCAGCGCAGACTCAGCCATGGCTGTCCGTTGCTGTCACGTACCTGGCGGTGGAGTCTGTCTTGTGCAGGAAGCAACCACTCTTGCGGCCCTGGTTCGAGGGTCTCCGGTAGAGCAGACAGGGAGCCCAGGAGCTCAGGGGGGCACGAGGGCTGGACAGGATCCCTGGTGGTGATAAGGATGGTCCAGTGCAGCTCGTGCAGGTAGCGGGTGGTCGTACAGGCCGGGTCGGTAACAGGCAGGCAATGCGGTACAAGGGTGCAGGCAAAGGGGTCATCAGGTGCAGGCAGGGTCGTCAATAGGCTGGCAGCAGAAGTACAAGAGGATCAGGCAGAAGAGTGGTCGTGGGCAAGCCGGCTCTCAGGATCAGATGAACAGGAAATCAGGTCGCTCAGAAACACTCACGCGCTGTAGAACGGACAGCACTTGATGCAGGAAGCACACTGTTTAAATAGGGCTGCCCTGTCCCGCCTCCTCCGGGGGCGAGAGGAAACAACAATCAACTGCAAACAAACCCTCAGCACAGTCTTCTAACAGTTAATGCTACTGGAAGACTGCACAGTATATGCATTTTTTTTTTGCTTTTGCCCATATTTACGTTTTAACAGTTTGAGCTGAAAATTTACCCTCAAAGGTGAATACCTCAGAGCAGTGATTTATCTTTTATTGCATAGCATCATCTAAAGTTTTCATTAGGACCAATTTTTCAGAATTGAGGTAATTTTACTGTATGCTGTCTTTTTAGATAACCCGTAGTGCTCTGGTAATTCTTTCACATGCATAAATGATAACCCAACAATGTGGTGATCTAAATGAGCATGAGACAGATCCTTCGCTGCCCACCTGCCTGTTTATGGCTCTTTTTCTTTTTACATCCTCACAGAAAATATGTTTAGTATGTCTGGATCTTGACCAGTCTACTGCAGTAGTATCCAGACTGTTAACATTTATCTTTTATTAATGTGGAATATGCTTTATCCTATGACCACAGGGAGGAAAAGAGAATTAATTTAAATGTAGGGGATCTGGTATATTAATTTGTCTAGCAGCATGAATAAATCTGTGCTAACATGGTGTAATGTTCATGATATTTATCTGAAATGTACAAATTTAAAGAAGTATTCATTTTTCCATATACAGATACAGCTGAGTTCAAACGAGTCTTAAACTCCACATGACTCGAGAAAGATTTTTATCGCTTTATGCGAGGAGGCGCTTTGAAATATTGATTTTATTATCACTTCCTATCTAAGCAATGGAATATTTAAAGTATCTTCCAAAATATATTAAGAATATTTCAGCCTGGAGGCAGAGTAATACCATGCATATGGTATTTATTCTGATTCCATTGGTTATACCCTAATTCAAGCAAAAGCTTCAAACAGATTTAAAGGATGTGGTTTTGTCTGGGGCAACTTAAAGTGTTATCTATGACCCAACTTTTTTTCTTTTAGCTTTGGATAGAATAGTGAGGTGTGATACCCTCTATCAGGTTTTTATTGTGCTCCTTCTAGGTAGAGTAATATTTTCTGTTTGTCTTTGTGACCACTGTCACCAGTACAAAAAAGTGATGGGAAATCCATAATTTTATGGATGTCATTGGAACAAAGAATTTGGGAAAATCTTCCAATACCATACATAAGACCTGTCTCTTTGTAGAACATAATGTAGGGCAGGAAGCATAGCGACTATAGTCCATTGACAACAACATGCGCATCATCCTGGAAAAAAACACATTTTTGACTTTTTACTTGGATTGTAACCACAAAAAAAAATCACAATATGCAATGGGCTGGGAAAGCATGGTTGCTTGGCCTAAGAAGAAGACTTGAGCAGAGTACTGACTCAATGGGTTTGATTTACTAAAGACAAAGACTGTTTACTTTGCCATGGAAATTACATTTTGAAAGAGAATCATCCCCACAACTTAGTGAATGAGGTAAAGCTCTGCTGACTTTCATGATCCAATCATGTTCAAGCAAAAATGCAGTTTTTTTAATTATATTTTCCTTGCACGATTGGATATTTTTTGCAAAATGAAATTTCACCACATTCACTGAGCTGTGTGGATAATTCCCATGGGAAGGGCTACTAGCCTTTCGAAGTACAACTTACTTTCAAAATAAACAACCTATTTGCCTTTACTAAATCAACCCCAATGTCACATTGTCAGAGTCAGGTGTTTGAGAATGACTGTGAAGGTGACTTAAGTCATGTGCTTGAAAATCTAAGACATCATAGAGAACAGCTGCCATGTGCTGCAGGAGCCTGTCAACTCACCGCTACTGCTGCCATTACCTTCACCACCGCCATTTTGATTTTGAGTGGTATTAACTTGGCTAGGTCGATGACTAACAATCCTCTTTTGGTGAAAATTTTGAGTAGCGCCAACTCAAAAAACACAAACATTGCTCAACCAATACCTAAGCTTTAGTACTGAGAAGTTATGGTTAATATCCCTGGCCAGGGATTTTTACCTAAGAAAGCCTGTTTTCCCCACGCAATACAGTTTAATCAGTCAAGCTGTAGAACTAGATTGTCAATCCTTGTAAGTAAAACAGCAAGGTATTGGTTTTGGGTCATATCATATAAAAGTACTAAATATTTTTAACAGTTAGGTATTTTGGCTAAATAAGGCCCCCGTTCTGCTCTAAAAACAATGCATATTTCACTACATTGACTGTGGAACTAGATAATCAGCTCCCGGGAAACCAGGAGCAAACAACAGGGTCTGTCAAAATAGGATCCTCTTGATTAACATAAAAGTACAGTTTTACACCAAGCTTGGGAACAGGTTGTCAGCTAGTAAGTATTAAACAGTAGTGTTCAATGAACATGTGTTTTGCCTCTTTGACCTTGTATACATAGGCCTATAGAACAGTTGTTTGAGCATGTTATTGAAACTCTCCAGATGCCTTTCAAAGCCAATGCCTGCTCTTTACATTGAGAGCAAACCATGTATTACACATAATTATTTGTGGGTTTGTATTGCTTTGCATCATGTTTGCAACATTTGGCAGAAAATGACAACTCAATATGCTTGGCAAACACCTCCATTGAAATAAACGGAAGCATGCCGTAAAAGCTTCCATAGCATTTGACATGCATTTGCAGAGCTCTAGGAACAGACTCTTATAGCCCAGAATTCACTAAGAAATGATAGAGAAAATAATCTAGAAGCCACAACAGCCATTTACAGTATGTTTTCAAGGCACAATGGTTAAAATAAATTTGGCTACACTTAATCATGCAGTGCAGCAGCACCCAGAGCTGTATGATCCCCCTTTCCCCAGCTACAGTGACCCATACCTGAAAAAAGAGGACTGGTAAGAAGTCTGCAGGCATGTATTTACTGTAGAAGGGGTCTTTCTTTCAAAGAGGAGCTTAAACAAAGTAAGTTAACGTGGATCTACACTTTATCTGAACACCACAAAACAAAAACTCAATTTAATTTTTAGCATGCAAACTACCCCATCCATCCATGTCTCCAAGCTTTATTTTGCCGAGAACTCACTTTAAAAAACACTCCCTAGCATTTCCGGGCATTCCCATTTTGAGTAAGGGCAGATGATCTACATAGCCCTTACTTCCTGGAATCTATCTGCCCTAAACTCAGGCATGCATGCAGGAGTGTGTTTAGTTCAGAAAGCGCCTCCTCCCCTCCTGAAGACTCCTGGGATGTATGACATAATTTCCCTAGGCATAGAAGCCAGGAAGTAACTAAAGAATTGATAAAAAAAGGCTTAAAACAAGTAAATACAATATACTTTCCTATCCATTTACTAATGCTAGTAGCTAGAGTTGAGCGAACACCTGGACGTTTGGGTTTGGAGGGTCCGAACGAACTTTAGGAAAAAATCTGGGTTCGGCACCGAACGTTGCCCGAACTTTATCCCGGACCCCGAACCCCATTGAAGTGCTAGAGGGCTGCAAAAGGAAGTAAAATGGGGGTAAGAGTAGGGCAAGTGCCCTACAAAAAAATGGGGATAGGGAAAATAAATTATAATCAAATAAAAAAAATGGGAAGAGGGGGGGAAGTGGAGTAGGAGCCTAGAGGTTGACTAGGCCATGACTGTGGCAGTGTAGGTGGAAGTGGCGGTGGTCGAGGAGGAGGAGGAGGTAGCCAACACTGTATTTTTTTTGTTTGTTTATAATTGGGGTAGCCCCCAAAATATTGAGGCCTATTCAAAAAAACAAGTATACGAATGGCTGTGTGAGTCCGGTCTAAATGTTTATTCTGTACAAGGTACAGACAAGTCTTGTGGGATCCATGCCTGGTTCATTTTAATAAAGGTTAGCTTGTCCATGTTGGCTGTGGACAGGCGGCTGCGCTTGTCTGTGATAACGCCCCCGGCACCTCCAAGGCATAAACGGCAAGCTCAGGCCATGTGGCCAATTTGGAGACCCAGAAGTTGAATGGGGTAGACCCATCAGTCAGTATGTGTAGGCGTGTGCACACATACTCTTGCACCATGTTACTGAAATGCTGCCTCCTGCTAAGATGTTGTCTATCGGCTGGTGGTGCTGTTTGTTGTGGCGGGCTGCTGACAAAGCTGTGCCACATTTCGGCCATGCTAACCCTGCCTTCTGAGGTGCTGGCGGTGGCACAGCTGCGTTGGTGGCCTCTTCCTCCTCCTCCTCCTCCTCCTCTGCCTTCGCCTCGTGCTTCCACTGAGCCCCCGGTGTCATTTGGGAATGCCCTCAGCAGCGCCTCTACCAGTGTGCGCTTGTAGTCGCGCATCTTCCTCTCACGCTCCAGTGAGGGAATTAAGGACGGCACGTTGTCCTTGTAACAGGGATCCAGCAGGATGGCCACCCAGTAATCAGAAGAAGTTACAATGTGGGCAACTCGGCTGTCGTTGCGCAGGTACTGCAGCATGTAGTCGGCCATGTGTGTCAGGCTGCCCAGAGGCAAAGACAAGCTGTCCTCTGTGGGAGGTATATCTTCTGTGTCCTCTGTATCCCCCCAGCCACGCTCCAGTGATGCCCACAAGCTGTGTTGGGTGCCACCCTGCTGCGATTCCTCCTCCTCCTCATCTTCCTCGTCCTCCTCATCCTCCAGAACTGTGCCCTGGCTTGAATATTTTTGACCTGGCCTATGCTGGTGCAGGAACCCACCCTCCGAGCCACTTGCGAATGACTGGCCTGATAACCGTGGAAATTACCCCTCTTCCTCCTCCTCATCCTCCTGTGCCACATCCTCTTCCATCATGGCCCAAAGTGTTTTTTCAAGGAGACATAGAAGTGGGATAGTAACGCTGAGAACAGCGTCATCGGCACTGGCCATGTTGGTGGAGTACTCAAAACACCGCAATACGCTACACGGGTCTCGCATTAAGGCCCACTCGTTGGTGGTGAAGTGTTGCTGTTCCGCAGAGTGACTGACCAGTGCGTGCTGCAGCTGAAACTCCACTATTGCCTGCTGCTGCTCGCACAGTCTCTCCAGCATGTGCAAGGTGGAGTCACATATGAGGCAGTGAGCGGGTAGGCCGAAGTTGTGCTGCAGCGCAGACAGGCGAGCAGCAGCAGGGTGAGAACACCGAAAGTGCGCACAGACGGCCCGCACTTTATGCAGCAGCTCTGACATATCCGGGTAGTTTTTTAGAAAATTGTGTACCACCAAATTCAGCACATGCGCCAGGCAAGGGATGTGCGTCAAACTGGCTCGGCCCAGAACCGCTACGAGATTTCGGCCATTGTCGCACACCACCAGGCCGGGCTTGAGGCTCAGTGGCAACAACCACTCATTGGTCTGTTGTTCAATGCCCGTCCACAGCTCCTGCGCAGTGTGGGGTTTATCCCCCAAACATATCAGTTTTAAAACAGCCTGCTGTTGTTTCCCCCTAGATGTGCTGATGTTGGTGGGGAAGGTGTTACGCTGAGCGGATGAGTAGGTGGTCGAGGAGGAGGAAGCGCAGTAGGAGGAGGAGGCAACAGGAGGCAAAGAGAAATGCCCTGATGACGCGAAGGAGGAGGAGCTGGTGGATGAGTAGGCGAGTCGCATTGTGGAAGGGGTGGTTGTAGTCGTGTAGATCCCCCTTTGTTGTCGTCCGACAAAATTTTGACTATACAAACCCCCTATTTGGGGTGTGACGCGTCCTCGACACCTGCCCGTAACTTGTTGTCTGGTTACTCACCAACAACGGTGACTCGGAGTTCGGGCCGGACCACCACACGCTGTTACCGGCTTTAGAGCATCGCCAAGACCCGGCTCGGTCAAACTGCGTGTAGGGAACGGACCGCGTACACGACTTAAACCACCATGTGTTAAAAGATTTTTTGATGGGCCTATACAGTCTCGACGACGTATTTCACGCCCGGCAGACACGCGTGAAAGCCACAAGAGTGGGACGACGACGAGCGGACAGACGCGACGTCGTGTT
>BLSH010482915.1:110689-135537 GCA_018402905.1 Glandirana rugosa | reverse complement strand
ATGTGAAATCTCAAATTACTCCCACAATCTGATCGTTGTGTACGATCCCACAATCTGATCGTTGTGTACGATCGTAACAATCATTGTGTTAGGCAGGGTTTGATCTGCAATCTGTCCCTCAAAGCAGCAGTATGTGAAATCTCAAATTACTCCCACAATCTGATCGTTGTGTACGATCGTAGCGATCATTGTGTTATGCAGAGTTTGATCTGCAATCTGTCACTCAAAGCAGCAGTATGTGAAATCTCAAATTTCTGTAATCTGTCCCTCAGAGCAACAGTAGTAGTAATCTCAGGATGCAGGATCAGATGTTAAAATGTCTGCAATCTGTCCCTCACAAAAACGCTGGCAGCTTCCTCTCCCTATACTATTCAGAGTCTCAGAGAGCATGTGACTGCAGCATCAAGTGACTCCAGCTTATATAGAGTCTGGGTCACATGATGCACTGGCCAATCACAGCCATGCCATTAGTAGGCATGGCTGTGATGGCTTCTAAGGGTAAACCAGTGAAACGCTTGTTAATTGGCTGCCCTGCAGCTATTCAACATGCGTGATCAACTACCAGAACCCAGAACCCGAACCCAAACTTTTTTTGAAATGTCCATGTTCGGGTCCGGGTCCCGGACACCCCAAAGTTCGGTACGGACCCGAACATTACAGTCCGGGTTCGCTCAACACTACTAGTAGCATAAGGAAAGTAAATGTTGATTGAGAGAGTGAAGTTCCACCTTAAAAGGGTATTGTTTATTTTATTTTTTTCCTTCACCTTATACAGTGTTAGTTCCTCAGTGTGGTTTTTTTATTTTGATCTACTTTTCTAAAATCAAGCTAACGTGTGTTCTTGTGTGAATGAGGCCTAATTATTTATTACAATTTCTGAAACTATCTAAAAGAACAAAGTTATCTGTACATCTAAAATAAAAAAATCTATGTTTAAACAAACTTTACAACTATGATTAAATGATAATAACTATATACTGTAACTATAAACCATATAACTAAAGCAGTATTGAGATAGAAATATCAGAGGTATTGACATAGAAATTTCAAAACCTCCCCGTACTGTTTTACTAGGTTTTATATTAATACAAATATTTTTTGTTCGTAAACAATGTGAAAACCTGATGGAAATCCCTATGAGACCAATTTAAAAGGGATCTAAATATGATTGCTAAACAACCAAGTGGATCTGGTACATGGAAAGTGAGAAGGCATATCTACTTTAATGAGTTGCAATTTTTAAAGACTGTCATGGAAATGAGGCAGAGAGCATTTTTCCTTTTCATTGAATTAAAGTTTATGTAAATACAAAACGTTTTTTAGTTTTGGATTGAGTGACAAAGAGTTGGCTTCTCCGACTAGTATTTAATTATATCTGTGCTCACTTTAAGGAGATTTACATCTCTCTTTGTAGTGCTGACCAGAGGCGTTGCTAGGGGGTGGCTATTGGGGCTATAGCCCCGAGTCTGGGGCCCATAGCCCCGGGTCTCTTACAGGGTGGGTGCAGTTCTGCAATTAGCAGGTATGTCCCGGTCTGGAATGCAGACTGTGTATATATGTATATATATATATATATATATATATATATACACACACACATGCATACATACACATGTATATTTATTACTATTATTATTTATTTTATCACATGTATGCCCGCTCAAGCGTATGTCTTTCTTTACTTCACTGCTATGGGCTCTAGCCCCAGATCTTTTGTAGACCTAGCAACGCCCCTGGTGCTGACCATTGACACTGAGATAGAAAGGGAGAGGAAATCCAAAATCCAAAAATCTCCAAGATGGAAATCAGGCTCACTGGAGGTGAAAGGAAATATTCCCAATAGTGAATAAACAGCGAAAAGAAAAAAAAAGCGGGACATGTTTTTATTCCTGCCCTATTTTATCCAAAACAAAAAAAAAAGAGTATTGGCTATATATACTCTTTATTTTGCAATAGTTTTTTTGTTTGATGGCATTATGCCAAAGGCTTGAGGAAAACAGAAATAAAAGGAAGGAGAGAACAGCTATATATATATATACACTTTAAAGCACATTTATTTTTTACAATACATTAAAATGGGTATTTTATAATGTTTGGAGCATTGGGAAACCTTGTAGATTGTATGCATACCTGATGTGGAGGAGGAATATACAGAGACTATTCCTTCTGTTCAGTCATTGCTTCCACATTCAACCTCAAGCAGTGGTGTCCGATCTTAGGAAAAAACAGCATGACATTGAAGTATGGCATGAGACTAATTTCACAGACTCTCTTTCCTTAAATTTTATATCATGCAGGTGGTCCAACGTTACCTTTATATGACACCTCCACTGCACATCATCAAACATAAAATTACACCTCTACAACCCACTTGCTACCATACTCGCATCATCTTACAAAAAGTCATATTCCTACATGACCACATAGAGAAGCACTCTCAAACATACACATCATACACCACACAAGATAATCCCTTCACATATTCATCATATGCCACTGGCATAACTCAAACCTCGGGGCTCATTGTAGGTGGTTCAATGAACCTCATCATGAGAGCCTTTTTACCATAACCCATAAAGTGAATCCTTCCATGCGTGTTTTCTCATGTTTTTTTTTTTCAAGACCCTGGGGAATAAACATGAAAACAAGAGAGGCTTATTAGGTGTACATACTTAAACTCTTTTTTTTTTAAATCTGCTCATTGTACATTAACTCTGCAGGCAGGGAGACTTATATTTCATAAAAAATCTTACCTGTCAGCATGTTTCTTTTTATTTCCAGGTTCAATTCCACTTTAACCACTTCCAACAATAGGATGTACCTATACATCCTCAGGTTTAAAAGGCTACAGCCATGATGCCGGTGTAATTTTTTAGTGCTGGCAATGCTCTTTTTTGTATTGAGTACAAGGAGTGTAAAGGGCCCCCTTCCTCCACCACCCGCCCCCATTCCTAGTCTCTCCTGTCTTACCAGGGAGCCCAAGACCTCTGTGGGCAGTCAGGTTGGCTTACCATTGAGAGGAAGGAGGAAAATCCATTCCCCAATCTTCTCTATGGTGTATGAAAGCAGAAGCAACAGAAGTGAATCTTCTGGATTTTCTGCAAATGTAGACTTGAGCTGTTAAATTTGCTCATCCCTGTAAATGTTTATGCTTATTAGTGGCCCACCTCTTCTTAGAGAGACATTCTGACTACCACACTTCTCATCACATCTTAGAAGCAGCAGGAACACTTGTGATGCAGACTGAGTGGCCCTGGTCAAAGCTGGTTCTGCACCCTAATTCTTTCTCAAAAGATTACCTAAACTGCCACTGACTCTGCATCGCCTATCTCCAGATAACTACTCAGCAAGTCTGTCCTATTCAACACACTGACCCTGCACTCTTCAAGCTATACAACAAATGGAGGTGCAGGTAAGCTCTAAACCTAGGAAGCCTTTATTCGCATAATAGATCTTACTAGGATATGAGGTAAATAGAAAAACTCATTTGACACAATTTTATTGCTAGTCTGTTGTAAGATATCTTTTTCTTGAAGTAAAAAAAGACAGACCATTCCCTTAATTATTGGTTTTTGCCTCTATTTTTACAATGGTTCTTAATTTTAGAGGTGGCTGTAAGGAAAATTGCTTTTTTATTCCTGATTGGGATTTGTGGATTCAATGCGTTGTCTGACTTACCATGTGCCACCTGGTCTGACTTACCTGTTCCTCTGTGGCTAAGCCCAGCCAAACCTAATTAGCTTGTCCATTCATTAAAAACATAATTACAATATTTTATTTACAACCTTAGTAAATCACAATAATGTCCCTCTTTATTTTTTTATTATAAAACGTAACCTTCAGCATTGCCCTAATAAAATGCATTCAAAATGAGGGGGAAGGCTTACATCATACAGGACCTGGGTTGTTTTTACTATGATGATACTGGGGGGGGGGGCCTTGAATAGGGCAGAAGGGTAAGGATGAACTATATTTACTTAGCCTGATACAACCAAGTGTATTGAAGAGGCTGCTTCTGCCTACATATGCATAGTGTTACATAAAATATTCAAATAATTTTCTCTGCACAATTCTATAATTGTTCTCATTGTTCATAAACTGTCAGAAACATAAGGAGAACGTCATATGCTGCAAGTAAGCACACATTTAATAAACAGTTCACATTCCCTGCCTGTAAATGATAACCCTTTCACGCGGAGGCTTTTACTCAGCAGGCAAACATTAGCAATCACTGAAATACGGCAGGAGATCAGACTACATGCTTCTGCTTCTCCATACGTTTGTTCACATACTCTTTTAGGAGGTTTGTCTTCCCCAGCTAAGTCATTTGAATTGACCCAGATTGTAGTTTTGCAAAATCTATCATCAACTTGTAGAGATTATTAGTTCTCAGTGCTGACAGCTCGGTGCCAGTATCTTTCAGCACTGTGATGCTCAAGTTATACAATTTGGCATGGCTATTATCAGTTTAGGGTAGGTTGAATATACAAAACAAGGGGTTAAATTTCAATTTAGGACTTAATTTTGGGCAGATATTGGGGCATTTAGTTTGAGTTTTGAGAATAAGGTTAAAGTTGACCTTCCATTGAAATGAGAAAGATCAATCACAGCTTACCATTCTTCCACTATAAATAGCTTTAAAAAGACATTGAAAAATAAATTATGCAAAAGAAAGTACCATAAGAAAATACATTGAAAAATATATATCTTGGCCTGGCTTCCAATGCTTACAAGAGGGCCAGTAAAGCCAATGTGCCATTTGAGAAAGCTGAATGTTGCAATCCCATCAGACAGCTCTTCTGCATTAGTTAGAAAAATATTTCCATGGGACTTCATGCACCTAGCTCTCCCAGAAGACAATGGTGAGGCAGGGTAGTGTCACCTGTGTGTCCTGGAAGTGCCAAAAGTTGGGCCAATGTGAGCATTTAAAAAAATATATATATTTTTTGCACAAGCTTTTTTTTTCAATGGTCCCCAGGGCAAATGAATATCCCTACAGGGGCAGAGACAGCATTGCAAGACTATCAGAAGTTTAACATTTGCACCCCCCTTTCCAAAAATTAAAAGAAAAAGCTGTACACATGCTTAAAATGTTGGGTTGAGGTTAGGTATTATGGGCGTCTTTTAGAAGCTAGGTCAAGTTTTAGGGCTGGGTAAGGTTTGAGCAGTGTGGGTTGTGTAAACGTTTTAACTGAAGTTCCACTTTAAAGCTGGATACACACTATATAATTGCCTTTAGATTTTTTTTCCTTTAGATTTACCAAAACCATATAATATGAGGTCAAACCTAAACACTTTAAATTTGTATGCAATCAGGCAGGGCCTTACACTATATAGTTGAAGGTAAATCTAAAGGAATTCAAACAACAAAAGTTGTATAATGTGTATCCAGCTTAATGCATAGCTTGCGTGTTTGGGGACAGGTTACGTGTTCAAACAGCGGTAAGGTTGGTTCACACTGCTGCAATGCAGTTTGACTGTATCCACGTTTTTTGCATGTGTTACCTGCAATTTTAGCTGTGGTCCCATAGACTTCTATTATGTGCTGCATTTTCTGAAAGCACACCAAAGCTCTTGCATGCTGCATCTTTGGTGCGCTTTCAGAAAAACAGGCAAAAATGCACAATCTAATTAAAGTCTATGGAGCTGTGGCTAAAACTGTTGGTAAAATGCTCAAAAAAGAGCAGATACACCCACGCTGCAGCCAAACCACAGCACAGCAGTGTGAACCGGCCTGCAGGGTTAAGTGTGAAACACGATTACTGAGAGCATAAGAAAATGTTGGATCATTTGTAAACATGGAAATGCTGTACACAAACTGGCATCTAAAACCAAAAGCAGTTTCATTTGGATGCCTGCACACACACATTTATAGAGTGCCCTGAATGCCCAAGGGTGTTCTACAATACAAGTCTGCACTTTTGTATACCAGGCTTAAACCAGAAAAACAACAGGGGGTGCTTTGCTGTGGAAAACCTGCCCAAGGAATTGTTTGTCTTTTATCTTATACTTGAAGAAAACATATTGACTATTTCTTTAATCAAGTTTCTTTTCAAAGTAGGGATCCAGTTTTTCTACCTTTATACCGAATATCTTTGTGGTTAAAGGATTTCAATGATCACAGTGTAGCATTTCCCTCCAGAGGAGCCACTGGATTCTTTTGTGATTTCCCTGCACGTCTGACACCACACTCACCTAGTACTTACTGACACACCTTGAGTTATTGCAAAAAATGTATTAAGCCAAGCATAGCCTAAAAGAACAGAGGATTAGCAAGTGTACTTATACAAACCATCAATACAATAATAATGTTACTCTGAGACATTTGGTCAAACACCTGCAGTATTCTAACTAACTTACCTAGAAAAAGGATATAAAGACAGTCCAAATTTGTTATAACAGTCCCAGTTTTATCCCACTGGCCAGTGACTGATGAAGAAAAAACATGCTCTGTTTCAGTTCAAGTCCTCACGCAGGGATAGAGGTTACTGTGATCTCTCTCTTTCAATCCTGGTGAGACAGTTCCTCTCTCCCTTCCTTCCAAGTGGTGGGAGTGCTCCCTAGTACAATCTGATCACACAAGGCATCCAAATCACACCTCACACCTTCCAAGGGAGAAAATTCCCATCTCTGAGGCAAGGACTGCAATGAGCAGTCTCTCCCAATTGTGGTCAGCTATAGCAGGATTTCTTTCAGTCAGGAGCAGAAGCCCAGTCTTTTGCTGCCCCCCCCCCCTTCATTAGTTTAAGACGGTCCTTCCCTTTTACCTATCCTTCCCTCAGCAGTCTGCTCACCCACTTCTCCATCCTCTGTTGTATCAGCCAATTACTGTGCTCCACACCCAGCCAAGCGCCCCCATTTTTTCCCATGGAGACACTCCGTAGACAAACATTGCAAAGTGGTCTTCTTAGAAATGGCTGACTTCTACATTAAATAATGTTCATCTTTAACCATATTAACACTGCAGGATAATACAATAGCAACAAAGGAAGACGCTCTACAGCAGTTATCAGCTTCAGTCCAGGTTACAAAAGCATACACATTTATTTTGTAACATTAGCATAGTAATAACAATACAAACAATATTGCTATTCCAATATAAGCTTACTTTAAAAATGATCTTTTATGCTCTGAGTTCTCCCTATCTGTTGTGCGGCCTGTCTAGTAGCCATTTCTTTCTACAACTTCCTGCATTCCCTGCATGCTTTGCAGCTTCTCCCCTGCTGTTTACTTTCAATTTCTAAGGGCTACGTATCCCATGGTACCTTGCTTCCTGCAAACAGTGATTCCTGTGCTGACTCCGTCTCCCGAATGTCTCCTCTCAGTACCTCTGTAGATCAGAAGGCAGGCTCTATGAAATGTTTGACACCGCAGTGCCTACTCACAGGGCATAGTGAAAATGTGTCACAGAATTAAGGGACATAATTGTGTTGGGGATCTTCACAAAGTAAATATATAAACTTCAAGATCTTTCAGATTAATAGGAGTAGGCTAGAAATAATTGAAGCAGAATGTGTAAATAAAGACATGATCTAGTTTGCTCGGAATCTGCTGGGGCTGCTGACATCACATCCAAGATGGCATCCAACAGGCTGATCTAACTGTATCCCTTTATAATGTACTTATGATAATAGAGGCTGCCCAACACTATTTGACCATATTTTGGGCCCATGGTTTGCATCTCCCTTCACAATACCTGATATAAGTGGCTTTAATGCTGTTTGTTTTATGATATATCACATGACCCCCTTTCAATTAAGTCTTTCTCTGATGCTTTGAATTTAGAATCCTTTACAAATGCAACACGTATAAGGTTGTTTGTAACACTGGCATATTGTTTAACGTGTGTTTTATACATGCAACATTTAATAAAAATCATCTTTAAAAAAAGAAAGACGGTAGTGCTAGGATGTAGTTTAGCTTTTTTTATACACAAGGGATGTTTTACAGGTGAACAACATGCATTAGATATGTTAAATAGAGTTGATCGAACCTCTAGAAGTTCGGGTTCTGCTCTTCGGGACAAAGTCCGGGTTCGGGTCCGGACAGAACCGGAACTTTGACATGGACCCCGAACCCCATTGAAATCAATGGGGACCCCAACTTTTAGGCACTAAAATGGCTGTAAAAAAGTCCTGGAAAGTCCTAGAGGTCTGCAAAAGGAAGGAAATGGGGGTAAGGGTCGGACAAGTGCCTTACAAAGAAATGGGGACAGGGAAATAACTTAAAAGCAATTTTAAACAAAAATCACATAAAAAAAATCAAAAATGGAGGTGGATGTGGACCATCTTCAAACTGTGTGTGAAAAGTATTAATTAGTGGGAGAAGCCATATCACTGTTATAAAATCATCTTCAAACTGTGTTAAAAAAGTATAAATTAGCCGGGAGAACCCATATCACTGTTCTACAATCATCTGAAAACTGTGTGTGAAACTTAAACAATAGACGGGAGAAGCCATATCCCTGTTCTAAAATCATCTGAAAACTGTGTGTGAAACTTAAACAATAGCCGGGAGAAGCCATATCCCTGTTTTTAAAATCATCTGCAAACTGTGTGTGAAACTTAAACAATAGCCGGGAGAAGCCATATCCCTGTTCTAAAATCATCTGCAAACTGTGTGTGAAACTTAAACAATAGCCCGGAGAAGCCATATCCCTGTTCTAAAATCATCTGCAAACTGTGTGTGAAACTTAAACAATAGCCGGGAGAAGCCATATCCCTGTTCTAAAATCATCTGCAAACTGTGTGTGAAACTTAAACAATAGCCGGGAGAAGCCATATCCCTGTTCTAAAATCATCTGAAAACTGTGTGTGAAACTTAAACAATAGCAGGTAGAAGCCATATCCCTGTTCTAAAATCATCTGAAAACTGTGTGTGCAACTTAAACAATAGCAGTTAGAAGCCATATCCCTGTTCTAAAATCATCTGATATGACTTCTCCCGGTTATTGTTTAAGTTTCACACACAGAGATAGTAGTAGAGCAGAAACCGAGCATTCAAAAATGTCTATAGATCTCTATGAAAAGTGATAGAGACATATGCTCATAGCTTTTTTAACTCTAATTATTTTAGGAGTTTGAACAAGTAAATACTTGGATTTGACAGACATTTCAGATGGTACACCATATTGCTACCTTGAACAACAATCACAGCTGCAATTCAGCCACTTCTTAGCCAATGTCAATTAGTACATTTTAATTCCCCAATAGGAAGGCACAAAAGTTAATGGATGGGAATAAACAAGTACAAAACTCCACTTCTGTTCAGCTAGTTGATGTACCGATACCACACTGTGAGAGATAATTACAGCATAATAAACTTGGCCGTGAAGCAATTTTACAGTCATCTTGGGTAAATTTACAAAATGATATATAGAAATGCCTGTAGAAAAATAGCAATAGTGCACTCTACTGATAATTTGCAATACTTCTAAAGTAAAGTAAGGCAGTAAAAATGACATAATAAGGCCCTAGGCTAGGATATAAAATAAAAGTGCAAAGGAGCAATTGCTGGTCAAGTCCCAGAATATTGGAGTACACCTGTTACCAGAGCAACTGTCCTGTAATGGTGTCATCAGAGATATATTGAGTCTACTAAGGTTAGGTCTCTGCTGTGAAACCCCCAAGCCACCATGCTCAGCTTTCTAATATAGTGAACCCTGAATATGTATCAGCCCATTCAAGTAAAGAACCAAATAGTCAGAAAGTAGCACTATATGCAAACCTGAAATATGGGGCATGTGACTTTCAGGCAAGGTTGAAGTAGGCGGTAAATAAATGATTACCTAGAACCAAATATGTAAGGCTGAGGTTAGGAGTGAAATGGTACAAGACCGAAATGAAGGCAAAACAGTAAGTACAGAAGCCAGGACTAAAACCAAAGAACAAAGACTCAAGCCCATACACAGGATTTACAGGTCACAAAAAACAGGTTGCTAGGAACCTTGAAATGTACCCGCTATTGCTGATGGTAGGATGAGTCCTAATATACCCTCAGAGACTGATGAAGGCAAATACAGGATGCCATCATTGGTTGGCTTCTGAAGCTCAGAAGAAAAAAGAAATGCTCTCAACAATGACATGCTGACAAGGAGTAGAAGTTAATATGTGGGGAAAGTTTCAGCTCTGTCTAGGAGATGACTGTAACTGTATAGTCATAGTAGGCAGTGGCATACCCAGGGCTGGTGCAAAGTTTTTATCTACGCAGGAGAAGGTGCATTTTTGTGCCCCACCACTACCATCCTCCCGCCACCCCTTCTCCCCTCCACAATGCCACTCCTCACCCACATATGGCAACCCATCTACAGCTAACCACACACTATACAATCTGATTCTACGCTCCTCTTTTAGGTCTGACCTATGCATTTTTTAGTACATTTTTAGTTTTGCATAAACACACTACAGTCCATGTAACATGGTTTCCTATGGATGTAGTCCACATCTGAGCATTTTATGGAAAAGGCCAAGGATTGTTTTCTGGTTTTTGGTTCCATAGACTTCAATGGATCAAAAATGTGTATTGAAAAACGCAAAATGCACCTGGAATATGTAAACTGCAACCTGCATAGGTGTGAATCAGGCCTTAGAGCTACCAACAATTATGTAGCATAAGGGCCTACCTGATTTGATACTCATTAACCACTTGCCGACCGCCCGCCGTGGCTTGACGGCGGTGAAGTGGCTCGTTATCGCAAACCGCCATCACCTGACGGCGGCCGCGACAACTAGCATTGTGCGCGAGCTCACTGTGTTCCAGGGGGGCCAGGGAGCGGGTAGGGCAGACTCGATCTCCGCCAGCTACCCGCAAATTATCCCCCGCAGTGAGAGAACTGAGGTCTGTGCATGTAAACACGGATCTCCGTTCTGACAGAGGGGGAAGGGATGTGATCACAGGCTTCCTGTATATGGAAGCCATGATCACTCCCCTCCCCCTGCCAGCCCAGCCCCCATACAGTTAGAACACACTGAGGGAACACAGTTAACCCTTAGAGCGCCCTCTCCATGTTAACCCCTTCACTGCCAATGGCATTTACACCGTAATCAGTGCATTTCCATAGGTCCCAAAAAAGTGTCAAAATGGTCCGACATGTCCGCCGCAATATCGCAGTACTGCTAAAAATCGCAGATCGCCACCATTACTAGTAAAAAAAATAAATAAAATAAAAACCCCATAAATTAATTCTCATCATTCGTAAATGCTGCAACTTTTGCGCAAACCAATCAATAAATGGCAATTGCGATTTTTTTTCCCAAAAATATGAGGAAGAATATAAATCGGCCAAAACCGATGAAAAATAATTTTTGTATTTTTTTTTGGATTTGTATTTTAGCAAAAAGTAAGAAAAATTGTTTTTTTTGCAAAATTGTTGCTCTTTTTCTAATTATAGCGGCGATCAGAAATGACACAGAGAGGATCAAATACGACCAAAAGAAAGCTCTATTTGTGGGAAAAAAGGATGCAAATTTTGTTTGGGTACAACGTTGCACTAACGTGCAATTGTCATTTAAAGCAACGCAGTGCCGAATCGCAAAAAGTGCTCTGGTCCTAAAGGGGAAATCCTTCCGGGGCTGAAGTGGTTAAAAAATGTTCAGGTTTTTCTTCATATGACATATTTTGGTGAAACTAAAAGAGATTATACAATCAGATTGTATAGTGTATGTCCAGCTTCATCCACACTAAAAATGCAGATAGAGGACCCCCCCAATAGGCTTTTGTATTCTGACAGCCAACACCCCTACCTGTCAGAATACCTGAATAGATGTGGGGGCTGCATTCATTTTCTAAGGCTTTTTTCCTCTGTTTTCACTAAGTGATCTGATCAGTAAGACACCTCCTCTAATAGAGTGCCCTCACTCTGGATGAAGGAGCACAGGCGGCAGCTTTGGACAGCAGTATTGTCAGTCTGAGGGGAGGGGAGTGCTTGACATACTAGCAGATTTAGATACACTAACAAAAAGAGGACAAACTCCAGATCACACTTTATAAACAATTACAGCAAACTGTTTTTTTCCTTTTGAGATAAAGGTTTTACATAAATAAAAATTCATCACTGTAAGCAGCCCTGTCATTGGTAAATGGTTTGCCTCGTCCCTCTTACTACTACATCTGCAGGACAGCTTGTTCTGTTGAAAAACAACACACTAAAACATCCCACAAGCAGGTTAAACAGAAAAAAAACGGACTCATTTTTCCCATTCATACTGTACGCTCAGGGTTAATGGGGGAATCCTTCTCACTGAGCTATTGTAGTGTGACAGCAGGGAGATTTTCCTACCATCAAAACACACAGCGCTGCTGGCTATAGCTGGTGGCACTAAATGAGCAGGGAAGATCTGACAGGTTTCCATCAATTACCAAATCTCATAAAATAATGTATGCTGATGAGCACCAGAATGAAGCATGAATGTCTCATATATGTGCCGTACAACAAAAGACTACTTACAGGGGGATTAACCCATCCACAGCATGCAAGCTTGTATAAGTATAAAGAAAAGTAAATAGACACAGGCAGGGAAGCCAACAGGACAAAGGTAAAGCTCACATACTGCTGCTGATGCCTTAGCAGTGATCTGTGCGTACACCTATCCAATGTTGGTGTCATTGTCACAACAGACTTGCAGAGCTGTCATCTGTCACCAAAATTCCTTAATGATCACTCCATACCCCCCCCCCCCCCAACACCTGAACAAAAAATCGAATGCAAATGCACCAGAACTGTCCACTCCCTGGCATGATCTTAATTTAGATGTAGCCATGGCCCCGATCCCTAGAGGCCTAATGGTGACCTCCAGAGTCAGGAAGAGCTGACATCCCTCTTCACAGTGTAGGTTACTAGGCATAGTGGGTGTAGTGCAGATAGAGTAAGTTGGGCGCCAAACACTTTGAGAATGCAAGAAGAGATTTATTGTCTCTTAACAGAACAGGGGAGAGAGGGTTTAGGGCCAGGACACCCTTAGGCAGACGCAAAAGTAATTGGCAGACTCCGAGACAAAGATAGGAATAGAAGGACAACTATACAGTTCAAGGGCCTATAAGCTGGATTGCAGCAAACTGTACTTGTACACTGGCTGTCTCCTATAGAAACTGAACTTGAAACACTTCGACTTCACTTCACTGTAGATCTGTACACATACCATTAATGGTATCCCCGGTGTGTAGATCTTCACTCAACCTCATAGTCTCCTACTGTAGATTTCCTCACTGAGCACCCAGTCTATCACCAGACTCTTCAGATCCCAGCTGCCACTGGATCCCTTGTGGTTCTCCACAGCTAGTCTGCTGTATAAATCCAGGTCTCACCCACGCTGTCCCGCTGGGTCCCTGACTTGAACACTGAAGCTTTCCCAACGTCTCCACCATCCCCGGTTAGTGAAAAAAGCTGCTCTGGTGCTTCTTCAGATTCCGAACACTAGCCTCTGATAACAGGAGAGATTGTCCCTTGATGACGACTGTGTCCCCTTTACCCCTAACTCTGGTTCTCATTTGCCTCTGGCGACAGGAGTGGTTGCCTCGAATGGCAACTGCTTTCCTTCACATGTGGCAACTACTGGGTTCTCCAGCCGGCAGAACCCCTGCAACTTGGATGGGCTCCAAGCCTGAAGCCACAACCCCACGCTGCTTGCTGCCAACCTGGATAGGCCTCAGACCACCTAGCAGCCAGGTACTCCCGGATAGGCCTCAGACTTCTGACCTAAGGAGCTTCTCAACACACGTCCACCCAGATAGCCATCCAGGTGGCACAGAATCCCGATCACCTGACTCCTCCCAAATAGATAGGCTCTCCCAGCAGGTGAAAAGGGTCGAAGAAAACCCCTGCCAATTGGCTGAGACAACCCATCCACTCATAGTCTGAATTCACTATGTCCTTGTCCTTCTAATGCCACAGGCAACAGTGCCACCTAGTGACAGAAGAGAGAGGTGCATCAAATCCAGAATTAGGGAAAAGTCAAAGGGATCCCCTAAAAATTAGCCAAGCTAGTTACCACCAGATCTAAATTTTATAGCAACCCTGATTAGGACCAAGGTGCTACATAGAGGTGAAAGCATGCAGCCATTAAAAGCCCCCCTCTCATTCATGCACAAGGCATTGGTGTATAAAAAGCGCAGAGAGATTAAAGCATCCATACCTGAGGCTGAGTGTTCCCATGTCATTTCCGCTCCTGTGCCTGATGGCCCCTCCCCCTGGTCTCACACAGCCCCCCCCTCACAGTTTGGCAGTGATTATCTGAGTGCTGGACTGGTGCTTTTGCTCAGGTCGGAGGCAGAGTATATTGTTATTGATTGTGGGGGCTGGAAGGAGAAAAGCGGGTAAAGGCAGCTAGGTAAAGGTGCGAGCAGGGTCAGCACCAGCATAAGCATTTCTTGAGGCACTCCTAGCTTTAGTGTCCCCCTACCCTGCCTAAGCTGCCTCATACTGGCACCAGCCCTGGGCATGCAGACCATATTTGGCATCAGGAGCTGATCATTTTTTAAACCCCCCCCCCCGGTAAAAAAATATTTTTAGTAACAGGGCACGTGCTCGGCACAACGTGATGAATGGTGGGTGTGGCCAAATTGCGCTAATAGTAGGGGGCTCTTAAAGTGGCAGAGTTAAATAAAACAGATGCAGAGAACACTCAGCACAGTAATTTTAAAAATAATGACACACTTCCACTTCATATGCTTTTCAGCCTACCCTAAATGATAACTTTCAACATACCCTAAAGTAAAACTCCTCCACCCAGCATTGGTGGTCAGTGACTGGCTGTAAAAATAATCCACCCAGCATTGGTGATCAGGGGCTGGTGGCTGCCTGTAAAATAAGCACCTCCCAGCACTGCTGGTCGGTGGCTGGCTGTAAGAATGACTCTCCCAACATTGGTAACTGTCTAGTGGCCAGCTGGAACAATACTTCCCTCCTTCAGGTCAGTGGCTGGCTGTTACCTGCCATCAGAAATAATTGTGACCATTTAGACCCCACCATCACTCAAAGCACTGTGTGGAGCCAGTACTCCTCTCCGTCTGATACCTGGGAGTCTCTACTGGGCATCAGAGGGAGACTGCAGCAGCTGCGAGGTGTCCAATAGGATTTCTCACAGGACAGAGCTGCCTGCACCTGCCTCTCTTCGGACAGATACTTCTTTCAGTGTTGGGTGCTGAACTGCAGAGCATTCCACTAGCGGGCACACTGCTGCCACTCTGCATATTGCAATGGGACATCCTCTAAGTGGTGGCACTGGGTGCAAACTGCACCCCTCATATTTCTCTAGGTACACCACTGTATATGTTCTAAATATATAGTTAATGTTAAGGAGGAGCAATTTAGCAGGGAGCTTGTTACCTGAACATAATAGACTGCTAAACCTTTATATTGGAATTCTTTATTGGCTTTGTTGACAGTTTTCCCTGTTTTTAATTTCTAATAATTAATTGATTGGTTCACTTGTTTTTGTTTTAATCTGAATTCTACTAAATGTTGTAGGGTAATGGGAAACCTGTATAGAAAATGTAAAGATGATATTAAGCTGGCTGCTTGTAGGCAGGTAGTGGTTAGTGTTGCCCCAGCCAGGAAGTTGGGAGTTAATTGGGTTTCCCAGATTTTTCTTGGTAGATTTTCCTGGATCTGACCCCTGGTCCAGACGGAGGTTTGGTTCCAGTGGCCAAAGGGGTTCTTGTTGCTGTTCTGCTACATATCCCCAAATGCAATGTAAAGTTGACCGCACATTACAATTTGACAGTGAAATCTTCTTCAGATCTATCAACAAGTGTGTAGTGCAAGATTTGATAGGTTTATTTCCACCAAGGTCTAGATGGTTGTTCATATATGTTTCAGAAACTTTGCTGTTCATAAACAAGCCTTCCAATTCTTTGCAAGCTTTGCTGCTTGTGTTATTTAATGATATTCCTGTCGGGCCTGACTAGGTCTGGGAGCCTCAGCGTATTCTGTAAAGTTGATGTCTTGGCCAGTATCCCAAATGGTATCAGGGAACTAGTTGTGTGTAGTACAAAGGACTGTCCGTGGTGGCAGGCTTGGTTTGTTTTTTATTTTTCTCTACAGGGTCACTTTAACATTTTCTCAGACAGGAGATTAAGTAGCCACTTGCTTAGACCGGCAAACATAAGGATACAGCTACTCTGTGGTTTTAATCTTGGAATGCTCCACTGATTTATCCTATTAGCTCAATTTACCATGAAAACATAGCATGACATGAAGGCTTTTCCAAATAGAGCTCTGTCCAGGTTTTCTGTCTACACAGGGGAAATTCTTGTAACATTTCTCTGAAGTCTGATTAGTTTCTGCTGACAACTTCTGCTCAATAATCTTTTTTATTATAACAATATAATATCCTTAACTGCCATTTTACAATAGTTATCATTATTATAAAGCAGCCCCTGCATTAAATTAATGGCGCTGATTTTATGATAATGACTGGAGATTAAGGCAGTGAGAATGTTGTTATGTGTTTGTTAGATCTATGTAAATGCATGGTATTATATAGCAACCCATGTTTTTATAAAAGCAGTTCAAAAGTGATTTGATTGTCAAATGACCTGAGGACAATGTCTATTATTGCTTGTATAGATACTACATCAACAATGCTTATGCAAAGCTAAACTGTGAATCAATGGGAATATGCAAAATGTCATTTAGGCCTTGTTCTAGGGTGAATTTCTGTTTATGTTTACAGTAGTACTAAAGTCTAAGGGCCCATTCACACCTGAGTGTTTTGTAGCTTAAATATGCCTGAAGCATAAAGCTACAAAACGCTGGAGGGGAAAAAAAATCAAAGATTCTCTATGGAGATGGTTCACATCTCCACTCAAAAATGCCTGAAGCCAAACACCCTAAGCTCAAACTACTCCCAGAGGTATTTTTGTTGCGCGAATCAGCGTTTCTGGCCAATTTGTATTGCCATTCTATCAATGTAAAAGCATCAGTCGCGCGTATTAGCGCGACATCAGCGTTTGCAAACGTGTGCCGTCGTGCTACAAAACGGGCAACAAAACACTTCAAAAACATGTCGCTCAGGGCCTGTTCACATAGGGGCGACTTGCGCTCTGACTTGAATCGCCTCAAGTTGCCCGAAGTCGCTTGACAAGTGAAATCCCATTGAAATAAATGGGAGTCGTCTTAATGTACGCTTCTGAAGTCGCTCTGACTTCAGAAAAGATTCCTGCATGACTTCAAGGTGACTGCTATCTGACTTGTGCCCATAGAATTCAATGGAAGTCACCTCCAAGTTGGATCCCCCATCTTAATGCAAGCGACTTTACAGTGAAAATAATAGAATTCATTTGGGGCAGCCCCCTCCCTCCTTTCTCTGATTGGCCACAGGCAAAGTCGCCTGGCATAAGTCATGTTGTAAGTCGCCTGAAGTCGCGATGAAGTCGACCCGAAGTCTCGCTGAAAGTCGCGCTGAAAGCTGCCTAGCAAATTCCCCTGTTTGAACAGGCCCTATGTTTTTACATTAGTGCATTCTCTGCATTTAGAGAAAACATCCTCCACTACCTGCCCTACCCAGTGCAGGGACAAGGTCATCCAGTGCCCAGGGCAAAGATGCAGAATTTTGCCATTCCCCCCGCCAGGTAGAGTTCCTAGTACATCAAGTGTCACCAATGGAGTCCCTCTTTGTATCAGGGGTCCCCAATAGAGTCCCCCATTTCATCAGGTGTCCCCAATAGAGTCCCTTGTTACATCAGGTGTCTCCAATAAAGTATCCCTTTGCATCAGGTGTCCCCCGTAGAGTCCCCCTTTACATCAGGCATCCCCAATAGAGTCCCCCTTTGCACCAGGTGTCCCCAGTAGAGTCCCCCTTAATATCAAGTATCCCCAATAGACTGAAATATGTTGAGATGTGACTCACTGTGTATGGCACCACATCCAAAAAGGTTTGTAGAAGAAAAAAAAAAGAAAAGATTGCTAGACTTTAAAGGTGCCACTGTATTCCCAGGCTGAAAAAAAATGCTCAAATATATATGTATAAAATTCACACTTTATTTTAGGAAATATAAAATTTACATATTAAAACATATAAACCATATATTTGCTGTGTCAACATATCTCTCCTATGTGTATAAACCACAGAATTCCACAGGGACATAAGTATAGGTTGGCCTATAGGTCAAACATGGATTCATTGAAACATGTGTAGAAATCTTGTACATATGAATAAGAGGCCAACTCCAGAGTCACTGTGTCAGGGGCGGACTGACAACCCATGGGGCCCCCGGGCAATAGGAGATTATGGGCCCCCCTGTGTCCCTGTTCACACTCAAGCCACACAAAATACCACCTACTTATTGCACTGCACCCACATTAAATACGTTCACCCCTACCCCTTTAGCTACAGTGGCAGCAGCTAAGGATTTACCCTTGCTGCAGCAGGAATTAAACCCCTGTTACTTTTGGTGGGTGATCACGACCCATTGAAGTGAATGGGTCCCACTCTGCAAGCACTCTACAACTATGTGCAATGCATGCTAGTGTGGGTTTCAAGGGTTAAAGCAGGTGATAAGGAGGCAATACAATGCCTCCTCACTGCCTGCTTTATCCCTTTTTTTCGCAGTACACAAGGTTGCACGGCCTTTGCAGAGCAGCCCTATTAACTTGAATGGGTTACGCTTGGCAGGCACTACACCTGCCAAGCGTGACAGGATGTATAATTCCTGCTGCTGCTGCAACATGTGTACACCCCTGGCCACTGCAGTTAAAGGGAGTGTGGTTGGGGAAGAGTAAAAACAGGGCTCAACAATGAGGTTTTACCACCCTCAAACTGTGAATGTAAACAAGTTCTTACTGTCTTGAGCCCCCTATCACAGTTGGTGTATAGGGGACACCTGGGATGAGGACAGAGCGGGACCCCTGAGATAAGGAGAGAGACTGGGTCCTGGAATGAGGAAAGAGAGGGGGTCCTGGGATGAGGACTGAGAGGGGGTCTTGGGATAAGAGCAGAGAGGGGTCCCAGGATAAGGACAGAGAGGGGGTCCTGGGATGAGAGCAAAGAGGGGGCCCTGGGATGAGAGCAGAGAGGAGGTCCTGGGATGAGAGCAGAGAGGGGGTCCCGGGATGAGGACAGAGAGGGGTCCCGGGCTAAGGACAGAGAGGGGTCCTGGGATGAGGACAGAGAGGTGGTCCTGGGATGAGGACAGAGAGGGGGTCTTGGGATGAGAGCAGAGAGGGGTCCCGGTATAAGGACAGAGAGGGGGCCCTGGGATGAGAGCAGAGAGGGGGCCCCGGGATGAGAGCTGAGAGGGGGCCCCGGGATGAGAGCAGAGAAGGGGTCCTGGGATGAGAGCAGAGAGGGGGCCCTGGGATTTGAGAACAGAGAGGGGGCCCTGGAGTGGGAGCAGAGAGGGCGACTGGGGATGCAGCAGAGAGGGGGCCCTGGGATGAGAGCAGAGAGGGGGCCCTGGGATGAGAGCAGAGAGGGGGCCCTGGGATGAGAGCAGAGAGGGGGTCCTGGGATGTTCAGAGCGTCTCTTGCAGTGAATGTCTCTCTCCTCCCAGCTCCTCCTCCTGTCTGTATGCATCAGAGCTGAGCAGGAGGATCCTCTGTGTAATATGTAGGCTCAGTGTGGAGAGATGCTGGTGTTGGCTGCTGCAGAGGGACCCGGGCACCCTGCAACAGATGTGGGGAAGGTGTCCTGAGTGCATATGCTAGTGTGCCCCTGTCAGGCCAGTTACTGGAGCTCAGTGCTGGAACTTGTTTCGGCACTGGGCTCCAGGATCAACACAGATTCCTTGGGACTGAAGTACCAGGAGCCTCTCATGGGGCTCCTACTGGCCAAGGGCCCTCGGGCAGTGCCCGAGGGCCCTAATGGTCAGTCCGCCCCTGAACTGTGCTGATACCAATGAATCGCTACGTGTTTCATCAAAGGCTTCCTCAGGGGATCCTATTGGTAATGTCACAATTGCAGTGAAGGGAATGGAATGCTGAATTCACCATGCATGGGAGGAGGAAAAGAGAAGACACGCTCAGCCCAAACACAAGAGAGGAGAACCCTGAATTGCAACCAAAAATTCAGGCCTCACCATGCCTGGGGCAGGAGTCTGCTTGCCCCCCCCCACCCTCAGTCCTGACCCTATTCTTACCCATCCTCCCCCATATTCCTAAGCACTTACCTGTCTCCACGTCACTGGTTCAGCGCTATATTCTATCTATCTATCTATCTATCTATCTATCTATCTATCTATCTATTTATCTATCTATCTTTCTATCTATTTATCTATCTAGCTATCTTTCCATTATTTATTAATATTAACAGTAGTATTATTGTTGTTATTAATTTCTGGCACTCATTATTTATATTGCATTCACATAATGTATGCTATATTTATTTTATTTTATTTTATTTATTTATTTATTTCAGGTACTTACAGTATCCCACAAAAGTGAGTACACCCCAAGCATTTTTGTAAATATTTTATTATATCTTTTCATGTGACAACACTAAAGAAATGACACTTTGCTACAATGTAAAGTAGTGAGTGTACAGCTTGTATAACAGTGTAAATTTGCTGTCCCCTCAAAATAGCTCAACGCACAGCCATTAATGTCTAAACTGCTTGCAACAAAAGTGAGTACAACCCTAAGTGAAAAAGTCCAAATTGGGGCCCAAAGTGTCAATATTTTGTTTGGCCACCATTGTTTTCCAGCACTCCCTTAACCCTCTTGGGCATGGAGTTCACCAGAGCTTCACAGGTTGCCACTGGAGTCCTCTTCCACTCCTCCATGACAACATCACTGAGCTAAGGGATGTTAGAGACCTTGCGCTCCTCCACCTTCCATTTGAGGATGCCCCACAGATGCTCAATAGGGTTTAGGTCTGGAGACATGCTTGGTCAGTCCATCACCTTTACCCTCAGCTTCTTTAGCAAGGCAGTGGTCATCTTGGAGTTGTGTTTGGGGTCGTTATCATGTTGAAATACTGCCCTGCAACCCAGTCTCTGAAGAGAGGGGATCATGCTCTGCTTCAGTATGTCACATTGCATGTTGGAATTCATGGTTCCCTCAGTGAACTGTAGCTCCCCAGTGCTGGCAGCACTCATGCAGCCCGAGACCATGACACTCCCACCACCATGCTTGACTGTAGGCAAAACACACTTGTCTTTGTACTCCTCACCTGGTTGCCGCCACACACACTTGACACCATCTGAACCAAATAAGTTGATCTTGGTCTCATCAGACCACAGGACGTGCTTGTCTTCAGCAAACTGTTTGCAGGCTTTCTTGTGCATCATCTTTAGAAGAGGCTTCCTTCTGGGACGACAGCCATGCAGACCTATTTGATGCAGTGTGTGGCGTATGGTCTGAGCACTGACAGGCTGACCCACTACCCCTTCAACCTCTGCAGCAATGCTGGCAGCACTCATATGTCTATTTCCCAAAGACAACCTCTGGATATGACGCTGAGCACGTGCACTCAACTTGTTTGGTCGACCATTGCGAGATCTGTTCTAAGTGGAACCTGTCCTGTTAAACCGCTGTATGGTCTTGGCCACGTGCTGCAGCTCAGTTTTGGGGTCTTGATGAATTAATAAAAGATAGCGCCTCCCCTCAAAATGCATAATACATATATGTGAAACAACAGTGAAAAATAAATAATGGTCAAATAATCTGTGTACAATCAGTCCAAAAATCACAAAAATAAGGTAATGTATAATGACATATAAATGAATCCACAGTCCAAAAAGTGCTAGTACTGTATAGTGACATATAAAACAACCAGTAATCTTCAAAAAAGTGACTCGTGCTTGAAAGTGCTCAATAAAGGTGCTCAGATTTCCTTCCAGGTGCAACGTGGAAACACAGTGCCAGACCCCCTTTGTGTCCCCACTCACCGAAAAGTGTTGACCTACTGCTTTTCAGTCAGAGGTCACACAAGCTTAAATCAGTGTGCTAGGTCAGCTGATGAATTCCTTCCTGTGTCTTACTGGCTTCGCTGTCTGAAATCGACATACTAGCAAGTTTTGAAGATTCTAAGAAATATAGCAAGGGCTATGAAAAAGATAAAATAAATCAGCAGAAAAAAAGAGAAGATGGACTAATTCAGAAGATCCAGAAGTTGGTACAGAAAAGAGATTTCCTCATAGATGATGCAGAAGTGGAGTGGTTAAGAGAAAAAGAAGAAGACAAGGAAATTGCAGACTTCCTTCGCATCAAATTAAAACCCCTTGATAAAGTCACAAGGCCACCTGCCACCATCCAGAAGACACCTCTTTATATGAAGATTGAGAGTTTATTCCAGAGGTCCGGGCTTCCTGCTATTCCATTCCAGTCTCTCCCCACTGATTTAAGCTTGTGTGACCTCTGACTGAAAAGCAGTAGGTCAACACTTTTCGGTATTATGTATTATGTATTATGCATTTTGAGGGGAGGCGCTATCTTTTATTAATTCATCTTTAAAGGGGACTTCTGTCTGAGGGGAGCTGCCCCCCATCATATGTGTGTGTTGCCCGTGGTGGGGACACGTACATACACTAAATATCATTTGAGCACTGTTGCTCACCATTAGAGGAGACGCTGTTTTTTTGTTTGAATATTCGTTTTGGGGTCTTGGCAATCTTCTTATAGCCAAGGCCATCTTTATGTAGAGCAACAATTCTTTTTTTCAGATCCTCAGAGAGTTCTTTGCCATGAGGTGCCATGTTGAACTTCCAGTGACCAGTATGAGAGAGTGAGAGCGATAACACCAAATTTAACACACCTGCTCCCCATTCACACCTGAGACCATGTAACACTAAGGAGCCACATGACACCGGGGAGGGAAAATGGCTAATTGGACCCAATTTGGACATTTTCACTTAGGGGTGTACTCACTTTTGTTGCCAGCAGTTTAGACATTAATGGCTGTGTGTTGAGCTATTTTAAAAGGACAGCACATTTATACTGTTATACAAGCTGTTCACTCACTACTTTACATTGTAGCAAAGTGTAATTTCTTCAGTGAATTTCTTCACATGAAAAGATATAATAAATTATTTACAAAAATGGGAAGGGTGTACTCACTTTTGTGAGATACTGTATATAGCACCTTCAATTTATGCAGCACTTTACATATACATTGTACATTCACATATGAATGTGAGCATGTAGCAAAATATAAAGTAAATGCTATCCTAATCTAGCCACAAAAGTAGGAAAATACACTTCTTTATAAATGATTTTGTGATGATTTCATCAGTATGCTGCATTAAAGGCGCGTACACGCGGTACAATTATCACCCAACAACGGTCGTTCAACAGCCTGTTGTCCAATAATCTGACTGTTAGTACGCACGATTCAACAGCCAATTTCCAATTATCGTCCAACAGAAGTTGTTTGAGAAGACTAGAAAACTTTTGTTGGCCAACAAGGCGTTGGCCAATTTTCAGCTCGTGTGTACAGAAGTTGGACCAACAAAAGTTGTAAGTACAAACACGCATGCTCGGAATCCAGGAAGTGTTCTGTCGTGTAAACCTGCGTTCATAATTCACAAATCACATTCACCTTAACTTCCTCTTTATACGCTCGTAACACGTCACTACGTTCGGCTTTGTTGGATGATTACTTGACTACTGTCAGTACGCTAGACAAAACCCCGGACAGCCAATTTGGACAAAAGTTGGATGTGTGGTTGTACGATAATCGGCGCGGGTGTACAAGGATTAAGAAGGAAGTGTTTTTTCAGTTTGCTTCCCCCCAATGATCAATCCTGAATCTTAGTCCAAGAAGAAGACGATAACCCTGCAAAACATGTGAACAAAAATGAAAGAAAAGAAGATGAAGGCATGGTTGGATAAGTAGTGTGATCTCTGAAAGGTAGCTTATATACTTTCTCATTATTTAGCATGCATGCAATCAAAGTGGACGTTCACCCCCTTTCACCAAAAGCATATAAGGATACATCTCTGCATGCTGATATGAAATCATCTTACATTCATTAGGTAAACAAACATTTTCTTGACTTTTACTTTCAATTGCTGTTTTTTCTGCTTATAGTTGAGTAAGGTACTGGTGATGTTACTCTGGCCTCATCATTCCCTAAAAAAAAAAAAAAGATGTGCATTATCGCAGTATATCTACTGAGATACTGCACAGTTTTTGTGTGTTTCAGGGTTTTCTGTCCACTTTAATTGCTCTAAAGAGGACACCAAAAGTTTCCACATAGGGGTATATTTTGCACAATACAACAGGAAACAAAACAATATCTGATGTCTACTTTAAAGCCTAACTCTATGTTTTAGTGAATTTTAATGACTTCTTTTGTATCTAATGATTTATTTTGTACATAGGTGGTCCAAACAAACTATTTCCATCACAAACACAGGTCAGCACTGTATAAAACGTATATAGCCTCAGGTATATACAGTGTACAACACTTTGTTCCAGCAGTGGTACTCGAGCTTCCCATCCCGCTCCTGAAACAATACTGATTTGGCCTGAATGCTGCTCAGCCATTCACAGAAAGCTTTGTATTTTCTGAAGGAATACAAGGCTTCCTATGATTAACAGATGATATCACAATATCTGCCTTAGCCAGTTAGAAGTAGACAATTAGTATCCTTCGGAACATAAGGAAGTCTTTTATGTTTCGAAAGACACTTACCGACTCGTCGTAAGTCCGGTTTAGTCATAACAAAGTCCTCGCCCTACCCTTCGAGCTCATGGTGACGACCTTGTTTCACAACATGTGACATATATGGACTCCGATATATGCAAAATATGTCACGACTGGACACAAACACTACCTTTATCAAACAAACCTGGTGGATACATGTTTTATTTAGTAATCTATGTTTTCTTCAGTAATTTTAAGTGATTTTGTATCTCAATCCGAAATTTCATCTGTAGTCTATAACAAAACAAAGGACAACATAACACGT
>BLSH010482915.1:85424-106185 GCA_018402905.1 Glandirana rugosa | reverse complement strand
TGTGTGCGGTGATGTATACTTTTATATTACACATTCCATGGCAGCAGTGTGTGTGTATTTTCTGTTTTTCTTCCCTGTCTTTAGGGTTTTCTAGCCTATGGTAAATGGAGAGCATGGGCGTTCCAAGCTGCCACTCTCTCTTCCAGCCTTGCGTCCCTGGGTTACTTCTGCTCAGGGACGCAGCGCATGAGCGCTGGGGATGGCAGTGGTGACATTACAGTGGTGAAATTCATTTGGTGGTCAGTATTGCCAATAGAGGGATTTCTCTGTAGGCAGCTTGCAGCAGTTTCCCAAAGTGATGTGTGCAATCATTACAGGGTGTGCTCTGCATTGTATGCGGTCTCTCTGTGTGTGTTTCTGTCATGATTGAACACCTGGGCAGGCTGTCGGTCTTTCTGTGCAGTTCACACTGCGGAAGTATCACTGCCCCCCATGTGGCCAGCCCTGGGATAGCAGGTATGAGAGGGGGGTTTAACCCTTCTTTTCCTTGCTGTCTGGGTACTATTTTGGCTGCTTTGACCACATTTCCTTTCTATCCTAGTTTGCTTTGTGAGTCCTTCTAGGTCAGGTTGACATTGCACCGCATGACACGATAAAAACCTCATTAGGTCACAACTTTTTTCCAGTTGTATTTATCATAGGTGACTGTCAAGGTCCAGCCTTCACAGCAGAAGCTCTGAATCCTCCTCTACGCACCCACCTCCACGTGAGCCGCTCCAAGGAGGGAGCCTCCTGAGGATGCAGTATGCTGGTCCCAGAGAGCAAGTCTCTATGGGAGCTACGCTAAGCCAGGCAGTGGTGTGTTCCAGCAGATGGAATCCCTAGTGAGGCATGTAGTGTAAAATCTCTCAGAATGAGATACAAACCACACACAAAGTCCAACTGCCATTGCTGCATGTTCTCCCACTACGATGACCAGGAAGAACTGGAGCTGCCCCAACCAAGGTAAGGTCTCCTGCAAACCAAGAGGAAGTTATGTGGGCACCTTTGGCTCCGTTTCCACTGGTGGAACTTGGAAATGCGACTTTAATGGGGTCGCATGGTGGGTCACAGCCGATTGATTTCAATGGCAACCGTTCCAATCTATGCAACTTAGAGTCACAGCGACTTTGAGGGGGTTCCTGCGCTTCTCTGTTGCAACTTCATGCAACTTGATCCTCTGCAAACAAAGTGATCTAAGTTTCCATTCTGGACAGAATTAGGGGACATCATTGGATAAGTGGAGTAAAGTCAAGAGACATCCCTCCCTTCGGTGCAAATGGCCAAGCTCTATCCATTCAAAGATAAGGATGTGAAGCATTTTAAGGCTGCCTCTCTAAATTGCTGAGGCCTTGATGAGGCAAGCAAGCATGTCGCTCTTCCTTGGAAGATGCAGTCAATAGCCCGAACGTCGACCTGGGCTCTTGTGGCCATATCGAAAAGGATGGAAGTGTGAATAGAGAATGTGGATGCAGTATTCAGGAGCGTTTTCTTAAACTCTGCAGTTCAGAAGTCAGAGCTGGTGTCGGTTTCCATAATAAGGCTCCAAATGACATCAGCCACATAGTGGTGTGGATTTTTACTCTTGTCAGTTACGGCAAAGTGAGTGCTATGGCTGGGGCCTGGGCTTGCTGGTCCTGCCTCTAAGAGGCATAGTGTAGCATTCCTGTTAGGGAGCTTCATCTTTTGGCAATCTGGGTCACAGTTGGCAAGTTGTGGTCCTACCTCAGGACCAGCTCTGGCTAGGCCAGAAGTGGACAGTCTAGGCAGCAAGTTCAGAGCGTGCGAGGGTCACATGTTTTTACAGTCCAGGATGGGACAGCTGGTGAGAAAACCAGATATCCCCATTAGAAGTATGCTAAAAGCTTGAACTCGGGGGTTCCAAGAAGCTACTGAGTTGGGCCTCAGACTACTGGGACATCAAAGTGGTCTTTTCAGGACATGCACGGTCCATCAGAAGTCCTCCATTTTTTTTCTGAGTAATTTCCATGGATTTTTTCCTCACACTGAGGTAAAGAAAGCATATACTCATGCCTTACATAAGTCACTGGAGTCCCAAATGCTGCTGTGCCAGTCTCTGAATGCCAGTTTTCAGGGCAGGTGCTTGCCATTCTTATGGTCATGAAGTGGAACAGCTTGCGGAGGCCGGTTTTAGATCTTGCACACCTGAGACAATCTTCAGCAAGGAGAAGTTCAAGGTGGAAACATTGTCCCTGAGGTGTCTGGCTTGTTTCCAATAGACTTAAGATTCTTACCTTTATGTGCCCATTGTAGAAGACTTCCTCAAGTTCCTTTGGTTCGCTGTAGGTCAAGACCAGCTCCAGCCATTTTTCTTTCAACATCACCCCATGTGTGATCAGGGTCTTATTGGCTGTTATAGTCTTATCAAAACAAGGGGCATATGCTGGCCTAATTGTGTGGAGGTCCTTGTCTTACTCCCAAGACAGAGGGCAGCTGCTGAGCCCAGAGCTCAGGTCTTTTCTATGCTCCGCAAATTCGGCTGGCTGCCGCATCTGGCAGGGAGACACCTGGAGCCCACTCAGTCACTTGTGGGCCTCAGGACTCAGTTCAATATAATCTGGGAATCATTGCCTTGGCTCTAGATCCCGATGTTCTGGATCTGAATACTCCTGGCCCTGTCTTCTTCCTATCTGCATGCATGTCAGTGTCTAAAATGATTGTGACTATAGTGTTTACGGATCAGAGGATCGAGTGGAAGGTGGAGACGGTAGCCCTCTGCGGACGTGTGCTTCTTTGGACTAGCTGTCCTTGAGGTCGGACTCAATCTTTGCTTAAATAGATACATTTACGGATGTAGCCATGGGAGTGATTCCTTCTTCTTAGCTATCTTACAGGGGTGTTTTACCCCTGATGGCCCCCACCTTGTTTTGGCCCGGTACGGGTGCATTATAAGGACCAATTGTGGCCGTGGTTGCCTTCTGCACCCTTACAGACAATCTCAGTAAGAATTCAATGTAACATTTTAAGCCAAAACAAAGCAAACAAGTAACATATTAGCTATCTTATCTCCTGCATTTCCTGTCATTTTGCTAGTGAGAGAGCTGTAGCTGACAGAGGAAAGTTTTTATTGTGTGCACAGGGAGTTAACTCTTAATTAACCAGGCTATTTTTTTATTACTTAACCCTTTCAGTTCAACCTGTATAATCACTATTTAACACTTTCAACTTCTGTTCCATGTTTCTATTTTAAATTATTTGCTGGAAACATTTTTTTTATAAAGCACATATATACATTGTTATCTTTAAGGATTTACTGTTAAAAATACATGGTTTAGGCTACTTTCACAGTGGGGCGGAAAGCGGTAGCGGTACAGCACCGCTAGTTTAAGCGGCGCTTTACCAATATTACAGCGGCGCTATGGTGCCACTATGCAGGTGGGAGCGGGGCACTTTTAACCTCCAAGAAGGGGTTAACAAGGGGTTAAACGTGCCACCACTCTGTGCTTCTGAGGCAGTGTACAGCTGCTTCGGAAGTGGCGCTCATTGATTACAATGGAGGGGGTGGTGGAGGAGTGGTGTATGCACCGCTCAGCCCACCGCCCCAAAGATTCACAGCTAGCATAACATTCAGGGCTGGTTCATTCTGCTGCTATGCGAGAACCCGTGTGATTCCAGTACAGGTTACCGCAATGCATGTCACTTGCCGGTGGTTCACACTGCCCTATGCAAACCACTGCGGGTGACAATAGAAAGTTAATGACACCCCCAGATCGGTACGCATATCGCAGTGCAAACTGTCAATTTGGACAGGAATCAGATTGCATGCAATCTGATTCTGGTGCGGACCAAAAAAAGAGTTCTGCACGATTCTGGTCCAAATGCGATGGAAATTCAGCTATACTATCTATATGGCTCATTTTGCATCGCACAGACATAGCGTGTGATTTGCACAGCAGTGTGTTGCGAATCGCATGCAATGTCTGACATCGCGCTGGTGTGAAGCAGCACTTACACACACACCCCACTTCGCTGCACGCTCCCGCGCCATTCCCAAGCAAGTCCCCGCACCAGGCCGGTCCTGTGGACTTGGGAGTGGAGGCAGACAGGGGATGGAGAGGCCTGAGAAGAGCAGGCTGGAGAGCAGGGAGAGCGCAGTGCTGAGTGTGGCCGGCCATAGACTGAGCCATAGACTGTGCTACGTGTGCCAGAGAGGAGAGGTCAGGAAGGCAGCACTGTTGCCACAGCTGCCTTGGGCCCCAGAAATACATGTGGCCCCGTGGCCCTGGCCCAGTCTGCCTGTGTCGCCATCGCCCTTGACTGATGTGTGCTCTAGGTCAGCGCCTATCTTGCCTATAGGTAGCGCCAGCCCTGAGAGTAGTGGCTTGGTAGGCAAGCTTTTCACCACAGAGTGCAAATGTTGACTCTTGGTGTGATGGAAGAAATTGGGCTCCAGTCACTTTAAGAAGTTTAATAGAGTTTATTATAGGACCATAAACTCAGGCAATGAGGAGTTATTACTTTTTATTATCATTATACCAGTTTTATATACCGACAACAGTTTGCACAGTGCTGTACAACATGAGGGCAGACAGTATAGTTACAATAAAATTCAATACAGGAGGAATCAGAGGACCCTGCTTGTTAAAGCTTACAATCTAAAAGGGAAGGCCAAATGATACAAAAGGTAATAACTATAGGGGATGGGCTGATGGAGATAGTGGAAATACATAGATGGAGGCCGGATAGGCTTCTCTGAAGGGAAAGGTTTTCAGGGATCACCTAAAAGTGGACAGAGTATGAGATAGCCAGACAGATTGAGGTAGGGAGTTCCATAGGATGGGAGAGGTTTAGGAAAAGCCCTGGAGGCGAGCATGGGAGGAGGTGACAAGGGAGCTAGACAGAAGGAGGTCTTGGGAGGAACAAAGAGAGCGATTTGGTTGGTATTTTGATACAAGGTTAGTGAAGTAGCTGGGGGCGAGTTGTGGATGGTTTTGTAAGTTATTGTTAGTATTTTGAATTTAATTTATTGGCTGAGTGGCATCCAATAAAGAGATTGTCAGAGAGGGGTAGCAGACACTGAATAGTTGGTAAGGTGGATGAATAGCATTCATGATGGACTGAAGTGGGCATAGCCTATGTAAAGGTAATGAGGAAGGAGTTGCAGTACTCAAGGCGAGAGATGACCAGAGTGTGAATTAGGGCCGAAAGGATAGTCCAGAGTCCAGGATTACACCTAGCATGATGGCATGGGAGTATGGGTTGATGGTTGTGCCATTGATCTTGATGGAGAAGTCAGGGGAAGAGGCACATGCATTTGAGGAAATATTATGAGCTTGGTTTTGGATAGATTGAGTTTGAGGAAGTTGTGTGACATCCAGACTAACATGTCAGTCAGTAGATTTGTGATACGCGAGGAGACTGATGGAGTGCGTTGAGGGGTAGAGAGATAGAGTTGGGTGTCATGAGCATAGAAATGATATTGAAATCCATGGGAGGCACAGGGTACCCGAGAAAGACCAAAAATGCAGACTCCAATCTCTACCTATAGTCAATAGAGGAAAGGTGCCTTTAAGCAAGAATTGGTATTCTCTTTAGACTATATAGCAACTTTAACCACTTGCTGACTGCCGACCGCATTCTGAAGGCGACAAGGTGGCTCATTATCGCAAACCGCTGTCATATGACGGCGGCTGCGACAACTAGTATTGTGAGCGCGTGCGCGCCGCCGGAGGCGCGCTCGTGCACTCACTGTGTCCGAGGGGGGGGCAGGGAGCGGGTAGGGCAGACTCGATCGCCGCTGGCTACCTGCGATGACCCCCGCAGTGAGAGAACGGAGGCCCGTGTATGTAAACACGGATCTCCGTTCTCATAGAGGGGGAAGGGCTGTGATCACAGGCTTCCTGTATATGGAAGCCGTAATCACTTCCCTCCCCCTGCCAGCCCACAGAACACGCCTAGGGAACACAGGTAACCCTTAGAGCGCCCCCTCCAGGTTAACCCCTTCACAGCCAATGACATTTACACAGTAATCAGTGCATTTTTATAGCACTGATCACTGTATAAATGCCAATGGTCCCAAAAAATCGCAGATTGCAGCCATTACTAGTAAAAAAGAAAAAAAAGAAAAACCCCAGAAATTAATTCTCATCATCCGTAAACGTGGCAACTTTTGCGCACACCGATCAATAAATGCTGATTGAGATTTTTTTAACTAAAAATAAGAGGAAGATTATAAATCGGCCAAAACCGATGAAAAAAAATGTTTTTTTATATATATTTTTTTTGGATTTGTATTTTAGCAAAAAGTAAGAAATATTGATTTTTTTGCAAAATTGACGCTCTTTTTTTATTTATAGTGGCGATCAGAAATGACGCAGAGGGGACCAAATACCACCAAAAGAAAGCTCTATTTGTGGGGAAAAAAGGACGCAAATTTTGTTTGGGTACAACTTCGCACGAACGCGCAATTGTCAGTTAAAGCGACGCAGTGCCGAATCGCAAAAAGTGCTCTGATCCTAAAGTGTGAAATCCTTCCAGGGCTGAAGTGGTTAAGCAGCACACTTATCCCCTGAATTAGCTGCCAGAATGCCTTACAATAAACTCTGGCATTAGAATCTACCTATTTCTCCAGGACAATGTCCAGCAGTATAGCCTTTAGCCCTTGTGCTTCAATCCTGGTAACCAGAGATTCTTAAGCCTTTGATCCAGGGCTCTCCTCTAGAAAAGGCCCTGAGGGGTGCTAAACTCATACTCACAGCCTCCTCTCTTAGTAACAGTCTAAGAGGCAACAGAGCTTTCCTATGTAGCGCACCCCATGTACGAGCCGTTGTTGAATAGAGATCCCCCACCCAGCGCAGCCAGGCATACCAAATTCTCCACAGGCTCACTGAGAGAGTAAACAGTCCATGCAGCTTTGTTTTTTGTTTTTTTATATTTAGGGGTTAATAACTTGACAGGAACAAAGTCTATTCAAAGACACTTCAACTATATACACTCACTATATACACTCCTCTTCCTCCAGCACATCACTTGCTTGCAGAACACTCAGATCCAGCTGGTACATTGTTTAGGGGGATTTTAAGTGGGCACTCAGGCAGATCCAGTAAAAGCCCATTACAGGCAGGCACCCTTTGGTGTGCAGAAAAAGATCCCACCTCTTCAGGTACTGCCAGCCCACCTGGCTGCAGCTGCCCCTTTCACTAGCCCTCCAGGTTCTTTCCACAGTCCTCCAGACTGCCACACTCACCAGCCACCCGGCTGTCTTCTCCCTGGAGATCTCCTGGATGTGCTCGCTGGCTCCTGCTGTCCTCACTCTGCCTCTGGACAGGACTCCTCCATCTGTTGTTAGAGGATCCCTCCAGCACCAGAGCCCCAGGCCCAAGGTCACCCCTCCCCCCACCCCCAGACTAGGAGGCTGCCCTCAAGGGCCTCCAACAGCCTCCTCAACACTCCATCTCCAGCTTCCATCCGAACTCCAAACTGCACCTGATGGACTGACACAGAGTCTTTAAGAGGTGTCCTCCTCCTGCCAGCCCATTTGGCCCCTTGGTTGGGGCCCTCATTAATACTCTAGGCAGCTCCTGCTATCCTCCCTCCCATTCTTCTGGATGTTTCTCCAAAGTTCCAGCAAGTAGGGGGAGGTACCAGAGGTGCTGCCTGATGAGTCATCCAGCCTCCTGGGATCACTCACCCTGACCCAGATTCAAAACACAGGCTTTGCTGCCAGCCAAGCCAAAATTTACCTACACTACAAAACCCTATTTACCCTACCTAGCACTCTACACTAGAGGGTGCTACACCTATGTCACCCCAAAGATGTGTATCCTTCTCCAGCATGCGTCACTTGCAGTAACCTCCTAGTGGTTGGTCAGAAAGACATAAATATTCATAAATCAAAATGATTGTATCTTCACACACTATAGCAGTTCATTTGTCCTTTTGTTAAATAAGAGTATGGCTGATTAGGGTTGCATGCATTGAGGGAAATTGATCAAAACTGATACAGCTATGCATGACAACCAGCTTCTGTCTTTAATTTTCAAAGCTCAACTGAATAAGCTGAAGATGGAAGCTGATTGGTTGCCAAGTACAGCTGTTTCACATTCTGTCTGCTCCAGTTTAAATACATTAGCACCTCTATGTTCAGCACTAAATGATAACACCATAGTCTGCAAGTTTCAGTCCCAAATAAAAATGGCCACACATATTTCCTCCTTCAATTTTTATTTTACTATCCTCGAAACCTTAAGCCCCATGTCACTATATATTTTGGATGAGATGTTTTGGATTTCACAGAACCTTAATCTGAGCATTATGCTCTTTTATCTTTATACTGTTCACGTCCTTGTTCCCAGTCATAGTAATATTAAATATTTCAATTGCCTTTGGACAACAGACGAAAACAGTCTCCATTCTGATTACATCATTGCTGCCATTTAACCTTTAGCTGATTTATTTGATGTCAGCAGAGAGCCACTGTAACAATAATTGCTTGAAATTGTGAGTTTATTTTACCCTGCTGCCAAACCATAGCACAGAAAATTATCAAAAAAAAACTTACAGTACTTGTCATTCTTAGCATTTAAAACATAACCGGATTTGGCTTATTTCTCATATTTATATTGTGCCAACATAATGTGCAGTGCATAGAACCATTCACACCAGTCTCAGTTTCAGCAAAACCTTATGTCCCCACTAAAGTCATATACAATCAAGGGCTAGATCTATGAGGCATTTCTTAAACAACTGGTATCTTTTTGTGTTGTGGGTGGAGACAACACCATCTAGGTAACACACAGGGAACATATACAAACTCCATGCGAATACTATGTTCAATAACTTCCCTTTGGAATTAATAAAGTATTCAGATTGTGATTCTAATTGGCATAAAACAGAAGCCACAAGACAAGAATGGTAAACAGTTATCCATTATTCCCCGAAAAAAATGTGCAATATCTCAGTATATTTGCATTGAAATTGCACAGTTTTGTATGTTTCCATAGCTTTCTGTCCACTTTAATTGCGCAAAAGAAGTTTCTCACAAAGGAGTGTATTAGGCAGTATAAAAGCACAGGTCATCAAATGATTTTTCATCCTTATGGCCAGGAATGCCTCAGCCTTAGCCATTTGGCTAACCCCTGGATTTGTATACAGATTTGTTCCATTCACAGATCAGCTCTCTTGGTATCCTCTTACTGTTTCACAGGTCAGGCCTCCAGTCTCATTCAGATTTCCGTGAGTTTAGGAACAGACAGGTCCGCTTATATGCACTCAGTGTATCCCTGACTCACACATTACTTAACCTCAGCCTTTACAGGACCTGCAACTTATTATCCAAAAAGTAGGAAAGGGTGTAGCTTGTACAGCAGTGACCCCTGAAGGAGCTTTTGGAAATGATGTAATTTTCTTCCATTTGCAGTAGAGAAGTATTGGACAGGCCGATTGAACAGCAGTAAAAGCAATGGATTGTCATCAGCAGCAAAATTCAATAATGCACGGAAGAGGATAAGGATGATGTTCATTTTCTGGGCCATCTGTGCCTCAAATGCTTTAGATGGTGGAGAATAACACTGATAACACTTAATGCAGTAATAAAAGACTTTGAGTGCAACAAATATCCTTAGTATAGAGTCAAAGGAATAGGGCTAAGTACTGGGGATGAACTACACTCTTAGTCCCTGACTACCCACTAGCCAGTGGGTAAACCTGTCACAGAATCTGCAAGCTATGGGGCCCTTTAACCTGAATGGTAGAGTGCTCATCCTTCTAAGGAAGGTATTTGTAATCTGAGTTTAAAGGTCTCTTCACAAAGTGTCCCAAGCTATTGATAGAAAGCAGGGGTCCTTTTTGAGAAATTTTAGCCAGTAGTGCTGCTCGGTGTAGTCACTGTTCAACATGCAAGAGGGTGGTCAAAGGCTGCTCAGTAATCCATCCACATGGATACTGACTGTTCTGTGGTGGTCCCCATGGGCTGGATGAAGGAGGATGAGAAGTAGCTAACACTGTCCTAGTCTGGAAAGGGCAAGTGAAAAGTAGGCTATGCTGTCCCTTGCTCCAGCTGGCAGTGTGTGCCCAACTACTATGTTGCCTCCCCTCCTGGTTCTGTGGATCTCTATAGTGGCCACTGTGGGACTGCCTGGGTGGCTGCTTTCCTCCTAGCTTGTGTCCCGTGTTTCTCCACCCCCCCCCTATAGCTACACAGCATTTCCCTTCCTGCCTGCTCTGCTCCCCTCATCCTGTGGGCCTCCTCTCTATCGGCCCCTGTTTTCTTACACATGCAGATTTTGAAAATTGCCCGTTGTCAGTATTCCTGTTACAGAGTGGGACCCTGCTGTCACACTGACTGTAGACATTGGCTGATTACACGAGAGCAGGTGATCTCCCACTGTAATCTTCAGTATTGGGCTGTCACTTTGACAATCAAGTCCTCCGCAGTGCAGGAGAGATACTGTGCAGAGCCTCCAAAGTCAGAGATGAGAACTTCCCCTACCTCTGCACTGGCCAGACTTGAGGAGCAGAGCATGGGGGGGGAAGCGTTTCCAAGGGGTATGCAGAGAGGGCATGAGGTGTCAGGGGAATCAAATTAAAGGGAAGTTTAGGAGGTACTGGGGTGTCAGCATTGGGGTGAGGGAGGGTGCACGAAAGGTTCCAGGCAGAGAAGAGATGGACAGGAGATGCTACTATGTATGTGTTTCCCTATTTTGCCAGACTCCAAACATCCACTAAGACAGGAGACCCACATGAAGAATGAACTGCAGTGCGGTTATTGAGCTACACCCATTCACTCTCCAGAGCTCACCACCGGGGGCCTGGCACAGAGAGATGCTGCTCATGACCCAGGAAAAACTTGAACATTAAAGCCACCTAGGTTGCTAGGGGAAAACAAGGGCAGGAAATATGTCATCTAGAGCTGAAGCCAGGCAACAGCCAAGTTTGTGTACACCAAAACACATTCTGAATTGCTTCTCAGAGAAAGAGAGAAAGAAATCTGGGAGATTAGCTCCACCATTCAGGTGCGTAATAGAGAGTCAATCTTTAATACTTATTATTATTTATTTCATACAAGGTTACTCTGCTTTCAGATAACTGGGTGTGGGACAATCACTCAACAACTCACAACAAATATATTAATAAAATGAATGTACTCAGCTTGGATTAAGGATAAATTACAGATGAAAAATAAATCATTATTCCTGTGTAGGGAAGTCCTCAACTTCTGCTTAGAAGTTCCTAGACAACTATCTTCCTGTTCCAGGCACTTATGACAGGGCCCTCAGCCTCAGTGATGTTAAAGCGTAACTCCACCCTACCTATCAAACATGAAAATTTAGATCCCTAATACTTCTCACTGAAAACAAAAGTAAAAACATATACTAACTAGTCCATGAAGTTCAGCATTGTCTTGCTTGCAGATAAAGTTATCCTTCCATGTCACCATCTTGAATCATCAGCTAAGCATGCACAGACATGCCACAAGTCTCTGCCAATTCTTTAGGTTGTGTCTATGTCACACACCCAGAAGTCAGTTCACGAGGTTAAGGGGTAAAGGTCTGCTTTAACTAGTACTTTTCTTCCACTCATTTATATACCTTCTCCCATAGAGGCCTCCTTGTCTCCTGCTGGAAATTGATTATAAGCAGTGTGGGGGGTTAGCTCAAGTGGTGATCACTTTCCCTGGGAAAAAAGATAGTCCAGACAGCAGGTCTTTCTTAAAAGCTGACTTGTAGCCAGTTTTATTTAAAAGGTTGCATGAAAAATCAAACAAACAATTGAAAATAAATCCTTGCCATCTAGGCTCTTACTAAACATTTCCAGGTTCCTCACTCAGAGGTGAAGGGCTTCTCCTAGTCACGCACAAAACAAAGATAATGCAAACCTTTTGTTTCAGTCACAAAGCAAAACTTTAGTTCAGCAGCTCTCTCTGGTTTTTGGCTTCCTGAGTCCCAGGCCAGGAGCAAACCTGTGCTCTACTGCTGCTTATTTATACCACCTGTTGGTGGACACAAGTGGACCACAAAATCTGGTCCGGAACCAACCTTGCTAAGGTGGCTGGTAACACCTGGACTGGATTTTCTCTTTTTGACTGCAAATGAACGCATGTGAGGTGGCACATTTCATCCATCGATCACCTGGCCTTACATAATGTCACACAAGTTTTACCAAGTAGCAATTCCAGGATGTCATGAAACCACAGTAAACATTCTGTCATGAAACCACAGCAAACATGCATGTCTTATCTGTTGCCTACCTTGCTGCATGTGTCCAGTTAAAGGCCGGGCCTCCCTCAACTGTGTGCTTTAGTAGGCTCTTCTCAGCTGGTCTCCACCCCAGGCCCTAATTGGGATAACACCTGGCAGTGCAAGCCTGCATTGCTGATCAATGTTTGTCCATGTTTGGCTTCATGTGTGGTTGTTCCTATTGTTTGCTCTGAGTCTTATTCCATATATCGATCTTTGGCTTGTCTGACTATCCCTGCCTACCTGATACCCCAATCTTCAGCTTGTTCTCTGTTTCTCCTGTCTGCTTGTGGCCCTGACCCTTCGCTATTTCCTCTGACTATTCTTTGCTGTTCGTGCGCTGCTGCTTCCTCTCTTCCACCTGTAGCCAGCCGAGCATGAGCTAGGGGACCCTGGGGGCTGCGACCTGGATCCAGTTGCAGCCAAATCCATCCTCACCACTAGATGCACTGGTGAACACCCACTGGCTCTTAGACTCCATGCCCTGGGGAAACCGATGCACTAGCTCCCTGTGTTTCATTGTCCATGCTTCAGGGGGCCCTCTTCCCGTATCAGCTGGGAACTCATTAGCAGCAGTCAGCCATAGGTCCACAACCTTAGTGGTGCGCTTCACAACCATCGATGCGATTTGCACTCCAGGGGTGCACACCTGTCACCTGACCCCAGGTTTTGTGACAGTTTGATCAGCCATGGACCAGGCTGATGTGTCGCTACATGTGATCTGCTGCAGGGCATAGTCTGCAGACTCGAGACTCAGGAATCTAATCAGACCCAGAGGATGTGATTCCTCCAGGATTTGGCTTCCTGCTTTGAACAACCTCAGGCCTCCTTAGGACTTTCCGGTGCAACAATCTCAACCGCCATCGGTGGCCGCACCGATTCCGGTTGCAGTCACGGCTCCTTGCATTTACCAGCTCTGTCCCAGTACTCTGGGGACTCTAAGGTCTGCAGGGGGTTCCTTAGCCAGTGCACCATTCATTTTGAGCTCCAGCCCCAAAACTTCCTGTCCGATCGGCAAAGGTAGCCTATATTATATTTCTCCTGTCTGGCGAGGCGTTAGCCTGGGCCGCCCCCTGCTGGGAGAATAATTATCCTGTGGTTTCTAGCCTTTCTAGCTTCTTGAAACTCTTTCGGAATATCTTCGAGGAACCAGGTCATGTCTCCTCAGCGGCCAGCGCCCTTTTACGTCTCCATCAAGAGTCTGCTTCTGTAGAACAATATGCTCTTCATTTTTGTACACGGTCTGCTGAGCTGAGCTGGAATAATGAGGCCTTAGTTGCAACCTTTTTACATGGCCTCTCTAACAGAGTAAATAATGAATTTGCAGGAAGAACCATACCCGCTGATCTGGACAGGGTCATCTCCTTGTGTAACCAGATTGACATCTGTTTTTAGGAGAGGTCCCTAGAAAAAAGACGCCAGCACTTCCCGGCACTTAGGCAGTCTGAGCTCCCCTCTCTTCATCTTGAGGAGCATCCCCTGCCAGCTGAGGAACCCATGCAGCTGGGCCAGATCAGGTTATCTTCTGAGAAACGTGCTAAGTGCAGAACTCTGGACCTGTGCCTCTATTGTGGGGTCAAAGCTCACTTTCGTGACACTTGTTCACTTCACCCGGGAAAACGCTCAAGTCCATTACATCTGGAAGGTGAAGTATTTCACCCAGAATTATCACCTTCACCTCCTCATCTTCTTGTTTCTGTGTCCCTCCATGTTGGCGCTTCCTCTCATGCGGTCATGGCATAGTTGGATTCCGGGGCTGCTGGCAATTTCATGGACTGGGGTACTGCATCTTCTATGGGACTTACCTTTTCGCCCCTCACCACGCCAGTGATGGTAACAGTGATTGATGGCACTGTTCTCCCAGGGGGTCCTATCCGCTTCCAGACCCTCCCCATTAAGATGTCGGTAGGGACACTCCACCAGGAGTGGATGTCCTTCTTCATCTTGCCTAAGGCCTCACCCCTATCATATTGGGCCTTCCTTGGTTACGGCTCCATTCTCCACATGTGGACTGGACTTCTGGGCAAATCTTGGCTTGGGGCCCCTCCTGTTCCTCGTCTTGCCTACTCAAGGTTGCCCCGAAAGTGGAACTTCCTGTTGCCACCACCTCAGTATCTCCTGTTCTTTACAGTAGCAATTAGTGTAGCAATTTCTGGGATGTACCCTGCAACAGTCAGGTTGATACACTCTCTAGGTCATTTGGCACTCTGGAGCACCAGTCCACCTGTGAACCTGAACCTATCTGTCCGATCTCATGTGTCCTTGCCCATTCTACCACCTTGGAGTCAAAAACTCCTCCGAGCAAGACCTTCGTCCCCACTGAGTTAAGAGCTAAGATCCTTCATTGGGGACATGATTCCAAGGGGACTTGTCATGTTTCTGCCTGGTCTGAATCCTCCATACAAGCTTCTGCAGGTCTTCGCTTGCCCTTGCCCACTCCTAAGAAACCTTTACTCTTCAATGACTCCTCGTGTCCTCTTCCTACCTCTGTTCTGGACTCTGAGGATAATCAGGAGTACGGGGTTAGTCAAATTCTGGATTCTCGCCTCTTTAAAGGCATCCTTCAGTACCTCGTACATTGGAGAGGGTTTGGTCCTGAGGAGAGGTTGTGGACACCTGCATTTGAGGTATTTGTACCTCGTCTTGTGAAAAGGTTTCATTTGAGGTTTCCCTCCAAGCCTGGACCCAAGCGGGGGGAGGGGGAGGCCTCGTAAGGGGGGGGGGTACTCTCATGAAACCACAGTATCCATTCTGTCATGAAACCACAGCAAACATTCATGTCTTATCTGTTGCCTACCTTGCTGCATGTTTCCAGTTAAAGGCCAGGCCTCCCTCACCTGTGTGCTTTAGTAGGCTCTCCTCAGCTGGTCTCCACCCCAGGCCCTAATTGGGAACAGGATATAACACCTGGCAGTGCAAGCCTGCATTGCTGATCAACTTTGTCCGTGCTTGGCTTTGTGTGTGGTTGTTCCTATTGTTTGCTCTGAGCCTTATTCCATGTACCGATCTTTGGCTTGTCTGACTATCCCTGCCTGCCTGCTACAATGATCTTCAGCTTGTTCTCTGTTTCTCCTGTCTGCTTGTGGCCCTGACCCATTGCTATTTCCTCTGACTATTCTTTGCTGTTCCTGCACTGCTGCTTTCTTTCTTCCACCTGTAGCCAGCCGAGCGTGAGCTAGGGGACCCCGGGGACCGCGACCTGGATCCAGTTGCAGCCAAATCCATCCTCACCACTAGAGGCACTGGTGAACACCCACTGGCTCTTAGACTCCGCGCTCTGGGGAAACCGATGCACTAGCTCCCTGTGTTTTAGTGTCCGTGCTCCAGAGTTTCCTCTTCCCGTATCAGCCGGAACTCATTAGCAGCAGTCAGCCATAGGTCCCCAACCTTAGTGGTGTGCTTCACAACCCTCGGTGCGATTCGCACTCCAGAGATGCACACCTGTCACTTGACCCCAGGTGTTGTGACACAAGACAAATCATGGGAGCAAATGATAAGGTCAGACGTCACAACTAACTGAAATAACCATACATATATATTATATACATGCACAGAAATTAGACCTGTATGAATTATCATAACTAATAACATAAAAGCTAATATGGAGTTCCTTATAAATCAAGAACTACGAATAGCCTATAATTTAAGGTGTGCAGAAGAGGGGTTGCAAAGTTCAGGTGGCTCCTGGAGGTGCTCCTTTTTCAGAGTCCTCTTGTACTGCTGCCTATCTCTACCTCCAATACCCCCTCTACTATGCACCCCCCCAATCCCCTCCAGCATCAAGCTGTTACTATAGCTGAATGTGATGGTTGATGAACTGTAAATATTGTACTGATATCTGGCAAGCTACACTTGCTTAGTAATAGTATATTATGTTCAAAGTGGTATGCTGCTCCATTTGTTATGGCTTATACACACCCATGATATAAGGTACAGAATATAGGGAAATACATTTTTAAGGATGCTTTTTGTTTTCTTTTGCTTATTAATACAAACATGTGCATTATTTCAGGATATATGATGTTTGTAAATTCAAATCCAAATTCACAAATTTTATTTACAGTAGATACAACAGGTAACACTGATCATATAAGAGAAACGAATTTCCCACAAGTCTAAACCGTAACATGAACTAAGTTACAGCAAATCTCTTTTGTTGCATGGGCGATTGGTTGTTGTCGCTGTGTTTTAGTAGAATCAATAAAGTTGTATAAACTGTTTAACCACTTATTTTTAGCAGGTGATTCCCTGCAATGTAAAAACAATCATAGCACTTAAATGTTTTTACAGGCAGTGAGAGAGGACATCTCCCCCCTCCCGCTGCCTTCCGTTGGTTCTACCGGCTCGCCCGTGCAGTCCGTGAGCCAGAGAATGAATCGGCCGATGGTGGCTATTTACCATAGAGCTGACCGAGGACCAGATGGTCCCCAGCCATCTCTATGAGCTCTATGACCTTTGGAGGATGGGAGCGACATCATGACATCATTTATGCCACTGGGAAATGTAAACACTTTTTTGCAAAAGCCCAAGATCTCTTTTTTTCTAATCTCTTTTTAGCCTAGAGGAGAGATTTGGGGACTTATAGACTGCAGATCGTTCTGTAAAGAAGACCTGTCATGCACTATTCCTATTACAAGGGATGTTTACATTTCTTGTAATAGGAATAAAAGTGATTAAAAAAAAAATTAAGTGGAAAGTGTAAAAATAAAAATTGGCCAGATTCATTGAGGTTTGATATGGACATCACAAACTAAATGTGGAATAACAAATGATATCATCACATGTAATATAATTGTCTGAGTCATCAAAGAAAGAAACATTTCTCAGGTTTTTAAGGCCTGGAATTTTTCAGTTAAAGAGTAGGGAAACTTTCCCAACAACGTTTCCTCAGCCTTATGCCCCCACTCATCTAAGTTGATGTGGACAACTGTCCGCCCCCAAACTGTTATACTTACCTTCATCTCACTCCGAGGGCCACGGAATTGTATACATTCATCCAACAGTAGAGTTGAGCGGACACCTGGATGTTCGGGTTCAGCGTGTTCGGCCGAACTTTGCAAAAAAGTTCGGGTTCGGTACCGAACTTGACCCGAACTTGACCCCGGACCCCGAACCCCATTGAAGTCAAAGGGGACCCGAACTTTTCGGCACAAAAATGGCTGTAAAAAAGTCCTGGCAAGTGCTAGAGGGCTGCAAAAGGAAGTAAAATGGGGGTAAGCAGACAAGTGCCCTACAAAAAAATGGGTATACGGAAAATAACTTAAAATCAAATAAAAAAATTAAAAATGGGAAGGGGCGTGGATGTGAAGCAGGAGCCTAGAGGTTGACTAGGCCTTGACCGTGGCAGTGTAGGCGTAGGCGATGATTTTAGAACAATAATCTGTCCCTTACAGCAACAGAAGGAACCTGACACTATAGGAGTAGGTGACGATTTTAGAACAATAATCTGTCCCTTACAGCAACAGCAGGAACCTGACCCTATAGGAGTAGGTGATGATTTTAGAACAATAATCTGTCCCTTACAGCAACAGCAGGAACCTGACCCTATAGGAGTAGGCGATGATTTTAGAACAATAATCTGTCCTTTACAGCAACAGCAGGAACCTGACCCTATAGGAGTAGGCGATGATTTTAGAACAATAATCCGTCCCTTACAGCAACAGCAGGAACCTGACTCTATAGAACTAGGAGATGATTTTAGAACAATAATCTGTCCCTCAAAGCAGTAGACTCTACCTAGTCCAGAATCAGATCGTTCTGTAATGCAGGATGAGATCTGCAATCCGTCCCTCAAAGCAGTAGTATTAGTAATCTCTACCTAGTCCAGAATCAGATCGTTCTGTAATGCAGGATGAGATCTGCAATCTGTCCCTCATAGCAGTAGTAGTAACCTCTACCTAGTCCAGAATCAGATTGTTCTGTAATGCAGGATGAGGTGTTATTATATCTGCAATCTGTCCCTCACAGCGCCGGCAGCATCCTCTCCCTACACTAGCCTGAGAGCATGTGACATGCAGCACTATGTGACTCCAGCTTATACAGAGGCTGGGTCACATGATGCACTGGCCAATCACAGCCATGCCATTAGTAGGCATGGCTGTGATGGCTTCTGAGAAGTTCTAAGGGCAAACCAGTGAAACGCTTGTTGATTGGCTGCCCTGCAGCTATTCAACAGGCGGGATCAAATACCCGAACCCAAACTTTTTTTCAAATGTCCGGATTCGGGTCCAGGTCACGAACACCCCAATGTTCGGTACGGACCCGAACTTTACAGTTCGGGTTCGCTCAACTCTATCCACCAGCTTCTTGATCCATAGTCTGCCCATGCACAATTCAGTCTCCATGCTATGGAGCTTGTAGACTTATAGAAGTAAATCAGCCCTATAGAAGTTTATCTGGCTGAAATTCCTGTTTATTAGATTCCTGTATAATGGACTGATATTCATGGGCTATTTTTTCATATGACTGGTGGCTCTAAAATGGAAGCCACTGAGCACCCAGTGAGTGTATGCAATAAGTTGTTTAACAGTACAGTACAGAACATTGGAGGAATTGCATGCATTGGACAAAAATGTTTACCCAATCTGGCTAAAAAAGACTGGATTAATAGACCAATTAAAATCTATGGAGTAGCTTTCCTACAGAACCTGAGTACTAAGGTCTCTCTGAAAAGTTGTTCAACCCCTGAGGATAGAAATAGACAGCTCCATTTACTGAACAATAGCTGTGTTAACAAAACTACCAGGACTCCCAAGGGACAAATTTCTGGAATATAAACAACAGAGTCCTAATTGTGGTTACATCCAATCCGCTGCTAAATCTACCATGGGACTATGGACTTCACTCCTATATTCCACAAGGACATGGAAGTAATGAAAATTCCTAGTTTTGCCTCTTTCTTTCTGTGGACAACCTTTTAGTTTCTGGTAAACAGTTGCTAAAAGTTCTTTATCCAAGCCAACCAAATAGGAACATTTCTATACAAAACAGACTTCTTGTGCACAGACAATATGCAAAAATTGAAAGCACAGTGACATTATTACTTTGTACATCCTCAATCATCTCCCATGTGCCCCTTTAAATGCATAGTTGGAAAAATGAAAAAAAAAAAACTTTCCGAGGACATCTTTTTTTTCTGTACGCCAAGCAAACCATTTTAGGCAAAAAATGATTTAACATATTAAGGACAAAACAGTTGAATACTGTCTGTGATTTTTTTTTATTTACGCTAACAGCTACATTTCACTACAAGCTTTTGGAATATACCTCCTCCTAGGACCTTAAAAGAAGGGGGTATACCCTGAAAGCTTGTCCTGAAAATCTAGCTGTTAATGTAAATAAAAAAGTATCATGGACAGTACTATGTTATTGCAAGTGCACTAATAAAGATTCAATCATCTATACACAATAATAACAGAAACACAGCCGATAAGGTATTGTTCCTATGTAAAATTATGTATGCCTTTATTTAAATTGTTACAACTTTTGGTCTATACAGTCTTTTTAAAATGCGGCAACTCAACAGAATACAGTAATAAATAAAATTTACACTGCAAACACATTTGGCATGCATAAAAACATAATTTGACACCATCTGAATCAACTAAGTTTATCTTGGTCTCATCAGACCACAGGACATGGTTCCAGTAATCCATGTCCTTAGTCTGCTTGTCTTCAGCAAACTGTTTGTGGGCTTTCTTGTGCATCATCTTTAGAAGAGGCTTCCTTCTGTGATGACAGCCATGCAGACCAATTTGATGCAGTGTGTGGTGTATGGTCTGAGCACTGACAGGCTGACCCCCCCACCCCTTCAACCTCTACAGCAATGCTGGCAGCACTCATACGTCTATTCACCAAAGACAACCTCTGGAAATGACACTGAGCATGTGCACTCAACTTCTTTGGTGGACCATGGCAAGGCCTGTTCTGAGTGGAACCTGTCCTGTTAAACCGCTGTATGGTCTTGGCCACCGTGCTGCAGCTAAGTTTCATGGTCTTGGCAATCTTCTTATAGCCTAGGCCATCTTTATGTAGAGCAACAATCCTTTTTTTCAGATCCTCAGAGAGTTCTTTGCCATGAGGTACCATGTTGAACTTTCAGTGACCGGTATGGGAGAGAGTGAGAGTGATAACACCAAATTTAATACACCTGTTCCCCATTCACACCTGAGACCTTGTAACTAGAGTTGAGCGAACACCTGGAAGTTCGGGTTCTGCTGGTCCGTCCGAACTTCGGGACAAAGTCCGGGTCCGGGTCCGGACGGAGGCCTGGGCCTGGGCCTGAAACAGGGCTTCAAGCCTGCCTGGTCGTCTTGGGCTTGAAGGTCCACAAGCGAGTTGAGATCAATGTTCCAGAGTCCACACTTACCCCTTGTCCACATAATTTAAACCACAATAGTGAGAGTGAGAGAGGGTATGGCCAGTGACTTTCAAGTTGTACCATGGAGTACCGTTTCTTGAGAGACTCCTAGACTTTTTTTCCTAACAACGAGATGTATTTCTACCGGATCCGATATTCTTCTAACGGTTCTGGTACTTTGAATCGACGTCGTGCCACCGGTTCTGGTATGTCGCCAAATTGTCCT
>BLSH010482915.1:55686-70784 GCA_018402905.1 Glandirana rugosa | reverse complement strand
ACACACATTTTGCAGAACAGTGATATGGGTACTCCCGGCTTATTTATACTTTTTTGACACAGTTTGAAGATGATTTTAGAACAGTTCTATGGCCTCTAATGTTAATTAATACTTTTCAGACCCATTTTGAAGATGATCTCCATTTTTGCATTTTTTATGTTTTTATTTTTTTTTAAATATTTAAAGTTATTTCCTTGTCCCCATTTCTTTGTAGGTCACTTGTCCCACCCTTACCCACATTTCCTTCCTTTTGCAGACCTCTAGGACCTTCCAGGACTATTTTACAACATTTTTTGTACCTAAAAGTCCGGGTCTCCATTGATTTCAATGGGGTTCGGGGTCCGGGACAAAGTTCGGGTTCTGTCCGGACCCGAACCCGGACTTTGTCCCGAAGTTCGGCCGAACCAGCAGAACCCGGACTTCTAGAAGTTCGCTCAACTCTAGTTATATGCCTAAATAACTATAGGAATGGTTAAATCGGTGCTTGCGGCAGTCAACTAGCACATTTCCCCCCTAGTGATAGTGTGGGAGTACTACACGCAAATATTGTACCTTTCTTGAACAAGGCTGCCTGGATCAATCAAAAAATAAGTGAATTACAGTAGCCTTACCTCAATAGTATGTAAACTGTTGTAAATGTTGTAAATATTGGAAATAATGATAAGGGACCTTATCCAAGGATATGCACTATACCTAGTTTGTAAATAATGTAGTAGTTGGAATAAGTAGTTCAATCTACATGTTTGCTGATGATACAAAGCTAAGCAGGGCAATCATTACACAACAGGATACATCAATTTTACAAGAAGACCTCATTAAAATAAAGGGGTGGACAGCTATAAAGCAGATGATGTTTAATGAAAACTATTTAGAAAAATGTAAAGTAATGCACTTGGGAGCTAGTTACTCACTAGGGAAAGAAACCTCTGGGGGAATAGGGGATGGAAAAGGATCTGGGGGTCCTAGTAGATCACAGATTCAGCAATAGCATGCAATGTCAGGCTGCAGGTAGTAGGGATAGCAGACTATTATCATGCATTAAAAGGGTATTTACTCAAGCGATAAAACTATACTTCGACCACTTTTCAAAACTCTGCATTGGCCACATCTTGAGTATGTGATCTAGTTTTGGTCATGAAGCCTCAGGAAGAATGAATTTGAACTGAAATGCAACAAATCTAGTAATAGGGCTGGAGGACCTCAGTTATTAGTAATGACTTCAACTATTAAATGTATTCTCTCTGGAGAAGAGAGGCTTAAGAGGGAATATGATTGCAAATATATAACTCTTTAAATGGTGACTGTATCATTGAGAGAAAATGATTTAATCTTGGATCTCTAGAGAAGACACACAATGTTGGATGGGAAGCAATTCAATCCATATATGTAAAAAATGGCAAAAATAAATTAAATACTCGAAACCCGCTGGGTCTGCCTTTGAACCAGGGAGAGATCTTCCCTTAGAATTGGTGTAGTATACAGACACCCAGGACAGACTGAAGATTATGATAACTTGTTGACCACTGAATGGGGTTTCAATAAAACAGTTAGTTAAAAGCCCAACCCGAGGTGATCATATTCTTTACCTAGTACTGACAAATGGGGATCAACTGTCTGATGTTGAGGTGGGAGAGAATTTGGGTTCTAGTGATCACCAATGTCTTTGGTTTGATATTAAAACAAGTACTGAAAAATCATATACAAAAACAAAAGTTTTAGATTTTAAAAGAACAAATTTTGCTGAAATGGGGAAATGTCTAAAAATTAACTGAAAGGTTGGAGTAAATTACAGGAGTAAGTAATCAGTGGACACTATTAAAGTCTACCATCCTGCAGGCAACTTGATTATATGTCAGGCAAGTTTGTAAGAATAAACTGAAGAAAAAAACAATATGGTTCACTAAAGAGGTAAGTAGGATAGTAAAGGAAATAAAATAGTGAATAGAAGATAGGAAACAGGAGGCGTAGCTGACAGACAGGAGTATAAAAATAAACAAAAGGAGGCCAAACACATTATCAGTGCTGCAAAAGCACAGAAAGAGGAGGAAATTGCTAAGTCTATTAAGAAAGGAGATAAAACCTTTTTTAGGTACATTAGTGATAGAAGAAAAAAATACAATGGGATCACTAAAATGAAAACTGGGCACAACACATATGTTGAGGGAGACCAGATTGTAGCAAACCATTTAAACAATCAATACTGTTCAGTCTTCTCAGAAATAGACTGCACTGATGATAACAAGTTAGGGAATCATATTGGTTCTATTAATGATGGTTTATTTCTAGGATTTCTGGAGACAGAAGAACTGGCTTGGTTAAAGCTTAGTAAAGAAATGGGCCCTGATGGTATTCATTTCAGAGTTCTAAGAGAAGTTTGAGATATAGTTGTTGGACCATTAACAGATCCTTTTAATCAATCTCTTCTAACAGGAAAAGTTGCCCATGATTGGCGGATAGCCAATATTGTACCTATCCACAAGAAGTGCAGCAAGGTAGAAGCTGGCAATTACAGGCCAGTGCGTTTATCATCAATTATAGTCAAGTTAATGGAATCACTCCTGAAAAGAAGGATCATTGATCACATAAAAATACACAGCTTGTTGGACCCAAAGCAGCATGGCTTCACTGAGGGCAGATCGTTTCAGACAAATCTGATTGAATTCTTTGACTATATTACCAGTGTTTTGGACCAGGGTGGTGCTGTGGACATAGCGTATCTTGATTTCAGCAAGGCATTTGATACAGTTCCACATAATGATCTAATACAAAAGTTGTATAAGCTGGGACTTAACCCTTTGGTGGTTCAGTGGATATGCAGTTGGCTAAAAGATAGATCCCAGAGTGTGGTTATAAATGTTCAGTCAGAACAGAGACCAGTCACTAGTGGGGTACCACAAGGCTCTGTACTGGGTCCTGCTCTATTTAATCTATATGTAAGTGATATAACTAAAGGTTTGCTGGGCAATGTATGCCTCTTTGCTGATGATACAAAGGTGTGTAATAGGGTTGATATCCCTGGAGGTGTCTGTAACATGGAACATGATTTGGCATTGCTGGAAGATTGGTCAAAGCAGTGGAGACTGCAGTTCAATATTTCTAAATGTAAAATAATGCACCTGGGGAATAAGAATCCCCTAAGGCTGCATTCACACAGGGGCAACCCAACTTCAGTGAGACTTTGCTAGGCGATTTCAGTGCAACTTTCAGCGTGCCTGCAGGCAACTTCGGGTGACTTACAACACGACTTCATAACAGGCGACTTTGCCTGTGGCCAATCAGAGAAGGAAGGGAGGGGGTTGCCCTGGATAAATTATTTTCTTTTAACTGTAAAGTCGCTTCCATTTAGATGGGAGATCTGACTTGGAGGCAACTAGAAGTCGTGCAGGAACCTTTTCTGAAGTCGCTCCGACTTACATTAAGAAGGCTCCCATTCCTTTCAACGAGATTTCAAATGTCAAGCGATTTGGGGTGACTTGGGGTGACTTAGGGCGACACAAGTCGGAGCGCAAGTTGCCTTATGTGTGAACCGGCCCTTAGAGAGTACAGAATTGGGGATACTGTGTTAGCCAGCACTACAGAAGAAAAATATTTGGGGGTGCTTATTTCAGAGGACTGCAAAATGAGCAAACAGTGTGACCAGGCAGTGGGAAAAGCAAATAGAATTCTGGGATGTATCAGTAGAGGGATCACCAGCAGGAGGAAGGAGGTTCTGATTCCTCTATATAGATCTTTAGTGAGACCTCACTTAGAATACTGTGTCCAGTTCTGGAGACCTCACTTACAAAAAGATATTGATAAGATAGAACGAGTTCAGAGACTCAGAAATGGTGAAAGGTCTGGGGGATAAAACATCAAGAGCGACTTCAGGAACTTAATATGTACAGCCTGTAAGAAAGAAGGGAAAGGGGAGACATGATTGAAACCTTTAAATACATCAAGGGGGTGAATAAGGTTCAGGAGGGCAGTTTTATCAATATGAAACCAAAATCAAGAACACGGGGACATGACCTCAAACTAACTCGAAGGAAGTTCAAAACTTATCTTAGAAAGTATTATTTTACTGAAATGGTGGTTGATGATGGAATAAACTACCAACAGAGGTTGTGAGACAGTCAACAGTAAATGGCTTCAAACATGCTTGGAATAAACATACATCTATAGTCAGAAAATGAGGTTAATGGGAAAACAAAAAAAACCCCCAAAAAACCCCCAAAACCCCCTCAAAAAAACAAACAAAAAAGGGCAGACTCGATGGACTATTTAGTCTTTTTCTGCTGTCACTTTTCTATGTTTCTATGTTTCTAATCTTTAACTGCATAAGGGGTGTTTTACTGTCAGTGCAGTAAGGATGTGGAACTCCCTTCCTCAGTTGGTGGGGTCAGTGGGAAGTGTAGATAAATGTAACATTTCTTCGATGTGTTACATAGTGCACAATGGCAGTGACAGCACCAGGGCCGCTGATAGGTCAGTACAGTCAGCCCTCCTGTAGGGGGCCCGGGCTCTGTCACTTCAGAAGAGGGGCCCGGGGAACTTGCAGGAGAGGTGAGCTGGCTGTACTGCTTTGTAACATGGTAACTTCTATGGATCCCCTGCAGCCCTGCCAGCTTTCTCCCTCCAGCAGCTCTACAGAGGGATCCGTTCAATACAAAGTGTCCCGCTGAAGAGTCTCTGCCTCTGGTCCTGAAGCTCTCCCTCCGTTTTTCCCTGGTCAGTAGTCGGCACACGGCAGTGTTATCTCCTGTCAGTGGTGATGAATGAGCACAGAGCTTGCTCCCCCTTCCTCCAGATTGTGCTCTCACTACTTCACAGTGAACTCCAGGGTTTGGACAGAGCAGTGCTTCTGCTGGAGGGGGTGAGTGTGTGTGTGTGTGTGTGTGTGGGGGGGGGGGGGGGGTTGGAGGGGGTTAATATACCTGGAGCCAGCCTAGAATTGCAGGTAGTAGTGAGCTAGGAGCCAGTGGATACATCTCTCTCTCCATCTGACAGACATCTCTTCCCAGCATTTTCTATATACCACCTCTAAGGCCCCACTTTGCATTTTCAAATTTTTTTTGGTTTGTTTTTCGCACATAGGATAGCCCATTCACTTGAATGGGCTGCCTTATGTGTGGCAAACACATCACAGAGGCTCTAGCACCTTTTAAGGCATGCAGCTTTCCCACATGACAAAACACAGGTCTGCTAATTGCATTTGGGTGCCATTAACAATGAATGGCCCCACAAGCGATATGCACATTTGCAGTGTATTTCCAAAATGCACTGCAAAACACCTGTTACCTGTGCACTTTGTCGCACATCCAGAAAACATCAAATGTGAATGCGGTCTAATCCCTAGTATACACTGCTGTTTTTTGGGGGTTTTTTTGTTTAACCCAGCGGGCTGAGCAAAAACATAACTGACACCAGGGGCGTTGCTAGGTCTATAAAAGATCTGGGGCTAGAGCCCATAGCAGCGAAGTAAAGAAAGTCATACGCTCGAGCGGGCATACACATGTATATAATATATGTGTGTGTAATATATATGTATATATATATATTGTTACATATCTGAGTGTGGACCCCCCTTACATCAGGGTCCCCAAAGAGCCCCCCCACTTACATCAGGGTCCTCAGAGAGCCCCTTCCTTGCATAAGGGATCCCCAGAGAGCCCCTTCCTTACATCAGGGTCCCCAGAGAGCCCCTTCCTTACATCAGGGTCCACAGAGAGCCTCTTTATTGCATCAGGGTCCACAGAGAGCCCCCCTTACATCAGGGTCCCCAGAGAGCCCCCCTTACATCAGGGTCCCCAGAGAGCCCCCCTATATTAGGGTCCCCAGAGAGCCTCCCCATATATCAGGGTCCCCAGTGAGCCTCCCCACATATCAGGATTCCCAGAGAGCCTCCCCATACATCAGGGTCCCCAGAGAGCCTCCCCATACATCAGGATCCCCAGAGAGCCTCCCCATACATCAGTATCCCCAGAGAGCCTCCCCATACATCAGGGTCCCCAGAAAACCCCCCTATACATCAGGGTCCCCAGAGCGCCCCTATACAGCAGGGTCCCCAGAGAGCCTCTCCCTTACATCAGGGTCTACAGAGAGTATCACACTTACATTAGGGTCTACAGAGAGCCTCCCCATACATCAGGGTCCCCAGAGAGCCCCCTCCTTACATTAGGGTCCACAGAGAGCCTCTTCCTTACATCAGGGTCCCCAGAGAACCCCCTATACATCAGGGTCCCCAGAGAGCCTCCCTATATATCAAGGTGCCCAGAGAGCCTCCCCATACGTCAGGATCCCCAGAGAGCCTCCCCATTCATCAGGGTCCCGAGAGAGCCCCCCTATACATCAGGGTCTCCAGAGAGCCCCCTACACATCAGGGTCCCCAGAGAGCCTCTCCCTTACATCAGGGTCTATAGAGAGTATCACCCTTACATCAGGGTCTACAGAGAGCCTCCCCATACATCAGTGTCCCCAGAGAGCCTCCCCATACATCAGGGTCCCCAGAGAGCCTCCCCATACATCAGGGTCCCCAGAGAGCCCCTCTATACATTAGGGTCTCAGAGAGCCTCCCCATACATCAGGATCCCCAGAGAGTCTCCCCATACATCAAAGAAAGAGGGGGTGGATGAGAGGGGGTGAGAGAGAGACCCCCTAGTCCTGCCTGCAGTCCCTACTGTCCCAGCCTCTGTCTGTGTGGGTAGGTGTGTTTGATCCACCTACCTCCCACCCGTCCTAGGTCAGTCTTTTTTCTTCCCGTTCCATGACAGTCACAGCGAGCTAGGAGAGGAGCTTGGAGAAGGAGTGCAGGCTCTGGGAGGCACTGGGGATGCTGCTTAGGGTAGTGGCGAGGCCTCATCTTCTATCTCTCACTCCCTCCTGGGCTCCTCCCGGCTGCAAGGGGGCTGGGCTTAACTCTTTAGGCCCCACCAGCACTAGCACGGAGGAGGAGGAAGTGGAACCCTCCTCCACTTTGAATGCTGGGCAGGGAGGGAGTCGTGGCCATGACATCACTAGTTGCTAGACACTAGGCGGATCTAGCAACCAGTGACCAGGAGTAGAGGTAGGTGGAGGCGAGGGCGGAGCCGGAGCCAGCGCTACCGTGGCTCAGTCTGCCCCTGCCTCCTCCTGCATTCCAGACCGGGATATGCCTGCTAATTGCAGAACTGCACCCACCCAGTAAGAGACTCGGGGCTATGGGCTTCAGACTCGGGGCTATAGCCCCAATAGCCACCCCCTAGCAACGTCCCTGACTGACACCTCAGGTTAGAGCCACTGTACTAACACATATGTTAATATGGTGATCTCCCCTGCTGTTCTATTGTGTTCTGACAGGGGACGCCCCCCCGCCAGAACACTCCAATCAGTGCTCTCTGCCATTACCTGAAAGTGCTGATCGGAAGATGGTTGGCAGCCCTTTTAGTCTGACAGGGCTGTATGCATGCCATGGCTGTGATGCTTTACTTCATAGCTGCTGCATTTTTAACGCAGACTGCAGAGTTTAAAAGCAGCACCACCTGTTAATTTTCTCATTGAGTTCAATGAGGCCACTCTGCACCTTGAAGTCAAATACTTGGCTCACAATTGCAATGCATTCTCACAATTTAAAATTGCCATTCAGCAATTGAAAAAAGTAAAAAAACACAACAGGTGTCAGGAGGCGGCAGTAGCAAGGCTATCATTTCTGTCATGGCTGCAAAGCATAGCATTGCAACCATGGCATTTTAGCGATTTGTTACTTTCGGGGGGGGGGGGCCCTGTCAGGTAGCTTGTACGGGGCCCCCGTGATTTCTAACAGCAGCCCTGGACAGCATACAAACACAAACTCAGTTTTAACTGGATGAACCAGTGTCTGTAGTTAACCGTACCAACTATGTAACTATGACATCACCAGAGGACCGCACATAATATTTAGTAAATGCAATGCTACAGAAAGCTGTCAGAGACTGCAGACATCCAACAGATGGTCAGAGACTATAGATATGCTGCAGAAACTGTCAACATGCTATAGGAATGACAAAAGACATTCTTCAGGAGACAGTCATATGAGACTACTAGAGATAACTGCTATTACAGCCCCTTTATAACTCAGTGCTTCTTCATATGTGCTTCCTATAGCAATCTTAAAAATTACTGTTGCCACATTTGATACTTTTCCTAACAAGATATATTATAAAAGATTATGGATGAATTTTCAGTTCGGTGCTACCATGGGTTTGCGGCAAATCCAGTGTGTTTGAAATCTACAGTCCCATTAAATTAATGCACATGAACACATTCTTTGTAGCCATAATATACTGTTTAACCTTTGAACTTAGGTCAGCTAGCTTAGCAGGGCCAATAATGGAGGCTTGTCATGTTCTAGACTGATGGGTGGGTTCCCAGCGGCAAATTTGTCAGTGTGTGCTGGAGTAGTGTAGGGAGAGCTGACTGTCTGCATAAGGGAGTAAATTGCAATACAGTGCTATACTATGCTATATTGTGATAACAATACTGTGGATTACAGTGTGATTGGCTAATAATTTGTGTGTACCCCCTCTTGTTAACAGAGACCCAACAGGCCTTTTCAGGATTACTTTTTTGTATGTGTCAGCAATAACTGTAGTTGCTGTGCCTTTTTTATTTCAGAATCAAAAGTATGCACTTTTTGTAGCCACAGGTAAAGCTGCCCTTTGCAACACATCACGCGACACTTTTGCAGAAAACTATTGTGCACCAAAGCACTGCATGTTTATTTCCTCTATTGTCATAGCTGTCATTGAATTTAGTCAATCCACTTTATAAAAAAAATTAGGCAGGCCTAAAGTGAAAGGTTTGGCTTGCCCTGCAGCCAGTATGCTATTAGAAAAGGCCTTCAGTGCATCAAGAGGTCCAGTTGTGAAGAGTCCAACTGTTCCTGAATGTGGTGTGGCCAGGCTCACTTTCATTAGAATGAACCAGTCTTGAATTACCAATTACTACAAACTTCTGCTGCTGATGCTACAGACTGAATTTATAATTGTCATTGTTCCCCCCCCCCCCAAAATTGCCAGCTCGTACTACCTTACTTGACCTAAGGTACTACACAATTTCCTCATAGCTGGACCTAAGCTGCCAAATTTCCTTCAATGTGCCTCAATGTTTACAGCCTTGTTGGCACTGTAAGGGCTCAATTACACTTGCTTTGGCTTCAACGCACATTAAATCCCCTACTGCTTCAACTATCTGATGATGTGTTTTTGAGGCTTTGGTGGTGTTTCAATGAGGCTTCAGTGGTTCTTCAATGAGGCTTCGGTGGTGCGTCAATGAGGTTCTTTTGAAGCTTTGTTGAAGCTTGGCCAATGCCATGTGTGTTTGTTAATATCTCACACCTGCAATTTCTCCAAAACAAAGCAAAGCTAAAGCTGAATTACAGCCTCTGAAAAGTTGCAGGTGCTTTAAGCAAGCTTCAAACAAGCTTTGTCATAGACTTCTATGGAGGCATTAAAGAGGCTTTGAAGCATGGCTAAAGCTACATGGGGTAACATTTCTGACGCAAAGCTGAAGCGAAGCAAAGCCAATGCAATGTGTAAACAGGATTGTAAGCTAACCTTTTTATTTAGTGACAGAAGCTTTCATTGACATTAAGAGAGCTTAAACAAAGTGTGTCTGATACCCTGTTTTGAAGCAAGTGTAAACAAGCCCTAAAGGTGCTGCATAATGTTTCCTCAGCTGGACTTCAGCTGCCAAATCTGTATTGTTTGCTGCAGAGTAAATCCTGCACTGTGTCTTAAGCGTGAGGTGTATTTCAGTTTTTTGCTGCTATAAAGGTGCCACACAAAGTTTCTACAGCTGGGTATTTCTAATGTTTGCTGCAGGGTAAATCCTGCATTGCGCCAAAAAGTTTGCAGCCTATTCTAGTGCTCCAGTTATTAACATGCTAGACAGTGTTTCCACAGCTGAACCCTAGCTGCCCAATATCTAATGTTTGCCACGGGGTGAATCCTGTATTGCACCTTTGAAGTCTTTGGCCTATTCTAGTGCTTCAGCAGCAAGGTTCAGCAGAATGTTTTTGCAGGTGGACCTCAGCTGCCAAATTTCTAATGTTGGTACAGGGAAAATTCTTCTCTGTTCGTGGAATTGTTCGCCCTATTCATGTGGTCCAACACTCAAAAATATTTGTGGCTATTGTCCCCCAGATAATACAGTACAATGTTTATTTCAGGAAAACCATACTTGTGTCTCCCTCTCATTTCATGGCCTAATCAAGCTGCTTACAAACTGTCTAGCCACTGAATATCATTTGTGGCAAAGAGAAAAGGTTAAAACCTTGGCATGATTAATCGTGTCAAAAGGAAGAAACAAAATAATGGACTTTGCCGGCACTTATGAAACTGATGGGTTTAAAATAATGGTTTATTAAATCGTTAAAAAAGACACGTTGCAACGTGTCAAGCGATGATCAATACAATGATCGTATGTCAATCTCAGTACATGATAAATACATAAAATACAGAGGTGGTGGTTCCACACAAGTCGGGGATGATACAACTACCAAACCAGTTAGTGTAGATGGACATGAGAGAGGAGGTTGACGCGTTTCGCACCACTGTGCTTCTTCTGGACCTTATTTCTCTTCAAGCTATGAGATATATAAATATGAAAATTGACATACCATTTTTTTAAAACATAGTACCATTGGTATTACATTTCATTAGATTTTCAAACATATTGTCTATATTCACCATAACTGCTTGACTTGTGATTCACCATTCCCCAAATCTGGCCATACATCAGGGGGGCAGGCACAGGAGATCAAGAAACCGGCTAATCCGACATCGGGGTGTCTATATGTGATTGAATGAAATTGAACTGCTTTAGAACAGATGTTTATGTATAAGTATTATTTATATCGTTCTTTATACTAAGGGAAAAACGGTATCCTACCTGTAGTGACTACGGGCAGAATAATGTAATAAAGCAGTTTTGCTTAAATGTGTTAATTGGTATCAAGCAGTTTTACTTAAATCTGTTCGTTGGTATCGCGATTTACACCGTGGCTCTAAAGGCACATAAAAGGTAACAGTTAGGGAGACCAACAAAATAATATGCCCTAGTAGGCAAAAACAATGCAGATATCTGTGTAGTGTCAAAGAGTTAAACAATACACAATTCTGATTACCTAGAAGGCCCCGAGTACACGGTCATATAGAACAAAGCCTTTCTCACGGGTATGGTGAACAAAGCTCCGGGTTTCCATATACTGGCTCCGGAGAGATGTGCCTCACATAGGTGAGATTGAGAAGGTGCCTTGCGCCACAGGTGCCTAGCAATGTAAGTATGACATATTTAGGTATTGCCATGATGGTCTGTGGTACTATTGGCACTATTGGGCATGACATTCTAGCAATCATTTGTGGCAATTTACTCCTACATGTGACCCACAATAAATTCTTAGGGGCCCCTGCCAAGGCTGACAAAGTCAGAGTTGGATGTCGCTTACTAGTGAGGGTTCAAGCTGGGGAAAGGTTCATTCAGACCCAAAGCCCACTTCAGACATAGGAAGAGATAGCCTGGATGCAACACACCTAGCCTGACCCAAGTGGTTAGTAGGTAAAAGCAGCTTCAGCTTGATTCATCCAGGCAATGCCCACAACATGTTTTGCACCACCCACCGGGAGGTGATTATGCCCCAGGGGCAGGGCAAAACTTTGTGGGGGTGTGTCCTGACGAATCAAGCCCCCACTATTTAGAATCACCACCCCCATAGACTTCAGCATGATTGAATGTTAATTTCAGGTTTTGCAAAATTCAAGCAGGATTTGATAAAGCCCCCAAGAATCAAAGCTGAGCAGATTCACCCATTCCTATAAAGGATCATAAGAAATAAAACATCAAGTGAGAAAAGGAGGGGGCAGCACAGACCAAGTAAGATAGTGTGAATTTATAAGCCAGACCATTTACCTACTGGAAGTCAGTCTAAGGAATATTTTTCAGTAAGCATCTAGGTAAGAAAAACACAGACTATTGTCTGCAGGGACTCAGATAAGTGCTAAAAGGCCACAGGTTGTGCACCAGAAAATAACTCAGGGGAGCCTTTATCATGTGAACAAACTTTATTTTACTAAGTACTGTTTATTCTGTATGATTCATAGACCTTAGCAGACCATTTAGGACTAATGTTTGAACATTGGATAACAAAGGATCCATATTCTTTCTTTCATTTTATAGTAAATGATATAAAAAATATTTTCAAGGAAATAACTGCTACATTTGTTTCAATACTTCCTTACAACATAACACTTACAGTATAGCAATGCATTTTGTGTCTACATTTTACTCTATGAATTAATATTTATTCTACAGTACATGTACATTTTCAGGTTAGTTGCTGTGCTTTGTAGCACTTTGCATATCATTCATCATTACTCCTGTCCATTAAATATGTCACAGATTATCCTTAATGATATAAAAGCCAAGCTAGAGTTTTGTTTTCATAGCACAAATTCACTTTTCCATTAACGATAATGCCTAAGTTTGAGTTTTGTTTTGCCACTTGGGCATTCTGCCTCCATTATCAATTTCTCTTCCTCCTTCTCCTCTGAGTCCTCCTGCTGTTCCTCTGCTACCATAACTATCTCAAATTCAGCCAAACACTCTCCCTATTATAATCTGCCAACCCTCACCCATAGATTGCCTTGCACATAAAAAAGACTGCTGTTCTGCCCCTCTCACTGCACCAGAATCAAACACAGCAGACCTGCATTCAAAGTGATATTTCTGCTTTGCACTTTACACACAGAGAGTGGCTGTGCAATATAATTGCGGAGCAGTCTGTGCAGTGCAAGCCTATTTCAGCAATCGGAGCAGGAGAAGATCAATGGCTTTCCATTCCCTAATCACTTTGAGAATCAATAAATGATCAGTGCACTTTTGGGTTCTTTCTTTCAGTTGATTATAGCTGGGAAGTAACAAGTGTCCCTTAATTATAAATTCAGGACTCTCTGTCCCTGATCTGTAACTGATCCACACAGGAAGTATCAGGGTCTAAAAGACCTCTGATGTCTCCTTAAAAAGAACCTTTCACCACAATTAATAAAAACATTACAAATGTAGCCTATTATAACCTGTCCTCCCATACTAGATGTCTGCACAATGTTTATGCTATCCACACTCTCTCCCCATCATACTAACTGTATTTTTCTCCTGCCCTTACTGTTTGCATAATACCTTCTGCACTCTTCTCTTGCATATACTGTCCTCGTCATACCTTCCGCACTCTTCTCTTGCAGATATTGGTCTTATCATACCTTCCATACCACTCTCTTGGACATACTAACCTGTCATACCCTACAAAATCATATCCTGCACATACTGCCCCATCATGTCTTCTACACTCCTCTCCTGTACATACTGCCCTTGTTACCCCCGATTTTAACCCTTCCTGAATTGTCACAATTTTTGCTAGTATACATAAAACATTATGGTTACATTAAACTCAAGTTTAACTATTATTACTTTGGCTTTTGTCTCATAGATATAAATTAGACAGATTAGCCAGACATTAGGCCAAACATAGCGCCAAACCCCATCAAATTCTATGGGAGCTGAATCTTGCTATTTTTTGAGTGATTTTTAACTCTAATTTGCACGTTTTCTCTAAAACAAAGGGCGTGTGTAGCTGGACCCTGCCATGGGGGAAATGTAACAATGCAAAATCATTAAAAAAAAAAAAAAAAAAAAAAAAAGCACCATTCAGAGGTAAGATGGTCTTTTACTGAGGCTTAAAGGGCAGCAACAAAAATACACAATAAATAACATTTTTGGGGTATGTCTTAAGCCTGCACGTGAAGTTATGAGTATGAAAAATGTATTAAAAGTGATATAAAAAAGTGCTACCACTACAAAATGCCAGATTTCTGGCCAGCTTATGTCTCTAAAGAAACTACCTGGGGATCCTGGGTGATGTCATTGACCAAATATTGTCATAATTATAATGGTCAATGACATTTGCCAATATCCCTGTCCAGTTTGACCACAAGGAAAATCCATATGGCCGCACTCCAAGTAAATGCCTTTATTGAAAGATTAGTCCATACAAAATCAGATAAAAGGGGAACAGAGAGCTGACGTATTTCACACTGCTTAATCATAGCCAAATAAACATTAAAAAACCTTAGTGTATATATACACATATGCTTAAGTACAAAAGCCAATCACCATGTATGTTTGAGACCTGATTGGTCACGTGGAGCCAGTTGGAGTCCATTCTATGATAATTGAAAACAGCTGAGATCTAATATCCTATATGAAAGGAAAGCCGTGACTCTTTACTAGAAAGTGTCCATTAGCGCTGAGGTCACACACATGTGAAAAAAATCTAAAAACAAAAATGACATTAAAATGTAATATAAATTAACATACAAACAATTGCATATATACACAGGTGCCAGCTTGCTCAGAACACAGAGTATAGAAACGATTCATAAAAGAATCATGTGCAGAAACAGCACCAACCGATGTTTACATAAATTGTGCACATGTCTAAACAAAAAAGTGACAAAAATTGTGTAAAAATAAAATACAAAAAAGTAACATCGAGAAAAAAAATGCTATATACCTAAGCTCCAAAAAGTGAAAAATATCCCATATCTAAACTGTGTCTTAAGCAGCTGGCAATTGTTATCCCCCATCCCCGGTATTACAGCAGAATCCTCACAGAGCACAAGCACCCAAAGGGTGTACCTTCAAAGGAAAAAGAAGAGAAAATTTCACTTTAGGTGATCATAATGACAACAACCAATAGTGATGCACGAATAGATGGAAAAAGAGAGGCACTATATGTGTGTATTAATATAATGTGTGTATTAATATTGATGACGTGTGATAACAGTTATATTAAGAATATAATAATAATATATATATATACAGTCCTGCTCACCATTATTGGCACCCCTTCATGTTTTGCATAACTGAGTGAATGTCTTCAGAAATAAATGGAAATGTACCAAATTTATATCAGCCCACGAACACGAGACACTCCTAAGACGACATTATGGCCCCTACCCCCTATTGTTAACGGTCGACGAATTCTGTGTCAAATCTATACCCTATAAAAAGTGAAAAACCTCGAATCCATATATCGTAAAAAAAAGAGCTAC
>BLSH010482915.1:34132-54906 GCA_018402905.1 Glandirana rugosa | reverse complement strand
TAAGAGACAGCTTCTTAATAACATTACGCACCGTTGAAACAAGGATGCCAAGGTCTTTGGAGATGGCCTTATACCCTTTGGAGGTCTTGTGCTTGCAAATAATAGCATTTCTGGTGTCGTCAGACAGCTCCTTTGTCTTTACCATTGTCACACATGAAGAGGGAATAACAGGTGGCTTTTTATAAAACCAAAATGTTCATTTATTGGCTAATTTGGGTCACATGGGTGGAGGCAATTCATCACAGGTGATCCTCATTTGAGATCTGCAACAGGTGAGCCAAATTGGGTTTCCATACTGATTTGCAGCAAAGGGTGCCAATACCACTGACAAGGCAAGCATTATGGTTTTCTCTGTTTTCCTCATAATGTTTATCTTTTTAAATGTTATTTATCATTTACAGTTTTTTGTCAAACACAAGCTATCTGTAGTAATATGTTGGTTAATTTGATACATTTCCTTCAGTAGATATTCCACAATATGTACATAAACTTCATGGGTGCCAATAATGGTGAGCAGGACTGTAATAGAATATATAGTAAAGAGTGTGCAATGTAATATAATAGTGATAATGAATCAGTTGACTATCGTTTCAATCAAAATCCATTTCACACCATACTTATCAATGCTCACAAAACGATGTTGGTAAATAGAAGTGCATATGGAAACTTTATTCATAAAAATGGGACACATCCCACTCGAAATGTAGGCCCGCTGGCTTTCTACTGTTGAAGAAAAATATCCAATACACTTCTTTTCTAAACAGAATTTTGAATTTGTCCCCACCCCCGACTGGCAAGGTTATTTTTTCTACAGTTTGAATGACCAAATCAGAAGTATTTTTCTGATGTTGACCATTCCAGTGCCTGGCAACATTGGTGCTGTGATTTTTCTCTATGTCATATAGATGGTCATGAAGATGATCACGCAATCTGCGGTTCGCCTGACCAACATATTGAATTTTGTATGAAGCACAAGTAATAATGTATACCAAGAATCTGGAATTACAATCAATTGTTACAATCGAATGTTTGTCGGTTGTGGTAGAGTGGATGGTGTCCACCTTAAGAAGGTGGCGGCAGCATGGACATCCATTTGAACCACACCAAAAAGTGCCCTTAAATTGTAGCCATTGTAAACAGGGTGTGTTGGTGGTAAAGAGACTGGGGGACAAGGTTCTACCAAGGGTGGGCGCCCTACAGGACATGGTTTTAACTTCTTTGGATAATATCTGAGCATATACTGGATCTTTAGACAGAACTGGTAAGTATTTAAGAACAATGTTCATAACATTGTTAAATTCTGGGATAAATGGGATGGAAAACATGGGTATGTTGATATTAGCAAAAGTTAAACCATTTTTACTACTTTTACTGTTATTACTATCCTTATCCTTTAGCAGATGTTCACGTGCAGTTTTTTTCAGCAATGTCCATAGCTCTGGATAAAGCTGATTTGGGGTAGCCTCTATCGTCAAAGCATCAGACCATATCCAATGCTTCTCGTTTGTAATCAACCTCCTCGCTACAGATGCACTTTAGCCTCAGAAGCTGTCAGACTGGAATGCCTCTTATTGTGTGTTTAGGATGGCTGGAATCAGCCCTAAGAAGGGCATTCCCAGCCATTTATTTTTTAAAGAGACTAGAAGTTACCTTGTTACCATCACCCCTTAACCACATGTCTAAAAAATCAATGGAGGTAGAATTCCAACATCCTGTGAAACACAAGTTCAAATTATTGTCGTTCATATACAGGGGTAGGCAACCTGTGGCCCTCCAGCTGTTGTAGAACTACATTTCCCATGCAGCATTGCAAGGCTGGTAGTTACAATTACTCCCAGAGGCATGATGGGACTTGTAGTACTGCAACAGCTGGAGGGCCGCAGGTTGCCTACCCCTGATATAAGATAACCAACTATCTAGTCATATCACATTCTTGGAAACAATAAATAACAGGTCGTCTATATAGCGACAATAGAAAAAAGTATCTGCACGACGGGGACTGTCAGGAGCAAAAATGTGGGACCTCTCCCACCATCCCATATAGAGATTGGCTAAGGAGGGGAAAATTTGGCCCCGCACTTCTGCAAGTAGCAGTCCCCTTCAAACATGAAAAAATTGTGAGTAAGTACTCTAAACTTAATAGGATAAATTATTGGAGAACAAGAGAATAATCACTATATCTGGATAGAAAAAAGGAGACCGCTTGTAAACCTAGAGAGTGAGGAATAGAAGAATTTAAGCTGGTGACATCACATGTCACCAGCTGCATGTCATCTCTCCACTCAAAATCTTTAAGTTTGGTCAATAAATGTTTCATGTCTCTAAAGTAGCTGGGTATGCTGACCACCAGAGGTTGTAGCTGGTGGTCAACCCTCTGTCTCAAGTGCTCATTCAAAGAACCGATGTCCGTGACAATGAGTCTCCCTGTCACTGGGACACATCCCTTGTGTACTTTAGGGAGGTGATGAAAGATGGGCATTATAGGACATTCGGGGATGAACATATCCTTCTCTTTAGATGTGAAAATACCCGCTGTGACCCCTCTGTCTAGCAATGAGGACAATTCTTTCTCAAAAGACTGTGTGGGGTCGCTCCTGAGGCATAGATATGTGCTTGAGTCAGATAGTTGGCGGGTGGCTTCAATTTCATATGCCTCTGAGTTAAGCACAACTACCGAGCCTCCCTTGTCAGCATTCCTAATAAAAATGCTATCTTCATCCTTAAGATTTTTAAGTGCTACCTTCTCAGGATCTGTAAGATTGTCATGTGTGAGATTTACAGAAAGTCTGCTGGCAAGGTGAGTCAGATCCCTCTCAACAAGTCTCTGAAAGAAATCCATGTCCTTGCCCTGTGAACCGACAGGATAAAAGTCAGATTTAAATTTGAACGGTATACCTGTAGGTCCAGTATTCGGCTCAACAGGGCAGGGACCAGATTCAGAAGCTAAATTGACTAAATCATTTAAGATGCATGTATCAATAAACAAATGTGTAATGTGCCCAGTTCCTTTAGAAACATCAGCCAGCGGCCAGCCTGAAATGTGTAATTTGCAGTGGTAGTGCCGCAAGGTGGGATCATTAGGCAGCAGGTCATTGTGGCAGTGGTTGAACATCATCGAGCAGCAGGTTGTCATATCAGTTGATATTGTGCACATTTTTGATGGGATTTTTATTAAAAGTTTGTGTGTTTTTTACATTTCCTTTTTTTTTGGGGCGGGGGGGGGTGGTGAGTAATATGGGGTACTAATATACCCAATACTCGATACTTGGGGAATGAATATCTAGGTGCCACCTATTAGATGGGGGGCTGTTAGAATACAATAAGTTCTATCAAGAAATCTCTACTTCCTCTTGGGGACTGGTTGTGGGCATGAGGCCCTTGTTCCCCCAACACACGAAAAACACAATGCAGGAACATTTTAATAAGCACAAACTCAGGATCTCCAGAACACAAATGTTTAAATATCTGTACTTAAGAATAAATACTGTCATGCTTTATGGATGAATGTCAAGCCTTTGTCCATTGTTTAGCGATGTCCCTCAAGGCATTCTCATTTTAGATATTAAAGAAAAAATGTTTAATTGAAAAAAATGAAACCATGTGTTTCTTATTACCAACATTTGCAACTAATGTTGACAAAGGGAATTCTTTAAGAAAGAGGAATAAGCACTAACAACTGACTGAACTCTCTTTATTAACTGAGTATATTGCAACCAAATATTTTTTATGGATACTGAAAAAAAAAAAAATGCACAGTATCTCACAAAAGTGAGTACACCCCTCACATTTTTGTAAATATTTTATCTATCTTTTCATGTGACAACACTGAAGAAATGACACTTTGCTACGATGTAAAGTAGTGAGTGTACAACTTGTATAACAGTGTAAATTTGCTGTCCCCTCAAAATAACTCAACACTCAGCCATTAATGTCTAAACCGCTGGCAACAAAAGTTAGTACACCCCATAAGTGAAAATGTCCAAATTGGGCCCAAAATGTCAATATTTTGTGTGGCCACCATTATTTTTCAGCACTGCCTTACCCCTCTTGGGCATGGAGTTCACCAGAGCTTCACAGGTTGCCACTGAAGTCCTCTTCCACCCCTCCATGACGACATCACGGAGCTGGTGGATGTTAGAGACCTTGCGTTAGAGACTCCATTTGAAGATGCCCCTAAGATGCTCAATAGGGTTTAGGCCCAATTAGCCATTTTTCCTCCCTGGTGCCATGTGACTCGTTAGTGTTACAAGGTCCCAGGTGTGAATGGGGAGCAGGTGTTTTAAATTTGGTGTTATCACTCTCACTCTCTCATACTGGTTACTGGAAGTTCAACATGGCACCTCATGGCAAAGAACTCTCCGAGGATCTGAAAAAAAGAATTATACACACTGTACACTTATTACTTTACATTGTAGCAAAGTGTAGTTTCTTCAGTGTTGTCATGTGAAAAGATATAATAAAATATTTTCAAAAATGTGAGGGGTGTACTCATTTTTGTGAGATTCTGTATGTCTTGAATACTGGTTCTGGTTCTGAAATGAGAATATGTTTAAGTGTAGATGTACTGGGGAAGTGAAGGACCAGGAGAGCTCAAGCTCAAACTGAAGCTCAAATTCAAGTTCAAGCTCAAGCTCTAGCTGTCAATTAAAAGTGACAGTTACAGGGTTCAAGCAAACCATATAATGTTGCAGGGGGTACTTACAACAGTCAGCTTTTATATACTGCATATGGATAAACCTTTTTTTTCAAAATAAAGGAAAAAAGAAAAGTTGCTGCAACTGCTTAAAAAGTATTAGCTGGAGTTGGGCTTACAACGTACATGATGTCCATCTAAGACTATCACAGAGTAACAATGCTGTTAAGTGATTTTACTGCCAAACTAAAACCCTGTAAAAAAAGTAAAAAAAAAAAGACAGATTTAGCCAGTAATAAAACTAAACTATAAAAACTGCTGTGGTAATGGTAGTGCTAGACTGCATCATATACAATAAGTATTTTGTTTATTTTGCCGATAGTTCCACTTTAAATTCAAATAGCAAATAACCAGTTGTGATGAGCCAAAATGAGAATGAAATGACTGTTCTATCTGCTTTATAAACAATTGTATTCATTAATAGGCAATTATGATTTTCTAAAAATGCAAAGCCTACATGAAAACCATTGTGTGTATTATTTAGCTAACACACCTCCATAGAAGTGGGTGCACCTGCTTTGAACAAGAAGTCACTGTGGTGTGTTTGTTAGAGAAGAGACACCATGAACAGGCTACACCTTTGCAGGTCTCACCAGAAAAAGACAGTGACTGACTCATTCATAATATGCTTGATGTTTCTCTTTGTTTTTACAGTATTAGAGCAGTGATTATGATCATAATGTCTATTTTATTTGCTGCTCTCAACAAAAAATGGAATGCATTATAAAAATAGCTTTAAGCATGGGGTCATGTGGTCTACATCTCAACTGAAGCTTCACCATGACATTTCCATTAGAAATATGATTAAAGACTTGGAGAGCAGCCAGAAAATCTCATTTTAAAGCTGGCCGCAGAAGCAAATCCATTTACATTTTTAAAATATTCAGATTCAATAAATGCATTAAAATAATATATCGAACAGGGATAGCTAAGATAGGCTGCAGATTGTATTTTCTGGTATCAGATGCTAATTCTTTAAAAATGTCAAACATGTATGCTGTTAACATGTCACAAGCTCATTCTTTAGACACAGGTTAATTAAGGACATGAGCAAAAAATGAATATTTCAATCTATAAATTAGTATTGTGTTTTGGATTGTCATGCTAGAATTACATTTATTTTTCATGTAATATACAATATATGAGTATGTCTGTATGTTAGCACACACGGGGGCTCATGGGTTTCAGAGTCAAGCTGTACACCTTTCCTAAAGATAACAGAATGCTAGTATATTATTATTATTACTATTATTATTGTTCTTGCTGTTGTTGTTATTTTAAATCCCAAAGGATTTTTAAGAATAATTATTTTTCATATTAAATCAGCTAAATACATGCTAGGTGCATCATAAAAAAGAATGTTAATAGTCACAGTTTGTTCTCTTTGGAAAGCAGCCATAGCCTGAGTTGAAAAAAAAAAATGCCCATTGCCAACATTCTGAACAGAAGGATCATTTCTATGTGTATGAAAGCAGTGGTCTCTCTGCAGAGGATTGAAATGTTCTTTTGCTAATTCAGACCAACAGCTTTGTGACCAGTGGTTTACACCCCATGCTGATTGGAGAGCTATGACTCAGCAAAGGGGTCAGAACTCTGAAGAGAGACCACTTCTTCCACACAGAGAGTAAGGCCCTTCTCAGCAGCATGCTGGCAGGGGACAGGCTGTGGCTGTTTTATGAAGAAAATTATCTGTAATACTTTAAACACTTATGCAGTTTATGCACTTAAATGTATTTAGCTGATTTAAACTGAAGATTTAGTTGGGTTTTAATCAGCACCAAGTCAAAGACATTTTATGTCACAAAGAATGCATTAAGTACTCCAAGCAACATACAACGAACCTATGTTCATAACATGGCTGCACAAAGACTACAATGAAAGAAAAAGGAGCATGGAGTAGAAACTCCCATTGCTTCCATCGAAAGGTGCAGGCATAAAGACAGATAAGGCCCAAGTAAAAGACATTTTAATACACAATATAAAGCAAAGTAATCCTTTAATTGTTTATATTCCTCTTAACTATAGAACTCAAACACTGAAACCCAGTGAAGCTGATTTACAAAAGGTTTGGACAATCTTTACTGAAAAAAAAGTGTGAATATTCATTTTATGTATACATATACTGTATATGAAATCCATTCATGTGCAAATACATAATATTTTAAGATTTTCAAATTATTTAATAAATCGGTCTTATTGTTTTATATCAGGCTGTGGACATGGTAGTAACTGTCAGATCTCAAATCATATTTGACCTCTGATACTCTAGCTAAAGGTTCAGACTCAGAGATTGTAAGTGAAGCTTAATAAGGGGGCAGAATGCAAGTAAGCTTAAGTAGGTAACCTTAATACTTTTGAAAGTGCTTGCTCTTGAAGTCAAATGTTGAAACATGCTGTTATAAAAGACTTGGAAATTTCAGTACTCAGGCAATTTGAAGAATAGTTGCTATGTATGCATATGTATACCTTTCCTCTTTTAGCTGGTTTCATACTGATTAGAGCTGTTGGCGTTGTTGTTGTTGTTATGAATGGATACTTTACTATTTGTTGAAAGTGGAAAACCTCTTTAAGTACACCTGTCATTCGCACATAAAATAGAAATATACCCTTTTCCCCCAGCCTCTTTCTGGTGCCATATCTTATCTTCAAAGTTCCCACCTCAACCAGCTGCAGTAATCCTTTATCCTATGCAAATACCAACAATTTTAAAGAAAGTTGGAATTTGAATATGGCATGTCTAATACTTTTAGCAATGTTTATGTTGTCAGTATTACCAGGTGAGTAAATGAAAAAAATGATACCTCACTCTTAGGCCCCTTTTACACACATGGTCCGTACAGTTAGTCTGTCCCTGGAAGCTTTAAGCAGCTCCCCTTTATCAACATATTCCAATTGTGCATTTATAAACCTACACTGTAAGGTGTGTGTGGGGGGGGGGGGTTATTTACAGACAAATGCACCTTGCAATACAAGTGCACTGCAAGTGCACTTGGAAGTGCAGTCACTGTAGATCAGAGGGGGACATGCAAGGAAAATAAAAACAGCACGTTTGCTTGTACATGATTGGATGATAAAATCAGCAGAGCTTCCCCTGATTCCAGATCTTCCCCTGAGATTTACAGCAACTGCACTTCCAAGTGCACTTGTAGTGCAGAGTGGATTTGCCTTTTTTAGTAAATCAACTCCAAAGACTTAAAGTCACCAGCTCAGTCACACATCAAGTCTTTGAAGGGAGGCATCAGTGATTATCTAGCAACACCCAGAATGCCCTCCAAACATGAGCCAGCGTTGCCAACAGCCACGCAAAGCCCCAAGCCAATGTGACAAGGACTTTGTGGCATCATAGGCTATCTAGCAAGCTATCTGTATTCATAGGCACCACAGGCACCAGTGGTTGTCAGAATATTGAGTTGGTACCTGTGCAGTGCAACATATGGGTTGACTATATAAGTTGGGTTGCGACTTATATTTTATTTTTATTTCAGGCACTTATGTAGCGCAGTCAATTTACACAGCACTTTTACATATACACTGTAAATTCACATCAGTCCCTACCCTCAGGGAGCTTCCAATCTAAGGTCCCTAACTCACATTCATACATACACATACTAGGGCCAATTGAGACAGGAGCCAATTAACCTACCAGCATGTCTTTGGAGTGTGGGAGGAAACCCACACAGGCACAGGGAGAACATGCAAACTCCAGGCAGGTAGTGTCATAGTTGGAATTAAAACCAGCGACCCTTTTTCTGCCAGGTGAAAGTGCTAACCACTACACCACTGTGCCACCCCAGGCACCATCTAGGTTGAATATAGTAATATACCATTGGCAACAATGTCAAGTATGTTTGTTTGCAGGGGATAGAGCCCTGAAAACTAAAAAATGTAAGTTGGAGTTCACTAAGAGAGACATTGTGGTTCATTGCAGAAGACACAGTGGAAGAGTGCACTGATGGGCAAGACACACAATCTTTTTTTTAACCAAAGATTCTTGCAACAAGGCTTTCAGAAGCTCTTGCTCTAGCCATATCCATTGCACTGTGTTATTATTCTATACCATTTCATTGTGGAAGGCATCAAACACTGACTAACAGAATGGACATGTATGTCTTTGAATAATGATGTTATTTGATGCAAGGTCATGTAGGAATGATACTGCTTAGAAAGTGTGCTTCTACTGTGCATAACAACTGTAATATAAAATCTAGATATTTTATAACTCTTAGATAAAAGTGACAAAGTGTCTGTTTTCTTGTACAAGGTATGACAGAAGACATGTGGAATCCAGTGATAGATTAGGTGACTGATAATATAGCCTGGCAGAGGCTGTACATTATTTAATGATTTGCATGCTCCTGATTTTAGTTCAGAATATGCTAGAAGTCCCAGAAGATATCTCCAGACATATTTCCTTTCAACAGATCTCAGTAATGGATTTTGTCTCTGTCACATGCATAATATGATAATCAGAGATCTAATTTTAAGGAGTCAGGGAGTTAATCTAAAGAAGTGTCACCTGGAGTCTATTAGATAAAATATTACAGACAACCCGAAAGGAGGGTATCTTCTTCTAGTTCCTAGGCCTAGCTTGTGTGTTTCCTTCTTTCATTTTATTTTTTTAACCCGTCATAGCAAGAAAAGAAGAAAACCTGACTGGTTTTCCTGAGGAAAAAACTGACAGTTCTTTTACAGCTACTTCATACAGGGGCCATGAGGTTTTTGCTGGCTTTGTAATATGTGGGTTAAGCAATCAACCATTTTTTACAAAAGAGCAAAACAAGATTTTTTCAGTACACACCAAAAGCTATAACATCATTTTGGTAGGCCTGACTTTTAATTTAAAGCGATTGTAAAGGTAAAGGTAAACAAAAATTACAAACATGTCTATACTTACCTGCTCTGTGCTGTGAATTGCATAGAGCAGTCAGCAAAACCTCCTTTTCTTCAGGGCCCTGAAGAAGTCACATGACGTAACGCGTAGGCTATGTCCTGTATTGCTGGAGACACAGTGAAAGGTGCTTAGACGCCGCTGTGTATATTTTAAATTTTTGTAGCTTTTTGGATATATTTTTTATGGTTTTAATTGGGTAAATAAATACTACTATTTTACAATACTACACCATGAGAGCGTCTTGTCTCTTCCCTATTGCCTGAGACGCATGGAGTTCTAGGACCACAGGAGAGGGTGAGCGACCGATTGGTCGCACCGATCGTTTGCCCAGTCCGAGACTCGAAGGAAGCGTGGAAGTGAGGAATAGGACCCAAAGAAACCATGATGCGCACATGATCTTAACTAACAAGGTGAGAGTTCTGTGAGCACTTACTCGATCGGAGCACTCACTGAAGGAATCCTCTTGGGGTGAACACCCCCCTGCAAAAGAGATTCGCTGCACTCAAATGAAGCACCAATGATTTTATATGAACACTTGGACCACGAATCACAGTTATCACTATCACTACAGTTTTAATTAGGACTTTTTAAGAGTGAAACTATTTGCTGAATTTCAATCTATTACAACTACTGTTTTATATCTTCACTGTCACTTTTAATCACTGGATTATATCACTGCCATTTGTAATGTTTTAGGCTGTATATAGCCAACGCTTTTATAAGATTGTACCCACTGCATTTTTATTGAAGGATTTATTGTATATTGCACTTTATATCGTCTATTTATACCTATATATTTTTACATGCGTTATCCTCATCATTGTATATATTTTTACATCATACTTTTACATCAGAATAACGTATGAGATTACTATATATTGACACCTACAGAAATAGGCTGCGCAGTACCATCCACCCCTTTCATTTAATCAGATGCTTTCATTAACCACTTCAGCCCCGAAAGGATTTACCCACTTCCTGACCAGAGCATTTTTTGCGATACGGCACTGTGTTGCTTTAACTGACAATTGCACGGTCATGCGACGTTGTACCCAAACAAAATGTATGTCCTTCATTTTTTCACAAATAGAGCTTTCTTTTGGTGGTATTTGATCACCTCTGCTGTTTTTATTTTTTGCCCTATAAACAAAATAAGAGTGACAATTTTGAAAACAATATACATATTTTTTACTTTTTGCTATAATAAATATCGAAAAAAATGTAAAAAAAAGTAATTTCTTCCTCAGTTTACGCCAATATGTATTCTTCTACATATGTTTGGTTAAAAAAAACAACGCAATAAGTGTATATTGATTGGTTTGCGCAAAAGTTATAGCGTCTATGTCTATAAACGATGGGAATATATTTATGGCATTTTTATTTATTTTTTTTTTTTACTAGTAATGGCTGCAATCTGCAATTTTTATCGGGACTGCGACATTGTGGCAGACAGATCAGGCATTTTTAACACTTTTTTTGGGACCAGTGACATTTATACAGCGAACAGTGCTAAAAATAGCGACTGATTACTGTGTAAATGTCACTGGCAGGGAAGGGGTTAATCCCTAATTGCCGGTATGGGCAAGCGCCACCTGCAGTGGAAAATATGGACTGCACCTGCCTACAAGTTACACAGAAAGTATTGGAGTTAAAGACAGTCAGCCAACTAGCATTTTCAGAAAAAAGAATCATTGCCATTTCCTTTAGGATCTCAATATCCAAATTAAACAAATGCTCACAAATTGCAAAAATGTTGATTATGTAATTGAATAGGTGAGCAAGAAAGGTGAGAAAAAATGCAAAAAGTAAATATATTCTTTTTTTCCTAATCTGAGCCTATAGATTGAATTTAGAAACACAGCAGCATAGGAATTGTTTTATAATACAGCCTTTTTAATTTATTGCAAGGATAGGTTCCTGTGTGTAATCTTTATCACAGTGTTCTTTCCTTTTATTTCTCCTTGAGGGCTCTTTTTTTTTGTAAACTTTTGATGTCGTTTTTGCTGTTTCCATTAAATAGTACTAGTTTTTAAATCAGTTTTATGCTTCATGATGGATAGCGGCCCTTTTTCTTCTTGTTTGTTTACACAGGAATGGTAGCATGTACAATGTGAAATGTAGTACAGGAGTGTTTGAGAAACGTACTATTTTCTTTAAAAAGAATATGTAATAAAAGAAAGCCCTAGTAAAATGTAAAAGAACACAGAAAAGTGTTTGCACAGGGCACTGCTAATTAATATAGAAAAACATTCTTCATCTGATCTGACAATGCAGGAAGAGACAAATGTGAGGCTTCCTTACGCCTAGCCAACAGGATATTAATAACGTGTTAGAGGTCTGGAGAGAGTTAATACAAAATGAATAATATTTTACTGATTTATGTATATTTTAAAATACATGATTTGGACAGTGCCACAAGACTCTTAAAAATTGTGTTTTTCTTATATAGAAGATTATACAGCATTTTTTTTAATTTGAAATTGTTGAAAAGCTTTTAAGATGAATGGAGAAGAGTGATTTTATATTTAATGGGTATCCTACTTGCCTTTCTGCATACACGACCCAAACATGATGTTTTTGCCTCTAGGGTGGGGAGGCAGGTTCTTTTTAAGATTAACCCTAACTCTTTCATGATCAAGCATCCTAGATGTCCAAACAAAATTTAGCAGCATGGTTCTGCTTGACCTTACCAATTACTCTTTGCCTCATTTTCACATATCTTTTTAAGGACATAAAACACTTGTATTTGGTACATTTGTAAATTGTACTCTAAATACTCTAAATAAATACTCTATCTGTGTTTATCTGTTTATTTTATGTTTTGTAATTATTTATAACATTTTTCTTATTTCTCTGTGCACCCGTTTTTTGAAAAAGAAACACAGTGCCATCACAGTGCCATCTACATGCAGAAAGAAATTTGTTTGTAAACCAACCCCCAGACGTGATAAGCACGTTCAGCTGTCATAGGGTTCACATAATTGGGTATCATATGAGTCTGAGATCAGTGACTGTCCATGACAGTGCAGATCCAGAAGTAGCAGTTCGCACAAGAGTGAGCTGCTATGTCACAAGTGGAGCAATGCTTAATGTTCTTTCAGGAAGGGTACCTGTGTGTGTGAAAGTCAAAATATATGGAATAGCGCTGAATCTGTGTCTAAACATAGCCAATAATAAAGTGCTCACATGCAAAAATATATATAGAGAAATGTACATACATATATCAATAATAATAAGTGATACATGTCACTCAAAGGTGATCACAATATGCGGCATAGCCAAAATCCAGTGAAAAAAATGTGAATAACAACACAATTTATGAATAAGTACTGAATAATAATCAGAAGTGACCATAATGTGTGGAATAAAGAACATCCAGTGCAGAAAAAGGTGAGTATCATAAAACACAGTTCTTAGTGAAAGTGCTAAATTATTGCTTCAGAGTCCAGTGGTAAAAAATTGCTCATGCAGTCCGGTGTTTAATCCAAAAGAATAGATACACTCCACTAATAAGAGCAATGGCCACTCACCTTAATCAACAAAGTATCAGGCGTTGGATCAAACACTGACCTCCATAGGATATCTGTCATGCAATCAGGATGGTGATCGATCAGCTTGCACATAGAAAGACAATAATACTCCTCATGGTGGAGTACAAAAACTGGGTTTATTAAAACAAATGTAGAGACTTACAGTTAAAAACACTGCACCCAGCAGGGTCTGAGACTAAGGGGTCACACGGGCTGAATGCTGAGAAATCTGAACTTCTGGTCTCAGCCGCGACCGGAAGTGACATCACCCGGCTCCTCCCAACGTGTTGCGTCACTGACACATGACTTTATCAAGGGTTGGAGGCTCTGTGACAATCACCTGGATTTTATGCATTTCGGGTTACCATAGGACTCGCATAGCAAGTAGATATTAAACATTTCCTTTAGTAAAACAAGTACTAAACAGTCAGCAATATCTCTGTATATATCTTAACCACCTCAATACTGGGCACGAAAACCCCCTTCCTGCCCAGGCCATTTTTCACCTTTCAGGGCTATCACACTTTGAACGATAATTACTCAGTCATGCAACACTGTACCCACATGAAATTTGTGTCCTTTTTTACACACAAATAGAGCTTTCTTTTGATGCTATTTAATCGCTAGTTTTTTTTATTTTTTTTGTGCTAAAAAAAGATTGAACATTTTGTGAAAAAATGCCTTTTTCTTTGTTTCTGTCATAAAATTTTGCAAATTAATAATTTTTCTTCACAAATTTTGGCCAAAATTTATACTGCTACATATCTTTGGTAAAAATAACCAAAATTGGTGTATGTTATTTGGTACTTGTGTAAGTTATAGAGTCTACAAGGTATGGTGCCAATCATTGAAAATTGATTACACGTGATGTACTGACGGTCTATCTAATTTCTTGAGACCCTAACAAGCCAGGAAAGTTCAAATACCCCCCCAAATGACCCTTTTTTGGAAAGTAGACATTCCAAAGTATTCATTAAGTTGCATGGTGAGTTCTTTAAAGTTGTAATTTTTTTCCCACAATTCTTTGCAAAATGAAGATTTTTTTTTATATAAAATTGTCATATTAACAAGTTATTTCTCACACATGGCATATGCATACTTGCAACTACACCCCAAAACACATTCTGCTACTCCTCCTAAGTATGGCAATATCACATGTCTGAGACTTTTTCACAGCCTAGCCACATACAGAGGCCCAACATGCAGGGAGCACCGTCTGGTATTCTAGGGGCATAAATTACACATCTAATGTCATGACGACCTATCACATTTTTGAAAGCCCTGGAGCACCAGGGCAATGAAATTGCCCACAAAATGACCCCATTTTGGAAATCAAACACCCCAATGTATAATCTATGAGGCATAATGAGTCTTTTGAACATCATTTTTTTCCAGTAGTTTTTGGAAAATGTGGGAAAAAAATAAAAACGCATTTTTTTTACACAAAGTTGTCTATTTATATGATATTTCCAACACATAGCATGTACGTAGCAAAAATGACACCCCAAAATACATTCTTCTACTTTTACAGGGGATGTTTACTGATAGGTGATGACGGTCACTGACAGGTGATTGGTGATGGTCACTGATGGGTGACTGGTGGAGGTCACTGATGGGTGACTGGCGGTGGTCACTGATGGGTGACAGGTGTCTAGCAGTGGTCACTGATGGGTGGCAGGTGTCTGGTGGTGGTCACTGATGGGTGATGGGTGACTGGCGGTGGTCACTGATAGGTGACGGGTGACTGGTGGTGGTCACTGATGGGTGAAGGGTGTCTGTTGGTTGTCACTGATGGGTGACAGGTGTCTGGTGGTGGTTACAGATGGGTGACGGAATAATGGTGGTGGTCACTGATGGGTGACTGGTGGTGGTCACTGATGGGTGCCGGGTGTCTGGCGGTAGCCACTGATGGGTGACGGGTGTCTGGCGGTGGTCACTAATGGGTGACAGGTGTCTGGCAGTGGTCACTGATGGGTTACCGGTGTCTGGTGGTGGTCACTGATGTGTGACGGGTGACTGGCAGTGGTCACTGATGCGTGACGGGTGACTGGTGGTGGTCACAGATGTGTGACGGGTGACTGGCGGTGGTCACTGATGGGTGACGGGTGACTGGCGATGGTCACTGATGGGTGACGGGTGATTGGTGGTGTTCACTGATGGGTGACGGGTGACTGGCGGTGGTCACTGATGGGTGAGAGGGTGTCTAGGGGGCGTGGTCATTAATGGGTGATGGGTGACTGGCAGTGGTCACTAATGGATAACTGGCTGTGGTCACTGAAAGGGGATGGGTGACTGGCAGTGGTCACTGATGGGTGACGGGTGTCTGGCGGTGGTCACTGATGGGTGACGGGTGTCTGGTAGTGGTCACTGATGGGTGAAGGGTGACTGGTGGTGGTCACTGATGGGTGAATGGTGTCTGGCGGTGGTCATTGATGCATGACCGGTGACTTGCAGTGGTAAATGATGCGTGACAGGTGACTGGCGGTGGTCACAGATGCGTAACGGGTGACTGGTGGTGGTCACTGATGGGTAACGGGTGACTGGCGGTGGTGACTGATGGGTGAATGGTGGTGGTCACTGATGGGTGATGGGTGTCTGCGGGTGGTCACTGATGGGTGACGGGTGTCTGGGGATGGTCACTGATGGGTGATGGATGACTGGTGGTGGTCACTGATGGGTGACGGGTGACAGGCCACGGATGACTGGCGGTGGTCACTGATGGGTGATGGGTGACACACCATGGTCACTGATGGGTGATGGGTGACAGGCCATGGTCACTGATGGGTGACGGGTGACACGCCATGGTCACTGATGGGTGACATGCCACGATCACTGATGGGTGACAGGTGACATGACATGGTCACTGATGGGTGATGGGTGACACACCATGGTCACTGATGGGTGACAGGCCACGGTCACTGATGGGTGATGGATGGCACACCATGGTCACTGATGGGTGATGGGTGACAGGCCACAGTCAATGATGGGTGACTGGTGACAGGCCACGGTCACTCATGGGTTGGGTGATGGGTGACACGCCACGGTCACTGATGGGTGATGGGTGACACGCCATGGTCACTGATGGGTGATGGGTGACATGCCACGGTCACTGATGGGTGACGGGTGACAGGCTACAGTCACTGATGGGTGGCGAATGACAGGCCACGGTCACTGATGGGTGACGGGTGACAGGTGCACTTTATGATGGCAGTCTGATGATAGGTGCACGTTATGATGACAGGTGCACTTTATGGGGGCAGATGGGGTGACTGTTGGATGACAGGTGCATTGGGGGGCAGCGGTGATGTGACAGGTGTGTTTGTGCTTTACACAGATCAGTAACACACTGATCCTAGCTCTTCTCTCCTCGCTCTGGAAACTGTGTGAGGAGAGAAGAGCTGGTAACAGTGAGTTACAGCTCTGTTTACATTACATGTGATCGGCTGTGAGTAGATCACAGCCGATCACAAGATAACAGCCACTGGCCAATGGCTGATACCAGTGTCAGTGACAAGCAGTGTTCCCTGGGAACACGCCACCACCGACATGCACGCACAGCGTGCTCCCGATCGCGTGCATGCACAGTGTGCTTCCGATCGCACGCATGCACAGTGCGAATGGGGGAAGTACCATTTGTGATCAGCTGTGACTTCATCACGGCCGATCATATGGTAAACAGCCATGACCAATGGCTGTTCACCCCCGTCAGTGACGCGGTGTGTCTTGGGGACATTCCTCCACCGACAGAGCTGGGATGCACCCGCCTGATCGCGCGCAATCCCGGCTTAAAGGGCCGACGTCATATGACATCTGTCCGCAAAGAGAGCCGCACCACTCCACCGTCATTTGACGGCGGGCGGTCTTGAAGTGGTTAAAGATGAAATGTATATCGGAAAACATAAAAATAATAGCAATATTATGTGTGTGAATGGTACTTGAGAAACTGTAGTTATCAACTGGTTAACCTTGTAGTGGTTCTTTTTAAAAAAAAAAAAAATTTTGTTTATGAATTACAAACTTCAAGAAAGACTGCTTGGCTCTCACAAGCGCAATGTATATTTTGATATTATGTACAGTAATTTATCAAAAACAACAAAAGCCCTGTAAATGATTGGCATTCTAACCCTGTCCTAGGATAATGAAGGTATAACATTTTGACTCATTTCTCAACCATCCAACAATAGCAGTGTTACTTTTACTTTCAATGCAGGAAGAGATCATTCTAAAGGGGCTCCAAGTGCAAAGACATTATTGTTGGCCTTCCATATTACTAACCCTTGATAACCTAACTCTGGCTCTTCCTAATTTAAACGTGACTCCTTGGTTGCATTCTCAATTCTTGTGCATAAGGATTTTCTGTGTCAAAGACAAACCCTTTCTAAACGCAGGCAACAGATTAGATGTAGAAGCAGTTACCCAATGACCTCTAAAGGTACGATTATCAGCCAACAACGGTTATCCGACCGTTAGTACACACAATTCTACAGCCGATTTCCAATTATCGTCCAACAGAAGTTGGCTGACAAGACTGGAAAACTTTTGTTGGCCAACAAGCCATTGGCCGATTGTTGGCTCGTGTGCACAGAAGTTGAACCAACAAAAAGTTGGAAGTGCAAACACGCATGCTCGGAATCCAGGAAGTGTTCGGTCGTGTAAACCTGTATTCGTAATTCACAAATCACATTCACCTGAGCTTCCTCTTTTTTCGCTCGTAACACGTCACTACGTTCGGCTTTATTGGCCAATTACTTGACTACCGTCAGTACGCTGGACACACCAGCCAACAGCTAGTTTGGACAAAAGTTGGACGTTTGGTTGTCCAATAATCTGCATGTGTGTACAAGGCTTTAGTGTCTACTCTTCCACTCTCTTATCACATTTATGATTTCTCTGGTTGAGAGGTGCTGTTTGAACCATTGAACACTAAGATGTATTTTTCAGACAAGGTATACATGTTTTTAGAGGCCTTTCTGACTAATTGATTTGGGCTTAAAGTGACACTAAACAATAACCTTAATTTCTAAATATAATTCATACACATGCACTAAAATATGACCCTGTAATTTATTGCTCACAAAATCTTTCTGCCTCCTTGTAGTGACCTCGGTGAGTTCCCAGACCATTCCTTTTCCCACTCACTTCTGTTTGTTTGGAATGAGCAGTGCATACTATGTCTTCTGCACTGCTCTATGCACATTACAGATCTCATAGTACCATGGAACCATGGAGAAAAAACATAGCCACCCTGTAACAGAAAGTCTGATTACAGCAGTAAAACAAAGGGATTCAGATATTTGGAGGAAGCTGAGAGCAATAGAAGAAACTCTTTTAAAGTCAAGTATACATACTTGAGTAGAATTTTTTAAACCAGAATTTAGTGCCACTTTAAAGACTTAAGTGCCATGACATACTTGCTAAAGCCTTCAGTGCCTCTTCTCTGCCCACATGCTGGGCACTTAATGCCCACCAGCATTTTTTTGTCTCTTTAGGATTCATTTTGATAACCCTTTCTACTGTCTCATTGTGGAATTTACTCTCTATTACTACATACATAATTAGAACCACTTTGCTTATAATGGCTTATCTAGATTAGTAACATTTTTCTTTTTAAGGTTTTGATTGGCATTTTTGATTGGTGTCTGTGGTCCAGTTGGAAGGATTTACTCTCACTGCCTGACAGCGGAGGTTCTAATTTCCGCTCACTCTACTGCCAAAAAAGGTTATATTGCAGTATTGTCTCTGTTGGGGATATTTTATCTCACTTCCTGTCCCAGTAACAATGTTGTCACCAATACTGGAAAAAATGGTTTGATTTACACTTACAAATATATATATATTTTTTATATATATTTAAAATATGAGTACAAAGAGAGAAAAAAATGGAACTTTAAATGAAACCTGCCACTGTGTGAAAAAAAAATGTTGGTAAATAAGTTTCATGTCAATAGTTTATTGATTAAAGTTTAATTATTTAGTATAAAATATTATTTTCTATAAACCATGATATGTTGTAAAAAAACAATCCCATCATGTACAAAGACAATTATAGTATACATTTTAAGATACGTAAATCAAAAGAGAGACATGATTAACAAGCAAATTTTAAAATTATTCATCAGTAAATGGTATATACATGTAAAGGATGTATTAGACCAGGCATCCTCAAACTACGGCCCTCCAGCTGTTGCGAAACTACACATCCCATGAGGTATTGTAAAACTCTGACATTCACAGACATGACTAGGCATGATGGGAATTGTAGTTCCTGAACAACTGGAGGGCCATAGTTTGAGGACCCCTGTATTAGAGGGCCCGAGTTTGTCTTGGCATCTTTAATGTAGCCATTCATCAGGCGTATGAAAAGTACATAATGGGTCTGTAAATATCTGGTACCTCTGACAGGAATAATATGGTCTCAAAAAGGAATAGTGACTTACCAAACAGCTTCACACAGATAGAGAGCCCGCAAGAGGGGTCAGGCATGGGGCTGAGATGGGGACCCCATCCAAACCAGAGGGAGCTGCCAGGGAAGACCAGATCACCACAACGGCCAACAGTGTGTTCAGTGTGCCCTGTGAAAGCCACACCAGACTGGAAATAAAACTGGAAATGAATGAGAGTGTGAATATTGAGTGCATGACCTATGTTGAAGTGTCCTAAATGAGGAATGTATGTGAAGGGAATGAGTGAGTAGAACGTTTCCATAGGGGACTAAATCCAAGGTAAATTAAAGTTAAAGGAATCAATTGACCACAGCAATGAACCATAAAACAAATGGACGACATGCAAGCAAACGTGTGCAAAAAAAAAAAAAATTGGGCTGAATCAGTGGATGTCAATGGGGAATGATGACCAAGTGAGTGGGAATAGGTGGGTGAAAAAGTCTGAGTTACCTGTATTGTATAACCTTGAAGAGCTGCTGTGCAAAGGAACCCTCTGATGTGCATGAACCATGTGAAGTGGTGAGCCGGCCTTCCCGAGCTGCCTATATCTCAGGTAGGGGGTGGGGCCCCATCAGCGTCATGCTAATGACCTGCTGTGTAAGCAGGACAAGGTGTGGGACAGTGTAGGACATTTAAAATATGTTTGATATATAATTAAAAAAATATATATTTTTAAAGATAAATCTCATTTGCTTTTAGGTTGACTATTATCCCATATGCTTATTGGTTGACTATTCAAATATTGTACACTCAGTATCCATAAGTAGAGTTGAGCGAACACCTGGAAGTTCGGGTTCTGCTGGTCCGTCCGAACCTCGGGACAAAGTCCGGGTCCGGGTCCGGACGGAACCCGAACGATCGCACGGGCCTGCCTGGTCGTCTTGGGCTTGAAGGTCCACAAGCGAGTTGAGATGAATACCTATGACTCACATGTTATAAACTTATCAGTTGGTTATTCGTATACCCTATTATCAGTTGGATTTTCGTTTACTCTAAATAGAAATTTTTATATATAAAAAAATTAATATATAGTTTGTATAAAATTTACAGGATGTGACAGGGTGTGGAACAGGACGAATGTGTCGTCCAGTAATCGTACTGCGACTACCCCGGGGTGGGGGATGGACTCTATATCCGTCGAGCCCTTCCGGCCGAGTGGTGAAGTGTACCAAGTACGTGTAGTCTCCCAAGGAAACGTGTCGTCGAGAAGTTCCAAT
>BLSH010482915.1:15162-29669 GCA_018402905.1 Glandirana rugosa | reverse complement strand
TTTGAAATCTCAAATTCCCCCAACAATCTGCTCGTTGTGTACGAACGTACAATCGTTTCGTTGGACAGAGTTTAATCTGCAAATCTCCAACTCTAAGCAGCGGTATTTGAAATCTCAAATTCCCCCAACAATCTGATCGTAGAGCACGATCGTAGCGATCGTTGTTCTATGCAGAGCTTGATCTGCAACTCAAAGCAGCGGTATGTGAAATCTCTAATTTCTGCTATCTGTCCTCAGAGCAACAGCACAGACAGCAGTAGTAAAGTAATCTATCTCAGGATGCAGGATCAGGTCTTAAAATGGCTAAAATCTGTCCCTCACGCCGTCAGCTACCTTTCCCTATACTAACCCAAGGAGCATGTGACTGCAGCACTGTGACTCCAGCTTATAAAGAGGCTGGGTCACATGATGCACCGGCCAATCACAGCCATGCCATTAGTAGGGGCAAACCAGTGAAACGCTTGTTGATTGGCTGCCCTGCAGCTTCTCAACACGTGGAGTAAAATAGCAGAACCCCGGACCGAACCCGAACGATTTTTGAAATGTCCGGGTCCGTGCCACGGACACCCTAAAGTTCGGTACGGACCCGAACGTTACAGTCCGGGTTCGCTCAACACTATCCATAAGCCCTTCAATACTGGGCACTTTTTCCCCCTTCCCCCCGGTTATGCAGCACTGTACCCAAATGAAAGTTTTATAATTTATTTCACACAAATAGAGCTTTCTTTTGGTGTTATTTAATCACTGCTGGGTTTTTTATTTTTTTGGAAAAAAAATGAAAAAATACAACAATTTAAAAAAAAATGTATTAGTTTCTGCCAGAAAATTTTGTAAATAAGTAATTTTTCTCCTTCACTGATGTGCGCTGATGAGGCTGTACTGATGGGCACTGATGAGGTGGCACTGATAGGCACTGATGAGGGGGCACTGATGAGGAGGCACTAATATGCCGCACTCATGGGCACTGATAGGTGGCACCGATGAGCACTGATTGGTGGCACTGATGGGTGGCACTAATGCGCACTGATAGGCGGCACATATGGGCATTGATAGGCGGCAATGATAGGTGGCATGGATAGGCGGCACTAACATTGTCCCAGAATAAGAGAGGATCCCGCCCACAGTCATTTATCTATATGGCGGGCAGGAGCTAGTACTGTATTTGTGAACCCTCACCTTGTAAAATAACCCATTCAGTATAAAATAGAAATGTAAGGCAAAACATATATATATATATATATATATATATATATATATATATACAGTATCTCACATTTTTGTAAATATTTTATTATATCTTTTCATGTGACAACACTGAAGAGATTACACTTCGCTACAATGTAAAGTGGTGAGTGTACAGCTTGTATAACAGTGTAAATTTGCTGTCCCCTCAAAATAACTCAACACACAGCCATTAATGTCTAAACCGCTGGCAACGAAAGGGAGTACACCCCTAAAAGAAAATGTCCAAATTGGACCCAATTAGCCATTTTCTTTCAGCAGTGTCATGTGACTCATTAGTGTTACAATGTCTTAGGTGTGAATGGGGAGCAGGTGTGTTAAATTTGGTGTTATCACTCTCACTCTCTCATACTGGTCACTGGAAGTTCAACATGGCACCTCATGGCAAAGAAGTCTCTGAGGATCTGAAAAAAAGAATTGTTGCTCTACATAAAGATGGCCTAGGCTATAACAAGGTTGGCAGACCCTGAAACTGAACTGCAGCACGGTGACCAAGACCATACAGCAGTATAACAGGACAGGTTCCACTCAGAACAGGCCTCTCCATGGTCGACTAAAGAAGTTGAGTGCTCAGCGTCATATCCAGAGGTTGTCTTTGGGAAATAGATGTATGAGTGCTGCCAGCATTGCTGCAGAGGCTGATGGGGGGCAGCCTGTCAGTGCTCAGACCATACGCTGCACACTGCATCAAATTGGTTTGCATGGCTGTCATCCCAGAAGGAAACCTCTTCTAAAGATGATGCACAAAAAAGCTGGCAGTTTGCTAAAAACAAGCAGACTAAGGACATGGACTACTGGAACCATGTCCTGTGGTCTGATGTGACCAAGATAAACTTATTTGGTTCAGATGGTGTCAAGCGTAGGTGGTGGAAATCAGGTGAGGAGTACAAAGACAAGTGTGTCTTGCCTACAGTCAAGCATGGTGGTGGGAGTGTCCTGGTCTGGGGCTGCATGAGTGCTGCTGGCACTGAGGAGCTACAGTTCATTGAGGGAACCATGAATGCCAACATGTACTGTGACATACTGAAGCAGAGTATGATCCCCTCCCTTTGGAGACTGGGCCGCAGGGCAGTATTCCAACATAACGACCCCAAACACACTTCCAAGATGACACTGTCTTGCTAAAGATGCTGAGGGTAAAGGTGATGGACTGGCCAAGCATGTCTCCAGACCTAAACCCTATTGAGCATCTGTGGGGCATCCTCAAATGGGAGGTGGAGGAGCGCAAGGCCTCTAACATCCACCAGCTCCGTGATGTTGTCATGGAGGAGTGGAAGAGGACTCCAGTGGCAACCTGGGAAGCTCTGGTGAACTCCATGCCCAAAAGGGTTAGGACAGTGCTAGAAAATAATTGTGGCCACACAAAATATTGACACTTTGGGCCCAATTTGGACATTTTCACTTAGGGGTGTACTCACTTTTGTTGCCAGTGGTTTAGACATTAATGGCTGTGTGTTGAGTTATTTTGAGGGGACAGCAAATGTACACTGTTATACAAGCTGTACACTCACTACTTTATACTGTAGCAAAGTATCATTTCTTCAGTGTTGTCACATGAAAAGATATAATGAAATATTTACAAAAATATGAGGGGTGTACTCACTTTTGTGAGATACTATATATAGATATATCTATATATCTATAGATATATATATATATATATTGTACAGGACGCCAAGGGTGGGTCCTGGACGGGTGCTATATAGCAACGACATTTGGTTTATGGTCCCTTTAAAGAAAGGTGGTAGTGCTCAGAGGGTCACCCGAGAGGGGTGAGAAGTTCCGGGAATAGCAAGATAACAGGGAGGACTGACTCGCAGTTCTCCCTACACTGATAGAGAGGTAGTAGGGACCCGGAATTTCGGAGGCCCTGAAGTGATCTTCGGGTGGGATAGGGCCTCCACCCCTGACTACAGGGAAACCAGCACACACGGGGTTAATAGCCTCCAGGAAGCAGCTCTTAAGGAGAGGAAGTGGTGTTAGCTGGTGTGTGAGGAGGAGCTGGGAGGAGACACCAGTGTTTTGGAGAGCTGCATGTGTTTAGAGAGCTGCATGTGTTTGGAGAGCTGCACGTGGGCTGGGAGCTGCAAAAACACCTAACAAGGATTGTGCAAAGTCCATGGTTAAAGAGCCTTCAACGAACTGTATGTTACTTTTACTTTTATTCTGTGCTGAAGACAAGTGGTACTGCTGAAGACACTGCGGATGTTTTCATTTTGCTGCTGAAAGCCTGATTTTGTTTTGCTTATTGGGAAATAAACACGCTGACTGTTTAAGTTTACCGGCTTTTACACTCAATTCCGTGAAGCTACATCTCCCCAACTTTACAACTGGTCGAGGATGCGGGCAGAGTGCATTTGCAGCTGCAAAAGCCGTTTAAAACTGAAAACTGACATCTAAAGAGACAGTGTGCTTATGGCATGTCTTGGGTGAAATCAGCTCAGACATTACAAACAGCAGGGAAAGACATGGAGGAGGTCATTAAGGCGCTTGCACAAGCCACTGTGACCCAGCAGCAAGCCTCTATGGAGGCAAACCATCGCCATGAGGAGGTGATGGCCCAGCAGCAGCAGGCCCTGGCACAGGCTGTGGTGGCGCAGCAGGAAAATACCCGTTTGCTGGCTGCCCAGTTCTCAGCCCAGCAGGAAGCCACACAGGCACGTGTGGTTGCCTTGCAAGAAGCAGTGCAACGTCTCACTCAGGGGCGGGAACAAGCAGCCATTGCCCCTAGCAACTAAGTATCAGTGAGGGCCAGACATTTTTTGCAAAAGCTGACACCCAGTGATGATGTGGAGGCCTTTCTCACCACCTTTGAGTGGGTTGCAGAGAGAGAGGGGTGACCCCGTGACCAATGGGCTGGCATTATCTCCCCTTTTCTTACCGGGGACCCGCAAAAGGCTTACTTTGACCTACCAGCCGAGAACATCAGTGACTATGAGCGACTGAAGGCAGAGATTCTAGCCCGCCTGGGAGTAACCACAGCCGTCCGGGCCCAGAGGGTGCACCGCTGGAGATACAATCCTGATCGACCACCCCGGTCCCAAATGCACAAACTAGTCCAGCTGGTCAAAAAATGGCTGCAACCAGAAAAGTTGATGGGCCCACAAATGGTGGAACGGTTGGTAATGGATTGGTACTTGCGGTCCCTGCCCAATGACCTGCAGCGCTGGGTAATGTCAATGCTCTGCTGGACTCTGGCAGCATGGTGACACTGGTACATGCCAGGGTAATCGGGAAACTCGGCCCGGTAGGTAAGACTCTACGGGTAGTATGTATCCATGGGGACACCAGAGAATACCCCCTGGTTCCTGTGACTGTTTCCTATGGCTGTACTTCAGTGACACAAGAGGTTGGGGTGGTAAAAAGTCTGGTACATGACATCATAGTCGGGCGTGACTGTCCATTGTTTGTCAAACTATGGAACCAGGTACAGACGGGGCTCCCCGGACAGCCAAGAGAACTGGATACACGGAGCCTTCTGGGGCCAAACCTTGAGGGGTCTGGTCCAGAACCGCCCACAACACATAACCCTAAAGTTGAGATTCCGGTCGTGGATAATGAAATTGCAGAAAATGGGAATGTGATTGACAATGCTACTCTTTCAGGTCCCAAGACCGAGTTGACCTCTGAGGGGGGGTGAAATCCTTTCCGTATAGGTCATGGTGGGGGAGGACGAAGAGGAACCATTGCAGGCTCTGAGTGAGGAGGATGAGGGGGAAACCTCCTCTGGGTTAGTGCACCTAGACCTAGGGGTGTCCAGGGGTGTGTTTGGTACCGCTCAGTTGCAGGATCCCACTTTGGTCAATGCTTGAGAGCAGGTGTCAGTTATTAATGGAGACCCACAGGCACTTGATGGGGACCAAAGGTTTCCGCACTTCGCATTGAACGGGGACTTGCTTTACAGAGTAATTGAGAGCCGAGGGGAGACTGTAGAGCAGTTGCTGGTCCCCCAGTCGTATCGGCTTATGCTCCTGGATTTAGCCCACAACGATGCATTGGGGGGACACCTGGGGGCTGAAAAAACGGAAGCCAGGATAACCGACTCGTTTTACTGGCCAGGGGTAAAGGCTGAGGTAAAAAGATACTGTGGATCCTGCCCCACTTGCCAGTTAACCGCCCCGGTGACACACTACAGAAACCCCCTGATACCCCTGCCAATAATTGAGGTGCCGTTCGAACAGATTGCTATGGATCTGGTGGGGCCCTTGGTGAAGTCAGCAAGGGGACACCAATACATATTAGTGGTACTAGATTACGCAACAAGGTATCCTGAAGCGATCCCTTTGAGGAAAACCTCCTCAAAGGCCGTTGCCCAGGAATTGTTTCAGATGTTCTCCCGAACCGGGTTCCCCAAGGAGATTCTGATGGACCAGGGCACTCCATTTATGTCGAAGGTGATGGCGGACGTGTGCAAGTTGTTTCAAATTAAGCAGTTGCGGACGTCCGTCTATCACCCGCAGACTGATGGACTAGTGGAGAGGTTCAATAAAACCTTTAAGTCCATGTTCAAAAGAGTAGTCCAGAAAGACGGGAAAGACTGGGATATGTTGCTCCCTGCCCTGTTGTTTGCCATCTGGGAAGTGCCGCAAGCATCCACGGGCTTCTCGCCCTTTGAGCTAGTGTATGGACGGAGGCCCGGGGGTTGCTTGATCTAGTGAAAGAAACCTGGGAAAGTGAATCCTCACCCCACAAAACTGTAGCTGAACATATCTCCCAAATGCAAGAGAGGGTGGCTAAGGTTTTGCCACTAGTAAGGGAACATCTGCAGAAGGCCCAGGAGGCCCAAAGAAGGGTATACAACCTGTCCGCTAACGCTAGACAGTTTCAGGTCGGGGACCGGGTGGCTGTTCTGATCCCCACAGTAGAGAGCAAATTTTTGGCCAAATGGCAGGGTCCATTTGAGGTAGTAGAAAAGGTGGGTGAGGTAAACTACCGGGTACACCAACCTGGGAAGAGAAAACCTTATCAAATCTACCATGTCAACTTGTTAAAACCCTGGAGAGACCGCAAACAAGTGTCCGCTGTGGTAGGTGTCCATGCAGGGGACCCTGCCGGAGTTGACCTGGATGAGACAAAACAAGCAGTCCAATGCCAGGGTAACAAGATGGTTTCTTTCCCTTCAGGAGTTTAATTTCATGGTAGAGCACAGACCCGGGAGACAGCATCAAAATGCCGATGCCCTCTCCCGAGTACATTGCATGGTGTCTAATGGTGCCTCCAACACCTCTGAGTTGAGGCAGAGGGGGGGGGATATGTACAGGACGCCAAGGGTGGGTCGTGGACGGGTGCTATATAGCACCGATATTTGGTTTATGGTCCCTTTAAAGAAAGGTGGTAGTGCTCAGGGGGTCACCCGAGAGGGGTGAGAAGTTCCGGGAATAGCAAGATAACAGTTCTCCCTACATTGATAGAGAGGTAGTAGGGACCCGGAATTTTGGAGGCCCTGAAGTGATCTTCGGGTGGGATAGGGCCTCCACCCCTGACTACAGGGAAACCAGCACACACGGGGTTAATAGCCTCCAGGAAGCAGCTCTTAAGGAGAGGAAGTGGTGTTAGCTGGTGTGTGAGGAGGAGCTGGGAGGAAACACCAGTGTTTTGGAGAGCTGCATGTGTTTGGAGAGCTGCACGTGTGCTGGGAGCTGCAAAAACACCTAACAAGGATTGTGCAAAGTCCTGGGTTGAAGAGCCTTCAATGAACTGTATGTTACTTTTACTTTTATTCTGTGCTGAAGACAAGCGGACTTTCTGTTGTTATGTTTCCGTTTTGCTGCTGAAAGCCTGATTTTGTTTTGCTTATTGGGAAATAAACACGCTGACTGTTTAAGTTTACCGGCTTTTACACTCAATTCCGTGAAGCTACATCTCCCCAACTTTACAATATATATAGATATATATATATATCTATATATATAGATATATATATATATATATTTACGCATTGGAGCACTTTGCGGGAAAACATCCTGAAAGACTTGAATTAAACAGCTCTCTAATAAATGATAATGGAAATCCTTCCTCTTCACTGAGTGCGTTCTCTTATGCGAAAGCTAAACTCTTAAATTCAGCTATGCTGCATTTCCCACCTGCAGAAAAAATCTCCTAAAATAGGCTAATTGTGATTAGCTCAAGAAGGTGGTGCAATAAAGTTGTTAAACAGAACTATTACTGCAGGTTTTAGTTTTGTCAAATGTAGTTCAAGTTAAGAATCATTTACTCACCAAAGTAAATGGCAATTCTGCTCTAGGAAATAAATGTCCATTAAAGCTGAGTTCCCCCCAAAAGTGGAACTTCCGCTTTAAAGGAAGTTGACCCCCCGACATGCCTCAATTGGCATGTCATTTCTTTGGGGGGGGGGGACACCGGGGACTCTGTTTTCACAGGGTCTCAGGTCCACTTCCTCTCCTGGTGCCACGGAACCAGAAGGAATTTCACCTCCCCCCTCCCTCTCTGTGATCTTCTGAGACACGTCACAGGTCCCAGAAGATACGCTGGCCATTCACAGAGTGCAGTGTGACTTGCGCATTTGCAGTGCGCGCCCGGCTTTGAAGCTAAAGCCGGGTGCCCACACCTGTGATGTTGGCACCGTAGAGAAGGAGGGGAGAAGAGCGACGCCGTGGACGGCTGCATCGCTGGAGCGTGGGACAGTTGAGTGTCCGATTATTAAAAGTCAGCAGCTACACTTTTTGTAGCTGCTGACTTTTAATATGGTGGAACTCCGCTTTAAACTGTGTTTGTAGTCAGTGTTGCCAGCAAGGAAACGTCTTCAAAATATAGTGAGGCCTATTGTGCTTAGGTTGTAGCGAGTGAAATGTATAGTCATATAGATATATAGCATCCTTTAGCACTGACTTTAAAAAGTACCGTTGCAGACAAAATATTTTGCATGTTATGAATCCACATAAACATCTTTATATTTTTTATTATAAAAACATATTATAAAAATGAGTTTCTCATGATGTAGCTATACATTGAATTATCCTTATCATGATAAGGTCAGTTGGAGAGGATATTGTCATCTCCCTGCATGGAATTCAGATGTGTAACTCTTGGTTTTCCAGAGCTCAAATGGCCCCTTCCTTAGCCAACAAATTGCTCTCTTAGCCTATTTAAATCCCTTCCAATTGGTGATTACCCTGTTTATATAGTTGGCTCCTGGAAGCATGCTTTCCATGCCACTGATTTTAAGGTTCCTAGGTTCACAATTTTTTGTAACTGATGACTGACCTAGGGAGACTGTTTCACAATTCCTTAGCTACTAGCTGTTTGCATTGTATCCACCTTTGCAATGATCTGGTACACCAATCCCAATACTGTCTAATCACAAACTTGTTCTAAATGCTCCAACCTTAGTTTTTCTTTAATCACAAACCCAAACCTCCGGGACCATATTCTAACAGTAAGTAACCTTGGCTTTGCTTTATCCTGCCTGAATGACTCACAAAGGTTACTGCTCTATGTTCATTCCAGTTGCGCTGTGATGAATAGTTCCATAATGGATATGGGGTACTGTGCATTTTAAATACACTATGCCATTTATATAGGTAGTCATAGTAGAGGCCTCTGTACAAATAGCTGTAGGTAAACTGTTTAGAAGAGAGACCCTAAGTCTGTGTGACTTTGACTTATTCATATAGGGACCATACAGTAGACTTGCAGGTTATGTAGCCAGTATTGTAAAGATGCAGAACAGCTTACAGTATGTCTTAGCCACTTAGCAGGATTGCCAACTCATCTTTCCAATGACTGACATATGAATTATACAGGTTATGTAGCTGATTAAATGAAAGAAAGACACTTAATTTAATTATTCATGGAGCTTGTATAGTTTTGATGGGCCAATAATTAAAGAGATAAGTTGGAGCCCTACTCTGTGTTGTTTTATGAAGCAAAGAGACCCTTGGTTTTTAAAGAAGTGAGAATCTTCTTTTAGATTATGAGCTGTGAATCTAAATTTCCTTTGTCAAATAAATAAAAATACATAAGTAAATACTGTATCTTGTTTAACTTGAATCCCTCCGGATCATTTCATGAACCTAAATCCAAGGAAATATGTTTAACAGTGCTAACAGCTGTTACACGTACAACAAAAATCCAAATTGTTAAATACCATAACAGTTTTTCTTTGATTCAGTCCTTGAACTCTGTGTGGCTTTGTACTTTTCCCGAGACTCATAGCCTCAGTTAATAGCATCTAGTACCTGTTTTCATTCTTTAGCTTGAAAGGAAAGGTGTACTGAGAGAAAGATAGAGGCTACTTCCTTTAATGCTAGTTATCTGGCTTATCTGACTGCATGACTTTCTGAGCCTGTAACTTGAAACAAATGTAAAAAATACCGTTATAGTGAAAGCATAACTTCTGATCTGTGTACTCATACCAGGTAAAAATTGATTGTTAAAAGCAAACAAAATATTGAAATACTTTCAAATGATATACTGTACATATGTTCTGACTTTGATTTGCATTTTGACTTGGTATCACCCTGGCTATCTGGGCTTCTGATTGGGTATCATACAGGCCATCTGTCCTAATGTTATAGATTTAGTTTTCCTGAATCTGGCAGACTGTTTTCCCATTGCTGACTTTGGGCTGTCTACCTTTCCATTCTTCCTCCTTCCAAGACCTTGCAGTTCTGTAACTTCGGAGCTACCCTACCATGCAGCTGAACCCAAGTTCTCTTTCTAAGGACTAACATAAATACCCATTTTTTTCCTTGGAGTCTGCTTCCCAAAAAAGCCAATCTCAGTGACTCTTATACCTATGCTCCTCCTAGCCCTCCTCCTCCGAGTCTGTTTTTGCTTCTGTTCCCTACTGCCTACCATCAGTCACTTGGTAATGTTGGAGATAAATTAGAGTAGGAGAACTTTATTAAAACTGGAGCAGACAGAATCTGGATGTCAGCAACTGGTGTGACCAGAAATGTGTGAACTGCACAGAGAATACCAGACACAAGTGTAAGTGAAATAAGTGATTTATTAAAAGAAAGGTAAATGGTAATCAAAATGCACATCTAATATAACAAACCATGAAATGTAACTAAATAACAAAAAGTAGTGAAACTGCCTAAATAGGTAAAGGGGAATGTCCAAATCGTAAACGAAGCCAGGCCAGGGTCATACACGGGAGATCAGCAGAGGGGGCAGGGAGCAGGACAAGACAGGCACAGGGAGCAGATGCTGGAGAACATGGGGGGAAGATCAGGCTGCAGACAGGGGTCCCAGAGCGGATACAGGATTTCCGGATTGCAGGATACAGGATACAGGATACAGGATACAGAGGCACATGGAGACAAAACACCAAGGCATCATGCATATGGCAGTCAGGGTTTAAATATCCTTCCTGTAACGAGCATCAGGTGGTGACTCATGGGCCTCTGATTGCTGGGAGACACTCGCTGGTGGACACTGGAGCTGCAGCTCATGGATACAGGAGCCACAGTGCCATCACCAGATGAGCCCCTTACTGACACCCGCTGGTGGACACCGGAAATGCAGCCAATGAATCCCCGAGCCACAGCGCCACCCGCTGGAGGGACTATTCCTGACACTGGAGCAGCTGTGCATAGTAAACAATCAGCTTCTATCCTAAGCTTGTTCAGTTAGGTATTCAAAATTTTAGATACAAGCTGTCTTGTTGCCATGCACCACTGCTCTAGCTTCTTCTGGAAGTCTTCTCCTGGTGGAGTAATAAACCATAGCCCTGGTAAATATTTGTAAAATCATTGTTGCATGCTTTCTGTTTAGAGGGAAAATAAAAAAAAACAGAATTACCACCCAAAGCTTGACCAGATCTCTGTATAACAGATAACTTTATGAGGGTGCAAATGGTTTTAAAGAGGATTACCTCTGGTTTTACAAGGATGTGGGTGATCTTGCCCCTAAACCCTATTATGTAAAGTGTCCCTGAATATATTTATCGTGCCAACACTCTAATCAGTCATTTGATATGGTAAATGCATAGTCGCTATATTGCAAGTTTGTTTTCAAGTGTAATTATAGTGTAACAAAGAAACACTGCAAGTCCACTTAATGAGTGTCCATCTGGTAGGGCCATTAAAATAATACATTTTTAAATGCAGAATTACTGTGGTGCATGATTAATATATACTGTGATTTAACACACCAATATAACATCTGAAGAAGAGAAATATGTATGCATATTGTTGCTGGTAAATAATTAAAGGGATGAGACATCAAGGCATATTGAATAAAATTAAAGTGCTTTAGTGAAGCACAGCCTCCTCTAAATTACCTTTGTCAGGAGTTATATCAGTCTTTGATTTACAAGGAATTGATTACACAGAAGTACCTGGAGCTTAGAATCTCTGGATAGGGGAATTGCTGTAATCTGGAGCTTTGTACCTAAACATATGACTTGTAGAGCTGAGACCACACAGGAACTTTTAGATCTGGTGTTTTTCAGTGCAGTAAATATGTGTTAAATTAGGAGAAATACCGCTAGTTACCTGGCTATCTGGCTGATCCTGCAGTTTGAATACTTTCTGAGCATTTGATCCAAAGCAAGCGTGCAGCACGTGAAGTCAGGTCACTTGACCTGAATACTTTTTCTGGGTCAGCAACCAAGGTTCATTAAAAGCCAAAGGATAAGCATAACAGCATGGCCATTTCTGAAGGAGATCAGCAGTGTTAACTAGAGTATTAGTTTCACAGTTAGTCCTGCAATACATTGTGAGGTCCTCAATTTGTCTTGTAGTCCATTGAATTGTGTTATCATAGAAAAGTTCTAAACAGTGACAATGTTATAAATTCTAGGTATTGGCATTTGAGAAACCCATGTTAAAAATGGTGAGCACCACTTATCTACTATATTGTGCTATATTGTGCTATGTCTCTCAGTCTCCCCATGCATTGTCAAAAGCATAATGCTGGAAGCTTGGTAAAAAGACACCTGTGTGCAGTGTTGGGACAAGGTCATCTAGCGCCCGGGCTGAAGATGCCAAATGATGCCCCTACCCAAAATGTATGAATAGTATGTGTCAGATGCAGCTTGACAAATACCTTTGAGATGTCCTTCCTTCCAGGCTCCTCCTCATCTTCATACGTCAAAAATGAGGAGGAGCCTAGGGGAAGCTGACTTAACAGTTTTGACAGGCAGACGGCGGGGGCAGATGTCGGCTGCTGCAGAGCTATGGGATTACAGTTTTGGGGCCCGCCACTGGAGATGCCACTGGTACTGGCCACTGTGCGATGTTTGCTCAGCTCTCTATTCTTTGCTGGGAGGAGATGGGGGTGGGTAAACAAACACTGCACAGTGATGATCCGGCAGTCCCGATCCAGGAGAGCTGCAGTGGCAGAAGGAAGGAGCTGGAGGAGAGAGAGAGCACAACTTGCACCTCCTCCTGGTTCTCGCCTCCTCTCCAGATCTGGCTTATCTCCTTATGTACTGAGCTGACAGGAGTAGTGAAGCTGCTGTCACTACTCCTGTCAGTTTGTGGTAGGAGCTCTCCATGCAGCTCCCTACCACCTCACATGAATTCACTGCGCCCAGGGCAGCCTCCCCTCCTATCCCTTGTCCCGGCCCTACCTATGTGTATAGTATTTTGTGAACAAAAATCTCAAAGGGAGGCAGGAATAGACAAAGCAGTCTAGGGCAGCTTAGATTAGGCAGTCCATTGCCCACACCAAGATTAGCCCATAGTACACTAGGTCAGTAGCTAACTGTTTTATTTTACCCATATGACTGCCATAAACATACACCAGGAAGAACATTGAAGGGAAAATCAACATGCTACACCTTTTCCCAGTGTTTCTCAGATGGCTGCATATGGCAGGCTTCTGGTGGACAAAAAATACCTCCTGAACATGTGCACTACAGAAAAATGTGTTTTGTTTCGGTTTCATTCACTAAGTAAGTCATTTTGTTTCATCATAATTGTTATGTTAAAAATTTTTTATTCGTTTTCAGAATGATTAGTTATTTTGGGAAAATATATATTTATTGTTCTGAATGGATTAGTATTTTTGGAAGTTCTGTTATTCTTTTGTTATTTCGGAAGATTGGCTATATCCGTATTAATGTGTCAGTTCATAATTTCAACAGATTAGTCATTCTTATATGAGGAAAATATTCTGAATCTTTTTTTTTTTCAGCCGTAATGGAATTAATACAGTTAGGCCACACATTTTTCAAGCCTAAGAATTGTATTAGACTGTAGAACTGATTGACAATTGCAAATTTGCTTTAAATCACAAAAAGACTACGGTGTCGCTCCCATCCAAATAAAACAAATTAATCCAAATTATTACATATGCATTTGTTATGTTATAAAGTTAAATTCATTTCTGTTTGTAAAGCTGTTTGTTGGGCCACTCACATACGAATTAAACAAATGGTCTCTCAACCAAATACAAAAAAAATTGTATTAGAATATTCATGCTACTCTTACTAGAATAAAAACGAATGGATCCAAATCAGTTCGGCTCATTCATTATATTGTTATGTTATTACAAAAGGCCCAAACTATAGCATTCATCTGAATGAAACTAATGAATATGAATCAATTTGTTGTTTTATTATAATTTATTTTGGAATAGTTGAAATATGTTACTACTGTGAATCGGAGATTTGGATACATCCGAATCTCTGAATCACATCAATTTAGTCCGATTTTCGAATTCATAATGAAACAAATGGCACATGTCTAATACCTCCTTTCCCAGGCAGTAACTATTCACTTTATCACTTAGCTCTACATTATGTATCCCTCCCTCTTCTCTTTTCATTTTTAGCAAAAATGCACCAGACAGTGTGGAGGCTGATGTCAAGTACAAAAGCTCTTCGAAAGTCTCACTACTAGAGTTGAGCGAACACCTGGAAGTTCGGGTTCTGCTGGTCCGTCCGAACTTCGGGACAAAGTCCGGGTCCGGGTCCGGACGGAACCCGAACGATCGCACGGGAAACAGGGCTTCAAGCCTGCCTGGTCGTCTTGGGCTTGAAGGTCCACAAGCGAGTTGAGATCATCACTCTGAAAGCTTCTCGAAAACATGAACTGTAGTCGGAGGTGTGACAGACCACGTAAAAACGATTTTTACTTTTCTCTTCTCCCTCCCTATGTATTACATCTCGATTCACTATTTCACTTATCAATGACGGACCCTTTCCTCCATAATCTGTACACGGTAAACAAAGTAATACTTAAGCTTTTAGCCTGATTTAACTACACTAAGTCTCTAAGCCTACATAGGTTTAGAGGCTAAGTGTCATCATTGTATAAAGTTGATAAGGTTTTATTTAATATTATTTTGTT
>BLSH010482894.1:303665-325295 GCA_018402905.1 Glandirana rugosa | reverse complement strand
TTGTTGTCACGCTCCCGCTGCTGCCAGCCGAACTCTGCATAAAAAGCGGCCCACTGAGCCATCGGCCCACCGGGAAACTCCCGGTAGTCCCGATGGCCAGTACAGGCCTGTGTGGGGGGATATTTTCTTGGCACACTTTGGGCCCCTTAGTACCAATTGAGCATTGTTTAAACGTCGCGGCCTACCTGAGTATTGTTGCTGACCATGTCCATCCCTTTATGACTACAATGTACCCATCTTCTGATGGCTCCTTCCAGCAGGATAATGCACCACATCACTAAGCTCAAATCATCTCACCACTGGTTTCTTGAACATGACGAGTTTTCTGTGCTCCAGTGGCCTCCACAGTCACAAGATCTCATCTAATAGAGCACCTTTGGGATGTGGTGGAATGGGAAATTTACATCATGGATGTGCAGCCAACGAATCTGCAGCAACTGTGTGATCCTATCAGGTCAATATGGACCAACATCTCTGAGGAATGTTACCAACACCTTATTGAATCTATGCCAGGAAGGATTAAAGCAGAAGGCAAAATGTACTCAGTACTAGCAAGGTGTACCTAATAAAGTGGCCAGTGAATGTACATTTCTGGTGAGTGTGCAATTCACTTACTGGTGTGGTGTGTGACCATATACGGGAAGGGATGCAAGACACAGAACTTTATTTAGAAATAGTTTTTTCTAGACTTAAATGTGTAATATATATATTTTTTGTGAACACTTTTGTGAATTTTAAGAGTACGCACCACTGCATTTACTATTGCATGAGTAATGACACGGCATGAATTTATTTCAGCTATTGTTTATTATAATGATTTTCACGTACATTTGTGTATTTTATGACTATTTATTACATTATGTTTATAATTTCATTGCACAAATAAGTCAACACACTGAAACAGAATAATTTGTTATATGTTTTGAGAGCACAGGTGCTACAATCTAGCTTCAGATAGCTTTCATGATTCATTGGAAATCATAGGGTATGACTTGTCATGCGACTTTGCAGTTCCAAGTCGCAGGACAAGTTGCACAAGTGTGAAAGGGGCCTTAAGCTAGGTTCAAACTATCCGACATAAAAACAGTCCAACTTTTAATGCTGTTTTAATTTGGTGTGGAGTTCCCCTTCAAGATCCTCAGTTAAGACAATGAACCGACTTTGATCCAACTTCAGTGATACTCAATGGGCTGAAGTAGGATCAAAGTCAGACAAAAGTAGTTCAGTAACCTTTTTCAAAATCGGTCCGACTTGTGTCAGACCAGTTAAGATGACTCTTTTAACCACTTGACCACTGGGCACTTAAACTCCCTTCCTAACCAGACAAATTTTCAGCTTTCAGTGCTCTCACATTTTCAATGACAATTACTCAGTCATGCAAAATTGTACCCATATGAAAATGTTGTCCTTTTTTCACACAAATAGAGCTTTCTTTTGGTGGCATTTAATCACCATTGGGGTGTTTATTTTTTGAGCAATAAATGGAAAAAGACCGAAAATTTTGTAACAAAATGCATTTTTCTTTGTTTCTGTTATAAAATTTTGAAAATTAGTAATTTTGCTTCATAAATTTTGTCCAAAATTTATACTGCTATATATCTTTGGTAAAAATAACCCAAATTAGTGGATATTATTTGTCTTTGTGAAAGTTATAGAGTCTACAATCTATGGTGCCAATCACTGAAAATTGATCACACCTGATGTACTGATGGCCTATCTCATTTCTTGAGGCCCTAACAAGACAGAAAAGTACAAATACCCCCAAATGACCCCTTTTTGGAAAGTAGACAGTCCAACGTATTTAGTAAGAGGCATGGAAAATTTTTTCAATTTGTAATTTTTTCCCGCAATTCTTTACAAAATGAAGATTTTTTTTTTCAGTTTTTTTTTCACAAAATTGTCATATTAACAGATTATTTCTCACACCCAGAATATGCATACCACAAATTACACCCCAAAACACATTCTGATACTCCTCCTGAGTATGGCGATACCACATGTGTGAGACCTTTACACAGCCTGGCCCCATACAGAGGCCTAACATGCAGGGAGCACCATCAGGCATTCTAAGGACATAAATTACACATAATTTTCTGACTACCTCTTGCACTTTTAAAGGTCCTGGAGCATCAGGGCAATGGAAACGCCCAAAAATGACCCCATTTTGGAAAGTAAACACCCCAACCTATATTCTATGAGGCATAATGAGTCTTTTGAAGTTTTTGGAAAATGTGGAAAGAAAATGAAAACGCATTTTTTTTTTTACACAAGGTTGTCTATTTATACAATATTTCTAACACACAGCATGTACCTAGCAAAATTTTCACCCTAAAATATATTCTGCTACTCATCCCGAGTATAGCGATACCACATGTGACACTTTTACACAGCCTGGCCACATACAGAGGCTCAACATGCAAGGTGCACCATCAGGCGTTCTAGGGGCATACATTTCAAATCTAATTTGACTACCTATTACATTATTGTGAGGCACTGTGGTGGCACTGATGGGTGCTGTAGTGTCATGGATGGGTACTGTAGTGGCATGGATGTGTCATGGATGTGAACTGATGTGGTATGGATGAACATGAACGAGGCGTAAATGAGCATGAATGGGGGTGGATAAGCCGTAGATGGGGATGACTGAGCATGGATGGATGGCTGGGCACAGATGTATGGATGAGCACGGATGCATTGGTGAGCACGCATGCATGGGTGAGCACAGATGGATGGTGGAGCACGGATGCATAGCTGAGCATGGATGGATGGGTGAGCACAGATTGATGGCGGAGCATAGATGCATGGATGAACACGGTTGCATGGGTCAACACGAATGAGGCTGGATGGGTGAGCATGACTGGATTGGTGAGCACGGATGCATGGGCGAGCATGGCTGGATGGGTAAACACGGATGCATGGGTGAGCACAGATGGATGGCAGAGCACGGATGCATGGGTGAGCATGCATGCATGGGTGAGCACAGATGGATGGCAGAGCACGGATGCATGGCTGAGCATTGATGCATGGGTGAGCACCGATGGATCAGCACAGATGGATGGCGGAGCACGGATGCATGGGTGAGCACAGATGGATGGTGGAGCACGGATGCATGGGTGAGCACAGATGCATAGATGAACACGGATGGGTGGGCATGGATGAGGCTGCATACGTGAGCACAATTGGATTGGTGAGCACGGATGCATGGGTGACGGATGAGTGAGCACGGATGGGTGAGCACGGATGCATGGGTGACGGATGAGTGAGCACAGATGGGTGGGCACGGATGGGTGAGCACTGATGGATGAGTGAGCACGGATGCATGGGTGATGGATGGGTGGGCACGGATGGGTGAGCATGGATGTGGCTGCATGGATGAAGCTGCATGGGTGAAGCTTTATTGGTTGATGAGGGGTCCCTGCCTGGCACATAGCGGTGCTACAGACCCTGCCCACAGCACCACTGCAGCTCCTCTCTCTCCCCTCTCTTCTCACACTGCACGATCAGTGCAGAGAGGGGAGAGACAAGCCGGATATCCGCCGGCTTGTTTATATGTGATCGCTCCGTCATTTGACGGAGCGATCACGTGGTAAAAGGCTGATGCGAGCGGCCATTTACCATGATCCATGATGTGCCGGGTCTCACGGACCCGGCGGTCACGGATGCTCCCAGGTGCGTGCCCCAGGGGGCGTGTGGGAGCGAGATTCTGGGAGGACGTTATAGTACGCCCTCCCAGAATAATTATATTACACGGTCGGCAAGTGGTTAAGGAATCATTGATTTTGTGATGTAATGCCACTTGTGCTCCTAACGTCGGTCCGATTCTCGGACTAGTGTGAACCTAGCCTTAGGGGTTTTTATATAATCTTTTTTGCTGGCTGTCTTTTTACCGCATAGCACTGACTACATATACAATTTTTTCATTTGTACAGTGCTGAATAACTAGAGTTTCATGTTATCTTCAAAAATGTAAACGGCCTCTATGTTTTGCTAAGCAAAACATAGGAAATGCATTTTATTTTTCTTTTAAGACACTTTGGGGTGGTTATGACAGCAAATACATTAGAGTAAAGGATCAATGGATCCTAAATTCAATTGTTTCAAACATTACTTTATTCATAAATCATTGTATGTACAAAAAAAAATGTCAAATACAATTGCATTTTCTGCTAGAATGGAAAATTATGAAGGGTGTCACCCATCTAACAAAATCATTTTCTAATGATACAGTTCTTTTATGAAAAAAGTAATCACTGCACCTATGACCATATATGGGTTCTAGGCCAACACTGCCAAGAAAAAGCCTGCATTCTAAGTACATCAGAACCATGAAGTTCCCATTAACAAGGCGCAGAGTTCACCATTACAAAGCAATCTCTCAGTATATGAGGAAACTGACAGCTGTAAGAAAGGAAAAACGCACACATGATGCCATTCACTGCCGCTCTTGCAACTCTCAAGAGACATCAGTCTTCCATTTTATCTTTTCAATTACTATGGCAACAATTAGAAATCTTCCTGAAGCAGTGTGTTTGTATTCAGCTTCCACAATAATGTATGCCTTGAGGTTTAAACAGGTCATATAATAGTGACCTTATTTCACTAGCATGCTTCTACTAAGCAAGCAGGTAATAGGAAATAAAGTGTGTTAAACAGGGGCAAGTCATTTGGAAAGGTAAAAAGGCTCACATGAATATGTGCTTATTCTGTAATGAATTACATTCCATTAAGGCCTCATTCACATGGATGAACTACAGCGTACGCCCATGGGAGGGCCATGTTTACATGAATGGGAATACACAAATGTTGTGTGCATTCCCATGCAGGCATGTCTATTCATGTCAGTTAGTGTCATGTCAGTTAGCAAGGAGACAGCCGCTGCTCCCAATTTTACATCTGCATTGGTGCACAGACCTGAGTGCAGAGAGTGTGCGTTCGAAGCTGTGCACCTGCACAGACGTCAAATTGGAAGCAGTGGCTGTCTCCTTGCTAACTGACATGACACTAACTGACATGAAAAAAGCTGCCTGCACGGGGATCCACAGAAAACCTGTGCATACTTTTTCAAGGGAACCACCCATGTAACAAAATACATTTCCAATAATACAGCTCTTTTGAAATTATAAAACAAAGAATGGCGCCCTGGGAAATAGTAAACAGACGAATAAAGTATAGCCTTTCAAAGGTCACAGCCCCTTTAACCGTGAATATCACTTAATCTAAATACCATATAAAAAAGGTTATGGCGCTGACCAGTCTATTTTCCATACATGCTAGTGAAAAAACTATTTCCGCAATGTGTTCCACTTATCCTAATCATAAACAGGTGAATCATCAATGAAATAATTGATAATGGAAAATCATACTAATGCAAAAGTCCAAATAATTAGCATCATTTGTGAATACTAATATAAAGTCCATAAGTTTATCCCAACACCATGTGAATCCTTAATTGCTTGGTAAGTGTGAAATCCACCAGTGCTCATAAAGGTGGCAACTCACCAGAACCTTTTGAGCCCTTTGTACTGATGGTCAAAAATAATTTTAGGAACAGCCTTTGGATATCCTGCAACTCCGTTCCTCTCTTTGTGAAACGATCCAATGGTTTCTATAACAATAGGAATGACTCCCCAGGAGACCAAAATAAAAGTCTCATAGTGTAGTAGTTTTATTAGGGATATGCAGATAAAAAGTTTTAAAACAATTGCAGTCACATTTTGTTGTGCCAAGGTCCCGGCACTGGGTGTATACAGCAATCACAGACGAGCGGAGTAAGCCTGCTAACAGCCGATTGTTATGCTATACTCGGCGGTCTCCTTGCCCGTTCCCGTGCGCTCCAAGCCTCACTTTCAAAGTGTGCTGCTATAGGGACACCTTAAATCCGGATGTCTAATGTCTGGGATGTCTCTGACGTACGTTTCACCTAGTAGGTGTCTTCCGCCAAGGAGGTTAAAACAGTATCCAGAAATACTAAAGATTAACCTTTGGTATACTGTACCTGGATACTTTTTTAAAGTGATTGTAAAGGTTGAAGGCTTTTTACCTTCATGCATTTGCTCAAAGTGGTTTGCCACACAATTTATCGCTCAACAATCGTGGCAGAATCGCACCTGCATTTAAGTGCCTTTGAAAATGAATGGCACCCGAACAAGCGTGGTACAATTTGTCATTCTTGCACAGAGTTTTGGTATTGCAAATGCCCATGTGTGAATGGGACCTAAGAGGGACTTGAAGAAAAAGTTATATATATGTAAACCGTATAGTTATTAAAACCCCACCACAGTATCAGAGGAACGACAACCCTTAGTTTGAGAGGAAACAGAGTGTGTGGTGTCCACAAGGCTCTAACAATCACTGCTATGCATTAACCCCTCCAGTCCCTGCATTCTGTGCATTACATACTCCTAGATCCTGCTCTCTGACTGTCATGTGCTCCAAAACCCAATACGAATTACAGTTGCACTTATGTTCCCCAGAACATAGTGAATATGGTGACGCTCTGCTGATTTCCATTATCCATTCATGTGCAAGTAAAGATGCTGTTTTTTTTTTAAAGTTCCTTGCACCTGAAAGGGTATTCTTTACAAAGTGAAACTTCACTTGATGGTGGAAGTGAGCAGTAATGACTAGGCCTCACTTAGCAACGTCCTAGCAATGCCCTGGGAATATTCCAGTTAGGCTTCGGTAGGTATGTAAACGGCTTACACCTATAGCAAGGGCATTATTTAACTTTAGTTAGAGCTACACAGTTTGTTTTTATCTACACACAGCTGTTACCGATGTAGCACCCTCCTAGTTTGGTTATTAGTGAGTGTATATAGTTTTTGTCTCTCTCTGCTTAACAGGAGAGCAGATAGGTAAATTTATTTGCTGTCAGCTTATCAGAGAGCCTTGATTTGAGTGAGGTCTGCTCAGTGTGCTCTGGTGCTGATTTATGTGGTCTGGAAGGTTTTACCTTGTCCAGTAGTATGGGTCGCTATTGGACAGTGGGAGGAAAACCCAGCCAGTGACAGCAGGTGTATTTGAGCGTGGTTCTGACCAGCTAACAGGGGAGTGGCCCCCACTGCATCTTGGGTGAACACTTTCATATAAAAGGGAGCACATGGACTCAAGGTTAGGAGTTCCAGCCCACCCAAGCCTGAGGGGTGGAGGTGTGTGTTCAACTCCTGGCTGTTAGGCCCCAGGGCTTATCCAGGAGGCTGCCGGCTGCTAGGCCTAGTCGAGGCTTATCCAGATGCTGAAGCTCCAACCCACAGTTCTTTGAAAGCTGACAGAGGGAGGATGTCCTTGGATTCGGTCTGATACTGCAGTGGCAAAGTGTCGCTAGGAGGTTGGCAGAAAGGGCTACCGACTGTCCCAGAACATGGTGTGAGTACAGATCTGTGAGAGTATCCTTGAGATTGTGTTGCTAGAATTTCCTCTGCCCTCATATCAGCTTAATTGGGTGTGCCAGCTAGAAAGGAGACACTGGTGAGTGTCTTGAAGAACAGAGTCCAGATTCTGTCCTTACTGCTTAACAAAGGACCTGTTCTGCTAAAGTCAGCCTGCCATAAAGTGCCTTTGGTAGTCTGCTACACTGAGTTAGAAAGGAGACACTGGCTAGTGTCTTGAAACAAAGTCCGGCATGTCCTCTGTTGTTTAGAGATGGGCTTGTTTCACTGGAGTCAGTCTGCTGTGTGAAGCCACTGACCGCCTGCTATACAGAGCCTAGGGAGAATTTGTCCTCTGTCACAGTCAGTTAACTTGGAGTATCTCATACCTATCCTTCTCCTATCCAAGTTCAACAATAAAGCATTGAAAATTCATCCCCTGTACTGGTCATTGGAAACTAGAAGAATTGTATGTGCACCTGGCTGTGTGAAAATGCCATAGTGACTGGCTGCAGGATAATCAGAGGGAGGCTCGGGAACAAATACAAATTTCATTAGCAGTTCCTTCAGGGGTACCGCTACACCTCCATAGACCATTTTTTTGTAAAGGCAAACTAGCAAGAAATCTGAGCAAAACGTAACCTTGTTTTGGACACTGCCCTCTCTATAAATGAACTGTGGGTTTGCCCCCACCCCCTCTCCGCCTGCAGATTGAAGCATGAGAGGGAGGTTGCAGAGTATAGATTTGTGAGTCGTCTGTTTTTTTTTTTTTTTCTGCGTATCTCTGTATTTGATCCTGCAGCTGTGCAGCCAAGTGTTCTTGGATTCAAGAGGGCAGCCACACAGAGCAGAAATGTGAACAAAGGCCTCAATACTAACAATCATTGTAAAAATCCCCATGCAGCGGACTACTAACGAATTTATAATATATAAGGCCCATTCATACTGGTATCCATATTAAAACAAAAAGATGCATTTCAAATAGGAATTCAAAGTGGTTCTAAAAGCTCAAGGTTTTATAACTTAAAGTGGGAGTAAACTACATTGCATGAATTTTACCTATAGGTAAGCCTATAGGTTTACCTATAGGTACAGTAAATATCTCCTAAACTTGCACCGTTTAGGAAATATTTACTTTAGATATACTTGGTGGCATCACTGGTGCATGTGCTCTAAAGGAACGGCGTACCGGTGCCATTCCTTCAGAGTCCTGTGCCATAAACAGTGGCTCCCACGCGTATGTGCAGGAGTGACATCATTGCGGCTCCGGCCACACTCACAGCCGGAGTCCGCAAAAGAGTGAACATAGAAGCACCTTAAGCGGTGACAGCACACCGCTGGAGGGCTTTGTTCTAAGGTAAGTTTCTCATAATGTGCTAGTATGTGATGACATTGCTTTGCAGGTTTAAAAAAACAAAACAAAAAAAAGTGGTTTACTACCGCTTTAATGCATTCTCTGCATTAAGGTAAAGAAAACCTTCTGTGCCAGAGGATCCTCCCATTCACCCTTACACTTACCTTAGCCTGATCTCGATTCCAGCTCGTTCTCCATCCTTACAGGGTAAATTGATAGCAGTGGCAGCCATTGGCTCCTGCTACTGCCGATCAAATCCTGTGGCGAGTGAGTGGGGGGGGGGGGTTGAGCTGCACAGTCTGTGTCTAGAGACACAGGCAGTGTGGCTCAGGATCAAACACGCATGAATGCCCCCAAAGCACCAGCAGGGGACCCCAGAAGAGGAAGATCAGGCTGCTCTGTGCAAAACCATTGCATAGAGCAGGCAAGTGTAACATGTTTATTATTTTAACCAGTTGCCGACCACCTGCCGTGGATTTCTGGCGACAACATGGCTCTCCTGCGCAAACCGCCATCACAGCAAGTATTGTGGGCATGCGCACCACCAGAGGCTGTCAGAATGGCATTTCATTCAGTTGAAATGGTTTGCTGACGTTGGTACTGATATTGACACTTCCATGGGGTGTCAATCTCCTGGCCTGGGTCGCCCACAACTCTTACTGATTCCTTCCTCTGCCCACTCATTACAGAAGCGGGAGGAAACCAGTGAAAGCCATGGGTACCCAGAAGACTGACACTACCAGAAGTGTCGGTTTCCCTATGAATTTTTTCTGGCTTTTTGGCAGCACAGGCAGCAGGAAAGGGAAGTATTAAGAATCTTCTTTTATAGATAAAACGTCTTTAAGGCTTTTTATTTTATTTTATGAAAGGGTTGCTTTACCATCAACTGATTGCACCAGGTTCTCCTGTATAGTGTATAATGAATCAGTATCACTTGGACTGTAATAGAAGCAGAGATCATGCTGAGTATTTCTGCCAGTTAAACACGGTAAACCACATGAAGAGAAGGGATTGTCAAGGGAAATCTAGAAATTGTAGAAATCGTTCTCTACCTTACAAATCTTCAGACTGGCAGCAGGGGTCCTAAACTATACAAGCATTTCCACTGGCTCCTAGTCCTCCCTTTTAACCTTCAGATCTTCTCCTCTACTGTATTTTTAATTGACTGTGCCCTTCGAAAGCAGAACTACTTGGGTGATGGAGGTTTATTTGCAAGTATTAGACCCCTTTAACATTGAGGCCCTTAAAAAACTGCCCATAAAACGTTGGGCGCTTTTGCGGCACTTCCCATTAATTTCAATGAAGAGGGGCGTTTTTTTTTCCCCGCCCTGCCCCAGTGTGAAGGCATTCTTTGATTTTAGAGGTCGGCCGATATATTGGCCAGATTTTTGCATTTTTTACTTCATCGGCCGATTGTGCTGTCCAATAAATGTATGCACTAAAGGCCGGTTCACACAGGGGTGATCCAAGTTGCGGGGCGACTCAGCGCACCCTGCACAGCGCGACTTGCAAACAACTTCTTAGAAGTCAATGCAAATCGCCTGAAGTCGCCCCAAAAGTAGATGAACCTTTTTCTAAGTTGGAGCGACTTGAGTCACTCCTATTGGAACAAGAAAGACAAAAATCCAGGCAGACTGCCAAATCTGAGAACATCGCTGATCAAAGAACCAAAGAGATACAATGTTTATACTTATCAAAGGAATGAACTCAGTGTGTAGATGAGCTCAGTTTAACCATTTAAAGACTAATATATATATATATATATATATATATATATATTTTAGCAGAGACCATAGAGAATAAAATGGCGGTTGTTGCAATATTTTATGTCACACCGTGTTTGTGCAGCGGTCTTTCAAACACAATTTTTTTTGGAAAAAATACACTTTAATGAATTTAAAAAAAACTAAACAGTAAAGTTAGCCCATTTTTTTTTTCATCCAAAAGTTTGGATTACCCACTTTTGTGTATTTAATATTTAAGATATAGTTTTTTTAATCTAAATTATACATACAAGTGCACTTATTGGAGGTTTGTTGTGTTGTTTAATAAATGTTTAATTTAAAGCAATTTTCTGTATCACTTTTTATTACTTAACTGTTAGATTTTATGAGATGAAGGGAAAAAAAAAAGAAAAATCGGCCTAACTTATTGGTCAAAAAGAATTGGCATCATATATCGGCCATCGGCCGCCCCCTTTTTCTAAATATCGGCATCGGCTAGAGAAAACCCCTAATTGATTTTAATGGAAATATGTTTTTGTGAGCTTTTCAGGCGCTCAGTGTGAAAGGGGTCTTATTGTAAACCATTTTACTGAAGCAAAGACCAGAATTTTACTATAATCTGATACATGTGAATCTTCCCAGGAGAGCTGACATTTTAAATGTTTAGATGGAATAACTGCAGCAGAGATTTTTTCACGTCAACTAAAAAGAAATGCAAAGAGCTCATTATCACATGTGGCCTGGGAAGGGGGCCATAAATATATGGTTGAGCTATTGTTTTACCTACCCTGACTGCCCCCACCCCCAGCTCCTTAACCCAATACAGTAGCTGGCAGATGGTTGTACACATTCTTTTTGCGCCCAAGAGTATACCCCCTGTTCAAGTGAATGGGGCTGCACTGCAGCTGCCCTACAACTGCATGCAATGTATGAGGCTGCAACACAGTGGTGCAAGCTTTTTAGGGTTAAATCAAGTGGCGAAGAGGTCTCATACTTACTCCCAGCCCCCTGTCAACTGCTGTCTGAAAACCGATTGACCATGGACTGTTTTTCAGAGGGGCGGCAAGGGCTGCTAGTGTAAATGCATAGGTCTTTCTTTTTTTTTGGTATGTCCAATAACTAAAATCATTTCAATTAGGACTTAAACTGGTCATACACGGAATTCATTTTGACTGGTTCCTGATAAACCTGAAAATATGTGCTCACAGGGAAGCCCGGTCGGCCCCAGGAACTACCCCAGTGTACTTGCTGTGCCATACTCCACCAGCCACCTGGCCTCTATGTCTTAAGAGGGTCCCACCATCCCTGCTACCTACGAACACTGTGGACCATTGTCACCTATTTTTCCATCCTATCGCCTTCCTTTTCAGACTTCCGACCCTCCCAGCCTAGCTATATCCCATACCCGGATAGCACCTTTTTACATTATAGCCTTCCACAGGTTAATGTTGTGTGAGTGCGTCTTGGGTTATGTATGGTGAGATATATGAGCAGCTGCTACTTCCCTCCCTGTTTGAGACAACGTTGTCTTCATTAATTTTAATATTTGAGGTCTAGTCTTTCCCTGATCCCTGACATCCTTTTGATTGCATTTTATTTTTTGTACTTTAATAAAATTAACCAATTTTTTCCTAAATTACATTTCTGCTGTTTTGTGACTTAATGGCCGCTTTTCCGAAAAGTGGGGGCTTGTCTTTTCTTCCCGCCACATCGGGGTTGTTTTTTCAAATTGTGGTTTTTGGCCATTGGTTTGCACTAGTTGGATTTTTCAGCCAGTGATGCAGCAGATTTGACTTTATTTATTTTTTCATTGTGGGTATACTACCACTATTTAGTAGTTCCGGTGTAGTTGATCCGGATTGGGTAACCCTTTTCATTTCTTTGACTGTCGGCCCCAGGAGCCTGCTGAATTTTTCTTTTAGCCAAACAGCAGCTGAATCCAATGAGATGCATCCACTGTTTGGGTATTCTGATGGTCGCAGCCAACGGCTGTTAGACTAGAATAACCCAGCAAGGGAAAGTTTCCATCCGCACTGTATGGTTTGGATGGAGATCTGTAAAAATCCTTTTGTTCAGCTAACAGGCTGATTAAAAGGAATCCCCTTTAGGGAAAGACCAGTAACCCATACCAAACAATCAGAATGTATCCTTTAAATTTAGAACCAACCATTACCAACAAGATTTCCTCCAAGGCCTCTTTTAGACCAGTGGTTCTCAACCCTGTCCTCAAGTAGCCCCAGCAGGCCATGTTTTCAAGTTTTCCTTTATCTTGCACAGATGCTTTAAATCAGAGTCAATGGCTTGGCATTTTGGACAGCTATTTTATCTAAGAGAAATTCCCAAAACATGGCCTGTTGGGGGTACTTGAGGACAGGGTTGAGAACCACTGTTTTGGACTAGTGATTGGAGGGTGTTTAAAACACACGGTTGAGTGGTGTTCACATGCCGCGGTTGTGATGCTTTGTGCCTGGGGCAAAAACTATTAAACGGGTCACAATTGTCAGGCAGCGAGCCCATTGAATGCTGCCCATTTAAGCAAATGGGAAAGCATTACAAATGCTCTATAACCCCATGCAATGTTTGTTTAACCAGACGGGAAGGAGTCGTCACACCACCTCCTCATTGCTTGGCAATTTCCTCTGAAAAGCAATTTGAACAGGGATCACTTTTTGGAGGAGCAGCGCATTTAGACACATGTCTAAACCTAGCCCTACTGTAATCAAAGCAACCTAAAACTTTGGTGCACTTATTTTTGTATTTTAGACCCTGCTTTTTCTTTACTTAAGGCGTGTACATAGACATTGTTTTGTTTTGGAGTTAATGCCCCTGTCAATATTTTTTTGCTGTTTGTGTCCCACTCAAGAGATTTCCCTTTGCTTGTCCTGCAGAGGCAAAAGAGGAAATCTCAACAAGACTGAAGTCATACTTATTGGCACCCCCCATCCATTACATATGGCCAGTCCTAATAGCTGATCTATAGATGGCACTTTACTTGAGCTTCAGTCCAAATTGAAAAATCTAGGGGTGATAGTTGATGCTAGTCTAACCTTTGAGCCTCATGTACAAAATGTTGTCAGAACATCTTTTTTCCACTTGAGAAACATTGCTTGGCTGCGTCCTATGCTATCATACACTGTAGCTGAAAAGCTGATCCATACGTTTGTGTTCTTCCGACTTGACTGCTGCAATGCTCTACTTGCTGGGGTACCTAAATTCATAATAAACTGGCTCCAATATGTTCAAAATTCTGCAGCCAGAATTTTGACTAGGTCTAGTACAATTGATCATATTATCCCTTATCTTGGAGTCCTTGCACCCTACCTGTTAGGTTTCGCATAGACTTTGAGATCCTCTTGCTCAACTACAAGGCTCTTCATGGCTTGGCACCCCATTATCTCTCTGAACTTTTTTCAACTTACTCCCACCCCCCTCGTAACCTCCGCTCCTCAAATTCTGGTCTACTGTGTGTCCCCCCTACTCACCTACACTCAATGGGGGCCAAGCCTTCTCCTGCTATGCTCCAAAGCTATGAAATTCACTTCCTAAGAATGTCAGAGAGTCCTCTTCTCTAAACTCATTCAAATCAAATCTAAAAACTTTTTTCTTTAGACAAGCTTTCACTTAATTGTCCCTTTATCCCTTATGTTATGTTATCCTGTGTATTTCCTGGTATGCTGTGCATTTCTTGTGTTTTCCTTGTAAAGCGCTTTGAGAAGCCACCTTTAAAGGCGCTATATAAAATAAAGTTTATTACTATTATTATTACCTTTTTTACAGTTGTCACCAGAACAGGTGTCCCCATTGGGAGATTTCCTCTCATCCTGTTCTGGTGACAGCTGTAAAATTTTAATCTCCCATCACTTTCTGTCTCAATGACAATGATCACTAGAACAAATAGAGAGAAGCTTAAAGGATTTTTATATCCAAACTCTGTCCAAAACTTAAAGTGGATCTTCACTATCCCCACCCACTTTCTTTTCACCCCCTCCTTATTTCAATTTTTATTCATGTACCGCGCCGTACTCTTCTAAGCACGTGCAGCGTTACATCATCAGGTGCTCTTCCTGGTTTTTGCAGCTAGCCCCATGATGACACACTTCAGCACGAGTGTCATCAGGAGGGCGACCGGGTGTAAGAACCCAGAAGATACAGCTGGCACCCTGATGACTTCAGAAGAGCATGTCATGTGTGGAGCAGCGGATCCCCAGAAAATACAGCTGGATCACTAAACATGTGAGTATGTTTTCTGAGTAGAACAAGTCCAAAACACTATGGTCTTTATTTAAAAGAGAATAGTTAGAACTCCTGTTAAGTTTTTATTTGCGGTCTGTGCCTTTGGAGTTTCACTCTCTTGGCCCTGATATTTAGAAAGCGATTGAAAATCTGTTGCGGAACTACACATCCCATGAGGCATTGTAAAACTCTGACATTCACAGACATGACTAGGCATGATGGGAATTGTAGTTTCTGAACAACTGGAGAGCCATAGTTTGAGGACCCCTGATCTAGGACTTCCCCTTTCTTGAGATTGATTTCATGTTTTATCTTAGAAAAAAAATGAAGGGAAACCTCTCCAACTTGACACAGACTACCAAAAATACCCAAACAGGGATTTTAACCATTCCTTTCTCTACTAAAAATTGGTTGGGCTAGAGACACACTTTAAGGCCCCTATCACACGGGCATTCCATTCTCCTCTATGGAGCGGCGGATGTCAGCAGTGACATGTCCGTTGACATCCGCCGCTCTCCGATCCGATCCTGCAGCGTAAAGTCAGACGGACGGAAACCCTATTATTCCATCTGTCTGGGGATCAGATTGGATGACAACGGACAGGCAGTCCATTGTCATCCGATTTCCCATAGAGGAGAGCGGAGCTCTGACAGATCCGTCCACGCACAGTGAGCGGAGACGGATCTGTCATCTGCCGGCTCAGCGGGGATCAGCAGATCGATCCTTGGAGAGCAAAAATGGACCCCGTACATGGACACGGCCATGTGAAAGGGGCCTAAAGCTGTCCAACCAGACTAGTCATTAAATTCTTGTATAAATACACAAAGTAAATGTGCTTCAAACAATGTTTGCTTTCATTTCTTACCTATTGGACGTAAACAAGTTCCATACACATAGCGCTTGTTTTACTAAAGGGCCAGAGACAATTCGGAAAGTTCCATCTCGTCCCCGGCCTTCCCCTTAGTCTTTAATATTTGTACAGGCTCAGACTCCTCTCCTGTATGGAAATTAATACTCTGATTTCACTGTAAGCTTCTCACGGTGTGCATTAGAAGCTGCAAGCAAGCTGCAAGCAAGTCAGATAGATCCCATCTCATTTCCTGGTTGGAGGATGTATCATCTAGCCCTTTCCTCCCAGCTTGACTTTCCCTGGCCCATCCCATTAATTCATTGGATTTTAGCTCCTTTAATCATGGAGGCTCAGCATCGCATCTGGGCATTACCTTGAGCGGTCCGAGAGCTCTTGATAGAAGTTCCCTGCTGGTCTCTCTCACCAGCCATGATCTGCCTGTGTTGCATAACAAGTCATGACATCACAGGATCTAAAATAAGGTGTGTAATTGAAGCACCCTTCTGGCACCCAAAGGCAGGATAGCACCTCCAGAGGCAGGGGTGGACTAGCATTTCACCCCAGGGCTAAAATGAGGAGACCAAGAAAGAATATTGGGTGCCATTTACTTTTGTCTTTTTAAAGTGTTATTGCAGAACGGTTAAGGAGATGAGGGTTAGGGGTTCCAGATACCATAGCAAATCACTTACAGACTTCCGAATCCAGATAAAGTTCTAGCTTCACAGTATCAGAATCCAAAGCCAAACCCAGCAACACTGTAAGCACGTTCTCAAATTTCAGTGCATTCTCCAACTGAGCCACCAGATCCTTCTGAGAGATCAACCTTCTTTCTGCTTCTGTCCAGTTAGGGGCCTCCCCTGGAACTCTTTCTTGGCATAGCTTCCTCCAGACCAGGCAGGACAGCTTTATGGACACTTCAGCACACATTAGGCCCCAAAACAGGGCCTAACAGCAGAGCTCCATGCAGCAGCACCTCTTCAGGCCTCGGGAAAGAGAGTGAGCACATGGCCTGTCCCAAAAATGTATATCCTCCCCCAGCATGCACAAGTGGCCTAAACCTCCTACTGGATTGGCTGAAGAAAGTATTAATATTCATAACTTAGTTTTGTTTGTGAAATCTCATACTATGACCAGTGATACCAGTGACACCTACTGGCGACAATGAGAAATCACAAGCCAACCTAAGCTTAGGGAAAAACCAGGTGAAAACTATACAATCAGACTGTGCTGGCTACAGTCCAGCCAAAGACTAAATTGGCATAGTAGCCCTTGTTTAGGACAAGGGAGCTACATAGTGAAAACAAAAAACATTTCAATAAAACCTAATTAGCTTGTTCATAAGAGGGAAGGGAGGAACCACGGAAGGCAAAACATAAGCAGATTAAACTTCAACTTTTTTGTTCACTTAGCAATGTAAAAGTTGCATTTAGCTTAGTAAATAGGATAAAGCTGTGTTGCAAGGAATGTATTATTAAAACATGTTTAGGCTTAATAACCACTTTAAACTGCAAACTTTCTGCACTGATTGATGGCCACCACAGTCACAGCCAAAAATACTGATCATTTGACATTATGTATGTTTTTGTTGGTGGTTTTTACTCCTCTTTATTAAGACACAGAGGAAGAAAGGACAGTAACCAATAGCAAACATCGTTCAATGTAGTTAGTACATTCAACGTGCCCTTTCCTCAAGAATGGCCTTAGGTGCTAGCTCTATTTCACACAGCAAAAACTGACAGGTGTTGAGCATGAATGTGCACATGCCTTTACTAAGGATGAGCCGGGCGTGTTCGCAACCGCATGTGCCCGAGCCCGCCAGGAAGCTTATACTGCGCTGCGCTAATCACAGGCAGTAAGGCATCAGCAGGCACGGATCAGGAAATGTCTCACTGCCTGTGATTAGTGCAGTGCAGTGTAAGCTTCCTGGCAGGCTCGGGCACGTTCGGTTGCTTACACGTCTGAGCCCATCCTTAGCCTTTACCATGGGATTCATTCCATAGCTGGCAACCACACTGCATATAGGCCTCTATTGAAGAATATGATTACCTTAAAGTGGAACTTTAGTTTTTAACTTTATCTTTATAAGTTCTTATTTCTTGTCACTACCCCTCCCCTCTTACACATTAGTTAAAAAAAAATATTTAAAAAATAAAAACGTTTTTCAGTATTTTTTGTTTTTAATTCTTAAATCTGGGCCTAAACCCGGATTATGTCACAGCATGCTTGCATGAGCAGACACTGACTGAGTACTGGCAAAGATCCCCTTGGTGTGTCTACGCATGCCTGACATCTTGCATAGATGCTCCTGGGATGTGTAATATAGCAGGGCAGCACTAGGGCTGTTAGATTGAATACCAATCCCAACCATGGTGCTACCTGCCTGTTGTTTGCCTAAGTGGGTTTCCTCCCACACTCCAAAGATATGCCGGTAGGTTAATTGGCTCCTGTCTAAATTGGTCTTAGTATGTGTATGAATGTGAGGTAGGGACCTTAGATTGTAAGCTCCTTTAGGGCAGGGACTGGTGTGAATGTACAATATATATATATACGCACAAAGTGCTGCGTAAATTGATGGTGCTATACAAGTACCATAAATACAGCATCCAAGTAGCTGTTTGTGAGATGTTCGGCATGTGCAGACACGTCATGAGGGGTCTGCCGCACTACTATGGGACCTGGCAAGGTCTTGTGGCATGTCTGGCAGAGGTGTGAAGGGAGAAACTCTGCTTCAACCAAAACAGTGCTGAACTTCATTGACTAGTATGTCTGTTTTTATTTTATTTTTAGATAGAGATGATTATTAAGGTGGGTACACACTATAAGAAAATTGGGGCAAACTTTGAGGTTGTTGATGTGTTACAGGAAGTTAGAACCGAGGATGTAAATAATGCATGTAAATTCTCGTACGATAAAGGCTTTTTATGTTGATTATTGTTTCTGATCATGCACAGTCTTTTGTATCTGATTTTTGTCCCTTCGGAAATTTTGGTTTGGAAAGTCTAAATTGGATGTCAAAAGTTGTGTATACACTATACGAATATCGTGCCTTGTATGGATTTTTTTCTTCTGATTTTCTCATAGTGTGTAACCCACTCAAGGCTAGTGCAAGGATTTTTGACACCCTAGATGAAGCCACCCCTATTGGCCCCACCCCTGTCTCCACCCCTTTTGCCCTTCCCATGTGACAGGAGGCAGCACTATACAGGAAGCATCGGCTCTGCTTCCTCTAGCGCTGGCTCCAGTGCTGCGCTGCACCTCTAATTACACTACCGGTCGGACGGAGCAGCTGCCTGAGACGGAGTTAGTTACATGCTGCAGCCTGCAGAGCATGCAGAGAAGGAGGGAAACCATCGGCCGGGCGCACCTAGGCAGCAGTGCGCCCTAGGCGGCCTCCTTGTTTGCCTAGTGGTAGCACCGGCCCTGACCCCACTTTAGACCTTCTTTTATTGGGCAGGGGAATTCTTTTAAAGTAGAACTAAAGATAGAAATACTCACCTATGCTCCAAATGGTCCAACACCATCAGGTCCCTTACCGGCATCTTTGCTCCAACTTCTTCCAGTTGTTAATCTTTAGATGTCTTGATTGGCAGGTGCAGTATGTTTTCACTCCTGCGCATGTGCAGGAGTGCAGTCATCCTGGCACATGGGCACTGAACCGAACTGTAAACTGAGTTGTGCATGCGTAGCTCGATCTCAAACAGGCAGGTAAGTGAATTCTATTGCAGAAGAGACATTGCAAAAAAGAGCCTGCCTGTTCTCAATTTTTTTATTTGTAGCCTTTAGTTCTTTAAGATCTAAAAGCTCACAGCTCTCTTTGTGATCACACAAGACACCAAAAAGATTGAAAATCATAAACAATATATAACATCATTATTCATCTACATTGAGGAAAAAAAGGCCAAGCATCAGAGAACGACTATGTGTACCTAACACTACACATAGCATATAGAGCAGGGCCCTCCTTCACATATATGGCATACCGCCAAGGTAATATTTACAGCACAAATCAATAGGCACCAGTAAACGGCAAGCACGTGACAGGCAAAAGTGCTCTGCTACTACAAAGAGGACAATGTAACCAAGAACACTAGGTTCTATCTGCACCATAAAGCTAGAACCGTATTATAATTATTTTTAGTTCTTACAAATATACACCTTTAAAAACATGCAGTTATTTCATTTTTTTAAGTAACGGATTTTTTGGAATTACAAATGTACGCATTTTAATGCAGCGTGCCGCCATATAAAGGTAAAAATATCAGTGGCATGTCAAATCGTCTAGCTAAATGAATTAGAAAATAATTGCATAAAAATGTCACACCTTTAAAAAGGGTAAATAAAGACGGCCCATCGCAGTGTGAGCCAGCTCAATGGCTGCAGTAGCTGCAGGACAGACGGTATGACATGGGTAAAATATTTCGGCATGCAAAGGGTCTCTTTATAGGTCACTGAGATGCTGCACTTACTTCCTATAGTGATTGACTATACATGCGTCAGTGATTTCCAGAAATATAACATATCAGATCCTTTCTTATTACAATGCAGCTTGTTTCGGTGTGCTGCTTGCAATGCTGCTGTATACTGAAGCTGAAATAAAAATTGTTGCACATGACGGGATAACATATTAGCATAGAATCTCTGGGGATGTCTTCAGAGGAGAATGAAGGTGAGGCCCAGTGTAGTTATCATTAGCCAGCAACCCACAAGTGTATGCACGCCGCATCACCAATATTACAGAATGCGCTATCAAAAAGCAAGCTTATGTAAGATGTTAAGAAAAAAAGAATACTGAATATTATAACAAGCGACCAGCACATCTAGCTGCACCATTGATGTCCATTGTAATAATGATATATAAAAATTCATTGATATGACATAAAAGACAGAGAGGGCTCACCATGTTGAAGTCGGGCAGAGATGAAAGCTGAGCAGCCTGAATCCTGAATCCATGGCTGGATGAGGCACACATCAGCAGCTGTGCTTGTGTGATGATGCTGAGGATGGCTGGATGGCAGACAGGCAGGCACAGGACCCCTCCCTCCTCCTTCTAGGGAGGCAGACAGAACATGAGCTCATGGAGCCTGCAACTGCAATCTCCCTCCCTCAGTTCCTATGGAAACAAGGCTGTCATTACAATGGGAGATTGCTGTGTAGGTGCTCAGGCTTTCTGCTCCTAGCTAGGACTGCATGCTGCCATTATGGCCTAGTGAGTGGAAAATGCTTTCCAGAAATTATACTAGAAAATAAAAGCGAGATGTACAGCTGACAATGGCTTGTGTATTCTTTTGGCGTAGTGACACAGTGTGCCTCTTTTATGAGAACAAGCAAAAAATGGAGAGGATGCTATAGGCAGGATGTATACGATTGTTATTACATCCATAAGAACTTGTTCATGTGGATCATCACAGGCTCAATGCAAGGGCACATAGAAAACAAGTGTACAGTATCAAACAAAAGTCAGTACACCCCTCACATTTTGTAAATATTTTATTCTATCTTTTCATGTGACAACACTGAAGAAATGACACTTTGCTACAATGTAAAGTAGTGAGTGTACAGCTTGTATAGCAGTGTAAATTTGCTGTCCCCTCAAAATAACTCAATACACAGCCATTAATGTCTAAACCGCTGGCAACAAAACTGAGTACACCCCTAAGTGAAAATGTCCACATTGGGCCCAAAGTGTCAATATTTTGTGTGGCCACCATTATTTTCCAGCACTGCCTTAACCCTCTTGGGCACGGAGTTCAACAGAGCTTCATAGGTTGCCACTGGAGTCCTCTTTTACTCCTTCATGACGACATCACATGTTAGAGACCTTGCACTCCACCTTCCGTTTGAGGATGTCCCACAGATGCTCAATAGGGTTTAGGTCTGGAGACATGCTTGGTCAGTCCATCATCTTTACCCTCAGCTTCTTTAGCAAGGCAGTGGTCGTCTTGGAGGTGTGTTTGGGGTCGTTATCATGTTGGAATACTGCCCTGTGGCCCAGTCTCCGAAGGGAGGGGATTCAGTAACTTTACGTTTGTGCCTCAGGGGTGTACTTACTTTTGTTGTCAGCGGTTTAGACATTAATGGCTGTGTGTTGAGTTATTTTGGGGG
>BLSH010482894.1:282008-303448 GCA_018402905.1 Glandirana rugosa | reverse complement strand
GAGTGCACGACCTTTCCATGTAACCCCTCGTAATGACGTCAAGTGACCACACTTACCCGGGACAGTCAAAAAATCCACCTGGTCTAGTCTGAGCAGGGCATCTGTCAGCTGATCTGAGCAGAGTGGGCAGATGACAGGTCCATGTCCACTCAGTTTATGCAGAGGGACATGGGAACAGCCTGCTGTGCTCTATGGACCGGTGGGTGTAAACAGACTCCGCTCTCCGTTTAAACCCGACTGCCCTCCGATCCAATCTGCCTAGACAGAGACATTTTTTTTTTTTTTTTTAGCAGACCGGATCATATTGGAGGTAGGTGGGTGTAAACGACAACAAGTCCGTTTAAACCAGCCGGTCCATGGAGTGAATGAAGGGTCTGATCTGGTCCACCTAAAAAACTGACAGGGCCCATTCACACCAGTGAACTGCAGTAATGCTCCCCAATGTACCTTTCCAGCACGTGAGGTAGCACACACCTATGCGTAGCAGGGTACTGCCATAAATGCTGCACGCATGCTTTGTGGTCCATTGTGATGCATTGTATTAAGGCAGCCATTCATTTGAACGGATTGCCTTAATGCAACACACTTTATTACACAAAAAATTAAGCAGACAGAACCTGGACCAACTGTGCATGGCAACCAATCAACTTCTCTCTAAAGTGATACTAAAGTCTCGTTTTTTATTTTTTCCTTAAAATTTACAAATAACAAACATGTTATACGTACCTGCTCTGTGCAGTGGATTTTCAAAGAGCAGCCTGGATCCTCCTTGTCTCAGGTCCCTCTTTGGGTCTCCTGGCCCCTCCCTCCTGTTAAGAACCCCTACAGCAAGCAGCTTGCTATGGGGGCACCCGAGCCGAGTCACAGCTCCCTTAGTCCATTCAGACACGGAGCCGCGCCGCGGCCCAGCCCTGACCCCTTTCTCTCCTCATTGGCTGACTGACTTTGATTAACCACTTGACCACTGGGCACTTAAACCCTCTTAACAACCAGACCAAATTTCAGCTTTCAGAGCTCTCACATTTTGAATGACAATTACTCAGTCGTGCAACACTGTACCCATATGAAATTTGTGTCCTTTTTTTCACACAAATAGAGCTTTCTTTTGGTGGTATTTAATCACCGCTGGGTTTTTTATTTTTTGCGCTATAATTTAAAAAAGACTGAAAATGTTGTAAAAAAATGAATTTTTCTTCGTTTCTGTTATAAAATTTTGCAAATTAGTAATTTTTCTTCATACATTTTGGCCAAAATGTATCCTGCTACATATCTTTGGTAAAAAAAAAACTAATTAGTGTACATTATTTTGTCTTTGCGAAGGTTATAGAGTCTACAAGCTATAGTGCCAATCACTGAATATTGATCACACCTGATGTACTGACCACCTATCTCATTTCTTGAGACCCTAACAAGCCAGAAAAGTACAAATACCCCCCAAATTACCCATTTTGAAAAGTAGACATTCCAAGGTATTTAGTAAGAGGCATGGCGAGTTTTTTGAAGTTGTAATTTTTTCCCACAATTCTTTGCAAAATTAAGATTTTTTTTTTTTTTCACAAAATTGTCATATGTTAACAGGTTATTTCTCACACCCAGCATATGCTTACCACAAATTACACCCACAAAAACTACTCCTCCTGAGTATGGCGATACCACATGTGTGAAACTGTTACACAGCCTGGCCACATACAGAGGCCCAATATGCAGGGAGCACCATCAAGCGTTCTAGGAACATGAGTTGCACATATAATTTCTTGACTACCTCTTGCATTTTTGAAGGCCCTGGAGCACCAGGACAATTGAAACGCCCAAAAAATTACCCCATTTTGGAAAGCAAACACCCCAACGTATATTCTAGGAGGCATAATGAGTCTTTTGAACATGTCATTTTTTCCACAAGTTTTTGGAAAATGTGGAAAGAAAATAAAAATGCATTTTTTTTTTTTACACAAAGTTGTCCATTTATTCAAAATATATAGACTATCTTTTACACTATTGTGAGGCACTGTGGCGGCATGGATAGGCACTGTAGTGGCACAGATAGGCAGTGTAGAGGCACGGATGAGCAGTGTAGAGGCACGAATGGGCACTGTAGTGGCACGGAAGGGCAGTGTAGTGGCACGGATGGGCAGTGTAGTGGCATGGATGTGTCACGGATGAGAACTGATGTGATATGGATGAGCATGAATGAGGCACAAATGAGCCATGGATGGGGATGGATGAGCCGTGGATGGGGATGGATGAGCAAGGATGGGGATGGATGAGATGACTGAGCACGAATGAGGATGGATGAGCACGGATGGGGATGACTGAGCATGGAAGAGGATGGATGAGCACGGATGGGGATGGATAAGCACGGATGGGGATGACTGAGCACGGATGGGGATGACTGCGCACGGATGGGTGGGTGAGTATGGCTGGGTGGTTGAGCATGGATGGATGGGTGAGCATGGCTGGGTGGGTGAGCATGGGTGGATGGCTGGGTGAAAATGGATGGCTTGGTGAGCATGGATGGATGGGTGAGCATGGATGGATGGCTGGGTGAGCATGGATGGATGGATGGGTGAGCATGGATGGATGGCTGGGTGAGCATGGAAGGCTGGGTGAGCATGGGTGGGTGGATGAGCATGCATGGCTGGATGGGTGAGCATGGCTGGGTGAGGATGGCTGGATGGGTGAGCATGGGGGCTGAGCATGAATGGGGGGCATGGATGGGGTGAAGATGGCTGGGTGGGTGGAGCATGGATGGATGAGCATGGATGGGGTGAGGATGGCTGGATGGGGTGAGGATGGCTGGGTGGGTGTGGATGGATGTGGGGGGTGCAGCCTGTCCCCCACTGTCACTTAGCAGCGCTATGGGCATTACACATCGCCCACAGCGCTGCAGCACGTCCTCGCTCTCCCCCCTCTCCTCTCACAATACACCGATCGGTGCGGAGAGGAGAGAGAAAAGCCGATGGAAGCGCCGGCTTGTTTACATGTGATCGCTCCGTCATTTGACGGAGCGATCACGTGGTAAAAGGCCGCTCACAGCAGGCATTCACCGCGATCCGTGATGCCGTGAATCGAGTCCGCCCGACCCACAGGCACACTCACGCAGAGTGCGGCGGGCACAAGAGCACGCTGGTGTCGGTGCCCGGCCGCAATTGCGCAGATCGCCGTTTATAGACGGCGATCTGCGCAGCGGAGCCAACTAGCCGTCGTTTATGCACGTGAGGCAGTCGGAAAGTGGTTAAAGGGGCTGCTGCACACAGAAGGTTAATGGACGACAAGTACTGACAGCCCGACCACATGCAGGACTACCTCCTGAGCTTCCTCAGGTCCCAGACCCCCACCCTTGACACCCTCTAAGTGGAATGTGATACATGTCTTTTTATTTGGTTATTGACTAAACTGTGCTACACGAGTGGTTGCCGGGTGCCTCTTTCTCCCTTCCCTCTTCTGTTTCAGCGTGGGTTCCTAGACCCTAGAACAGGCAGCCTCGCTCCTACTGGAGACCACAGCCAGCTTCATTATTATGGACTCTATTCAACTCTGATGCCCTTACTATTCATTTGGACTGAGCACCCCACTTTTGAACATTCTTTTTGGACATTTGTACTTTGAGAGTTTCCATAAAATTATAATATTACATTATATGTGATCAAAGCACACTGATGACATAGTTTGACCAGATTCCTTTTTTCAGCCTAGGCACTGTCACCTATCTGGAGCTTAACCAGTTAAGGACCAGCCGCCGTCATTATACTGCTGCAATGTGGCTGGTTCCCGCACCTTAGTTGTAGGTCAGCTCAGGGATTCGCATTTGTGAGCGCGCACTCCCATTGGCCAGCCAATCAGCCGGTGGGGCAGACTTGATATCCGCAGGCCACTCGCAATCATTCCCCCGCAGTGATAGAATGGGGATCTGCTTGTGTATACAAGGCAGATCCCGTTCTGACAGGGGGATCACACAGATCCTGTCTTTCTGCTATGCAGGAAAATGGACCTGTGTGTTTCCCCCAAGTCACACAGTCCCCCATACAGTTAGAAACCCCTCCCATGGAACTCAGTTAACCCCTTGAGCGCCCCTGATGTTAATTCCTTCCCTGCCAGTGCCATTAGTACAATAACAGTGCATTTTTTTTGCACTGATTACTGTAATAATGTCACTGGTTTCCAAAAAAGCAGCAGTTAGGTGTCTGATCTGTCCGCCTCAATGTTGCAGTCCCGCTAAAAAATCACTGACTGCCGCCCAAAAAAAAGATAAAAATGCCATAAATCTATCCCCTATTTTGTAGACATGATAACTTTTGCGCAAACCAATCAATATAAGCTTACTGCGATTTTTTTTTTTTTTACCAAAAATATGTAGCAGAATACATATCGGCCTAAACTGATGAATAAATTTATTTTTTTACATTAATTTTTTGGAAATGTTTTATAGCAGAAAGTAAAAAAAAATGTTTTTTTTTTCAAAACTTTGTTCTTTTTTTGTTAACAGCACAAAAAAATAAAAAACGCAGAGGTGATCAAATACCACCAAAAGAAAGCTCCATTTGTGGGGGGGAAAATGGACATAAATTTTGTTTGGGTACAATGTCGCACGACTGCACAATAAAGCGACACTGTGCTGTACCACAAAAAATGGCCTGGTCATTAAGGGGGAAATCCTTCCGGTCCTTAAGTGGTTGCGACTGCTTTTTAATGCTCAAAAAAATTACTTCATCAAGCTTGCTAAAGCTGGCGTTTGTAACAGTTTTCACTTTGTTTTAAATACATTATAGTTACACTATGGTGGTTTTATTTTTGTTTTAAACTCTGTGACAGTGTATCAAGTTCTTGCCTGGTATACTGGAGGAGAGGTAAAAAGAGCTAGGAGGAACAGGACAGGCTGATTACTCTTGCTACAGGTGATTAACCGGAGAACTAATGATCAGGAGGCTGTAACACACGTGTTTATAGACCTTTAGAAATCAGTTCTGATGTTTCTGGTGCTGAATCTGATGGGTATGTGTATGTAACAGAAAGCACGGCTGTTGAACTACCTACTGGATAACGACTGGATACGGTGAAAGGACTAAACAACTTTAGGAAGAAAGGAAGGTCTGAGGCCTCAAACATCCCTTTTTAACACAAAGAATGACTCCACACAGGATAAGACCTACAACTGAGATACTCTCCTCATGGATGTGATGGCAATGAGAAAGGAAATCTTGCCTGTGAGGATAGACAAAGGGATATCCCTGATATGTGCAAAGTGTGGTTTTCTGAAGCCAACATATCCAGGCTGCAATCCCCTGGACCTACTAGGGAAAACAGAGAGGGAACAATGTAAGCAACACTCTATACGAATGCCTTCACCTAGGAGTTAGAGGCAAGCAGTCTTTGAAAAAGAATGACTAAGGCCAAAACCTGACCTTTCAGGGTACTCAAGGTCCAACACTGGTCAAGGCCAGATTGGAGGAAAGACAGAATTTGTCATGTGGAGAACTCTCTGGGTTTGAAGTCCCTGTCTTTGCACCAGAAGTGGGCTTTCCAAATGTTATTAGACTTTACAGGAAGTCAAATCCCTAGCTTTCAAAAGCATAGGGATGACTAAGTCTGGTAGGCCCCTGTTCCTCATGATGACCTGAGCTTCAACAGCCAAGCTGTTAAAGTCAATGATTGGGAAACAGTATGAAAAACAAGTCATTGGGACACAAGATCTGGAGGGTCTATGGAAAGTGTCAGAAGCTTGACTATATCTGAGTGCCAAAGCCTTCTGGGCCAATTCAGTGCAATGAATGCCCTGCATTTCAATCCTGTAGAGCAGGCAAAGTAGAAGCTTCAGTGGTAGAAAGAAGTAGATCACATTGTACTGAGCCCACAGAGACACCAGAGCATCCACTAAACAGATACGAGGATCAATGGTCCTGGCAACAAATCCATCCAGGTTTTTGTTGAACCTGGGCATAGGAGGACTACCTTCTGAGTTCCCCCACATGTACCAAAGAGCTCAAAACACATCCTGGTGGGGGGACCAATCTACATAGTCCAGATATTTAAGTTTGCCTGCCACTTTACCACACCTGAAAAGTGCATAGTGGTTAGAGCAGGAACATGAAGTTCTGCCCAGGCTAGATCAAGTACTCTTCTCCGTATTGCTGTATGACTACTGGTGCCACCATGATGGTTGATGTAAGCCCTGCCGTGGCATCATCTACAGTTGTGTTCAAAATAATAGCAGTCCAACATCACTAGCCAGATCAAGTACTGTTTTTGGTATAAATTATATTTCTACATGGCAAATAATTTACAAGTGGGTGTAGTAAAGTAATAGAAAACCAACCGGCCCAACAGTCATGATATGTATGCTGCTGGTTCTGTGTAATTGAATCATTATGTGAAGCCAAGCTATCAGCTAGAAGCCTCCACCAAGTCCCATTATTGAAAAAACAACATGTGCTGAAGAGGTTACAAATTGCCAAAGAACATATTGACTGGCCTAAAGAGAAATGGCGCAACATTTTTTGGACTGATGAAAGCAAGATTGCTCTTTTTGAGTCTAGGGGCCACAGACAGTTTTTCAGATGACCCCACTGTATTCAAGCCACAGTACACTGTGAAGACAGTCAAGCATAGTGGCGCAAGCATCATGGTATGGGGATGTTTCTCATACTATGGTGTTGGGCACATTTATTGCATACCAAGGACCATGGATCAGTTTGAATACATCAAAATACTTGAAGAGGTCATGTCCTTTATGCCAATGAGGAAATGCCCTTGTAATGGGTGTCTCAACAAGACAACGACCCCAAACACATCAGTAGGTGAGCAGCATCTTGGTTCCAGACCAACAAGATTAACATTATGGAGTGGCCAGCCCAATCTCCAGACCTTGTGGGGTGACATCAAAAATGCTGTTTCTGAGGTGAAACCAAGAAATGCAGAGGAATTGTGAAATGTAGTGCAATCATCCTGGGCTGGAATATCTGTTCACAGGTACCAGAAGTTGGCTGACTCCATGCAACACAGATGTGAAGCAGTTTTTAGAAACAGTGGTTATACAGCTAAGTATTAGTTCAGCGATTGATAGGAAAGCTAAATCTTCAAGCATTTTTCAGTTCCTACAGTAAATGTTTGAGTTTGTAAATACAGACTGCTATTTTTTGGAAAAACCTAATATTCCTTTCTCTTCACTTTCTGTAAAGTAATAACAAATTTGAAACAGTTTATTTTTCTTCAGGTTTTGATTTGGAATAGACTGTGCTGTGTTCCCAATGCATTTACGTGTATAGATATAACATCTATTATAAGGATTTTGAGTTTTACTCACTTTTTTAAACACACTGCTATCATTTTTAACACAGCTGTAAATGAATCCTGGTCAGGTGGATTTTGAACCCAGTGACAAAGAGACAACTCTTCCCTAGCTTAGCAGGCTGGCATCCCTTGTGTGCAATTTCCCGGCCATTGGGAAAAAGGATTTTCCTGATTCCGGTGCTGGAGTTGACACCAACATGTCAGGGCAAGCCTGGTCTCGTTGCACAGGTATATAGGACAGTCCAGAGACTGTAATTGCTTGTCCCACACTGGCAGAATGTTCAATTGCAATATACTAGAGTAAACTGGGCTTAAGGGACTGTTTTGAAGGAGGTCACCACCAGGTCCAGGACCCTCATGCAAAAGAGAATGGTTGGATTTCTCCTGGACACTTGAGTCTGAGCATGGGAGTGGAAAGCCTGGAAGTTACCTGGGGGAAGAAAGACCCTGGACAGGGCCATTTCAGACAATGTGCTGGCTCAAGTCGCCGACTTCTGAAGGTTTGAGGATCTGTTCCTGGACTTGCCGGGCTTGAAGAATCAAGTCTTGTGGTGGAACTATGTTCCAAGCTCAGACTTAAAGCCTGAAGGCTAAAACATTTCCCATAAATTCAGATATAGAGGCTGAAAATTCCTCCCTGAATAAACACAAAAAGGCCTCAGAAGAGGTGAGTGAATGAGACTAGGGACAGTGACCCGAGCTTTCAGGAAAATGTCCATTGGGGAAATAGCATGACAACTCCCTGAGTCGTTTAAAGCCTCATACATGTGATGTGATTGTTGTACGACCACACGTCCAACTTTTTTCAAAATCGGCTGTCCCTGATTTTGACTACTGTACTGGCGGTAGTCAAATTATCGTTCGACAAAGCCGAACGTAGCGACGTGTTAGTATAAAGAGGAAGTTCAGTTGAATGTAAATTGTGAATTATGGACACTGGTTTACACGACCGAACACCCCATGACACCCGACACCCAGTTTTAGCTCCTTCTACAAAGTGTGAAACCACCCTAGTAGAGGGGGAAACATACAGCAGTAAAAACTTGACAGAGCAGTTAGCCCTTTTTCACACTTCACAACTAAAATGGTTTCGGCTGTTGGTCCACTTCATAGGGGCAATTCATCTTTTCACAAAATATGAAAAGGTGAACTAAATAACAACACGGTCCTTGGTGCATGTACTTTATATGATCCTCTGATGCCCTCTCTAGCTGGTATGATGGTCCGACTCTTTATAACTTCACTAAATGGTGCTGGAGGCATATTGCTCACAATGGCAAATGCTCATTTCTTCAGCCCTGATCCCATTGACCAGTTAGAATCTCTTCTTTGTTCTTGAACGCCACCCTGACAGAAAGAAGTTGCAAAAGGATTGTCATTGGCCAGTGCGGACAACTGACCACCACTGCTTGCTTTATGCTGTAACACAGCCTATGGCATGGTTTAATGATGATTTTGCATTTCAGGACCATTTTACTAGCTGAAGAGTGCAGAGGAAGATGGGGCTCACATAAGCTATAAGCAGCAGGGACCAGAGGGCTAGAAATGGTGTGCATTAGTTAAATCTTTTATTTTTTTTTGTGAAAAGGTGAACTAACTAATTATGTACGAAGGATCAGGATAAAGGAATAAACAAGAGTGAGCACAAATAATGTGTGGGGCTTTAAGTATTTTCTAGCTTTAAAAAAAAAATATCTTAACTAATAAATTGCTGTTTGGTGGCTGTGATTTGAAAATATGCTCATTCATTTCTACAGCAGCAGAATAAAAGTATAGAGTGCTACTTGTAGTTCTACAAAAACAGCTTAAAGTGTATGTCCAACCAAAACGTTTTTATCTTAGTTTTGGATATAGTGAGGAAGGGTTAAAACTTCCTGTCCTGATATTTTACCAGACAAAAAGTGAGGAATTCTCCAACAGCAACACAGATAGAAATAAAAATACTTTTCTTTAGTAGGAAGGAGAAAGGGAAAGGAGAGAACTCTTGAAAGATCTTTATATCTGTTCCTGTTTCAGATTTTTCCTCACTTCCTCTCTGGTTAAATCATTGTCACTGGTGCAGGAAATTAGGGTATTTCTATAAAAGAATCCTGGATAGCAATTAAACTTAAGATCTACCTCTTCCATCCAAAACTTGAAGAAAGGGCTTTTGGCTTAATATTTACGTCCAAGCGTTTCATGCTAAGATCTATAGTTCAGGAAAGACAAGTGAAAAAAATATAATGTGTTGGGATATGTAGTGCTCCAGAAGCAGGAGTGAGGCAAGTAAATGTCTCAGTGAAAAACAAGCATAAAATACTAATGAAGTATCTCAACGTTATAAATCTGAACAGATTAGCTATTAATGATTGTAAAATTATTTGTTAAAGCAGAGTTTATAGTATATCAAGTCTGTGTGACACTTAAACTAAAACATCTCCATCTAGAGGCCACTTTTCAGATTGCATTAAAAGAAATCTATTGAGAAAATATGTAGGCTGTCGCTGCTTACCTTTTCTTAAATTACTAGTTGCCTGGCAGCAATGCTCATTTTACACTTTCACGTGTGAAAAATGATCCTTCTCAGAAAGTGTTCAGAGGTCAGCCACCAGCTCCCTGTGAAATCAACACTCACCAGAACCGATGGCGGCCATTACAACAGCATATATGCCTGTGACTTTATGTTACTACAGATCCACATTAAATACTACACTATTAGAGAACTTTTTTGGCTTCTGGCAAGCTTTATTTATCCTAGCTTTACTCCATCAAGAAGTGCCTTTTGATGCAGTTATTGGGCGAAGTTTTCATGCTTGTTTGGATGTTTGACGTAAAGTCACAGGCATACAAATGCTGTTGTAATGGCAGCCATTGGTTCGGATGAGTGTTGGTTTCACAGGGAGGTGGTGGCTGACCTCCGAACACTTTTTTAAAAGGATTATTTTTCACATGTGAAGGTGTGAATACTTCTCTTTATGACCTTTGCACAAGATTTCATCTTTGGATTGGGATTTTTTCTATATATGATTGTTTTAATTATTGATGAACATTTGCTTTGCCTTTTTTTGTTGCCTCATATTTATGAATTATAGTGGTGCTGCACAATTTTTATTTATATACCAATTTTATTGTGGTATGCTTGGTCCTGGTCAGTAACTCAAATTGTTGAAAGCAATGGAAGCCTTGTAATTTGTATTATTAGAAGAGGGTCAGCAATATTGATCCCTATAATTTTTTTCAGTACCTAAAAGTACACCTAAAATAAAATAAATATGACCATCTAAAATAAGGATTGACTTACCTGTAAAATCTTATTCTTGGAGTACAGTACAGGACAAAGGTTTCCATTAATCAAGACCATGGATTATATGCTGCAACGTGCAGTTCAGGATACTGGCAAACAAAGCTGTTAGGACAGCCCATATAACCCCTCCCACTCCCAGCAATCCTCAGTTAGCCATAAGAGTACAGAGAAGAGGTGGCCTGTGTGTTGTTGTATACTCTAAGAAAAGGATTTAATAGGCGAGTCAAAAATCCTTATTTAGTGGAATGAGGCCGGGGGTGCCTACCTAGAAATCTCCCACCCCCCCTTGTTCGTACCCCCTGCCTTCCTTCTTTACACCCTATCCTTATAATATCTTGACATTCTCTCTCTCTTTTTTCATCTATTCCTACTTCTACATTTTGTAACCCCCCCTCCTCCCTTTTTATTTAACTATTTAGCTTTATGTGGATATTTAACCACACCATAATACATTCCCAAGATACAGCTGAAGGGTGGGCAACAGAGCTAACAATGCCAACAGGCCCAAAATAAGGGAATCGGATTCCCAAACTTAGAGAGCTGCTTGAAGCACATTATGACCGAGGCTGGCCTCGGTAGATGCCTGAACATCTACCTGGTAACACAAAGGTGTACTGAAGAACCAAATGCTGGCCTTGCAAATCTAGGAAACGGACACCTGGTGCTGAAAAGTCCAAATGGTACTGACTGAAAAATCAAGTGAGCCTTAAAAGGAAATAGAAGATTGCCATCCTCCAAGGCATAGGACTTAGTGATAATGTGCCTATCCACCTAGAAATAGTGAAACGAAATGCAAGATCACTGGGATGCCCTCCATCTCAATCCTGTAAAACAACTGAGGAAGAATCCATAGTGGAGGAAAGGTGTATATTAGCAGGAACTGATCCCACAGGGTCACCAGTGGTCCTTGGATCCCTGATCCTAGCCACGAACCTGTCCATCCTCTTGTTGAGAAAGGATGCCAACATTCGCATGTAGGAAGGCAGGGGCTGCAGTATGTCCCTCTGACTCAAAGGTGGCATTGTGTTGTTCATTCAGGCTGGCAGGACCCCAATGAGGACCAATTGCCTCCAGCTATGGGGTCCAGGCAGTCATCTTGGGGAGGACAGAAATCCTATTGAACACTGAAATTCTATGAGATTTGGGCAGCCATCTTGACTGAGGATTCTATAAATAGTGGAATTCTTCATTAGACGGTGTGTCCACGGTGTGGCATTAAACTAGGGACAGAGCCCCCTGCTGGTTAAGGAGAGAGTAGGAGTATTATTGGTCTGAAGGGGAGGGTACCTGTCAAGAAGAGAGAAAGTAGGTTTCCCCTAGAGGGGGTCTCCTCTGTCAGTTTTTTGGCACAATCTTCTATTGGCAGCTGGATATCTGCGAGGACATTTGGGGATTGCAGTGTGAACAAGCTATATCATAGCCCCCTCGTAGGGAAATGCTCATCTGGTATTCTGTAGTATGTAGGTGATTGATATATTATTATTGGAAAGTGCCTTGTGCAGACCTGGGCATATTGTGGCCCCAGGGCCACATGAGGTCCTTGGCTGTCCCTGTCCAGCCAGCGATGCATCCACTCCTCTAACAAGGTTACAGGGAGGATATTTCCAGTTGGAAGGACGTCTGCAGCACCTTACCACTTCTCCTGCTGCAGCTTCTCCCCATCAACCTGCTTCTTCAGCCCAAGAACAGTCAGCTCAAGCACTTACTGTAATGGTCCCGCCTTCTGAACCAAGGGCCCCCACGCCGGAACGGTTCTCGGATGATCGAAGGAAGTTCAGGTCCTTCAAAAATGCCTGCCTTCCAAAGAGAAAGTTCTTGGCTGTAGGGCCAGGTATAGCAGGCAGGTGGGACTCTTAGCTTTCTTCTTACTAGGCAAGAGTGTGCTCTTTCCACCTTAATAAAGCTGTCTAAGGACTCTCCAAAGTGTTGTTCTCCATCAAAAAAGAATACTTTCCAGATGTTTCTATTAGGCTGTGTCTGCAGCCCAGTTCCTCAGCCAGGGAATCCTGCCCATCTGAACTAATATAAAGGTCAGGTGAGAATTTGGTGCAGGGAATGCTGAAGTAGCACAAGGCTACTGGGAAGAGCTCCAAGGGACCTGCATGTATCGGCCTGGGGGTTGCACACCATATGCTTGGCCCAGACTGCTAGGGTCTTGCAATCGGCAAGAGAAACCACAAACCATTGCATGGCTGAGCTTGACAGAGCAAGAGAGATTTAAAGGAGGGCCCTTAACATCTTTCTCACTGGGTCTTTGATGAGGCAGGAAATAGCAGATCTACCACTGAAGCCTTCCACTTTTTGTGGTAAGCTGCCTCATCTGGGTACTGTTGTGTGCACCTGAAAGGACCTAGGCTTCTTGGATTAGGGAAGAAATCCAATTCTGGTGACTTTAGGTTCAGAAACTGGAGATATATCAAGGTTCAAACAATAGCGTACCCTGGCCACTAGAACTTTAATAGTTTAAGAGAGATCAAAGGCAGATGCCCAGACTCCCAGGGCAAGTTTTCAGACTCCAAGGATTTACCTTCCACTTCATCCTCTTCTTCCTCCTCATTTTCATCGCAAGTAACGCTGCTGCAATAAGCAAGTCTGAAAAAATACTCAGCAGGGGGCACTGACTGGTGACGCTTATGCCTTGTACATGCTGTTGTCTCTATCAGTGCAGAGGCTTTTCCCATCAGGTCTATCATGGAGGCCACAAATTTCTCTCCAGCGAATAAGGAGGAACATGGGTACCTGAAGGGGAGATGCCAAGGTGTGGAGACTGAGGCCAAAAGTACCATAAGCAGAGTTTTCAGAGGAGCCCTGAAAAACCTCATCATGGTCCTGTGCAGTGTGCTAGCCTACCTCCTTGCCCCATTCACATTGTGCTTGATATCTGCCATGGGGGTGAGAAGTGGTTATATGGGCTATCTCAATAGCGTTGCTTGCCAGTGTCCACATCTGAAGGTGGCAGCATATAACCCAAAGTCTTGATTGTTGGAAGTCTGTGTACAAATAAGAACATTTTGCTGTCGGCATTATTTTTAAGCAGCATGTTAGGAGAAAATGAAAATCAGGCTTCCTTATCTCTAGATTTGTGCAGGGTCAATGACTTAGAAAGTACTGACACCAAAGCATTAGCATGTCAACCAGGCCACTGATATTTTCAGTAAAGGTCAGCAGCGACAATCTTTATAATCTTTCCATTACAGGTTCCTCTAAAAAGGACTTAAACATAAAAGTGAACATTTGCTATGTTATAGGGAACATCTACGAATGTTGTGCCCAAGAAGAACTACTTTTTGTCTGTAATTTTTCCTAAAAATAGTGCGCTTCCTGGTATGCAAGTGGGCCTACAGTCTTGTAGCTGTGCATCTGTAATAAGATTAAAGACACTGCAGCCTCTGATTGCAGACAGGATGGACCACTCAGTCCTTTTCTGCCGTGATTTTTATATGTTTTGTATGTAGTCTCAGATTTGGAATGAGATTTGGGATGTCACTACGGTGCTGTTCATTGTGTTCCTTGCTGAAGCCTCTGATATTAGGAAACAAAGACCTGCCTTTTCTTTTTAACCAGTTCAGATCCGCGCTATAGCTGAAAGACGGCTACAGCGCGGATCTCAATTGCCCAGCAGACGTCCGCCCCTTTGCGTGCTTCCCGCGCGCACTCACAGCCTGTGGCGGCACGCTCTCGTGGCCGCCGCACGCTGCGTGGGCATGCCCGCGGGTTAGGTGGACACGATGTCCACTGGAGACCCGCGATCACCTGTTAGAGCTGCATAATGGGGAACCGCCAATGTAAACATGGTGGTTCTCCATTCTGTGAAGGGGAGCATAGCAGATCTACTGATCCCTGTCACTGGGATCAGTTAGATCTGCTATGTCCCATCCAGCCCCACCCCCATACAGTTAGAACACATGAACGCAGGGACACAGACGTAAAATACCCTGGACACATCTAGGTATGGTCAGTCAGAAAGGACTACCTATGAATGAATTGCATACCTTAACATCTCTCCAAAAGGAGAAAACGAACACTATTCAAATTAATGAATTTCATGTCAAGGAGACACTGCAGAACCCTCAGCTTGCGTCTACCCATGTAGGAAAAAATAATCCCAATACAGGCAGTCCCCAGGTTACAAACAAGATAGGGGTCTGTAGGTTTGTTCTTAAAGCGGAGGTCCAAGGTAGGAAAAAAAAATTAAAAGTCAGCAGCTACACATACAGTAGCTGCTGACTTTTAATAATAGGACACTTACCTGTCCTGGAGTCCAGCGATGTCGGCACCCGCCGCCGATCTTCGGATCGGGGGACGGGTGCAGCTGCCTCCATCGCGGGTAAGGGAACCAGGACGTGTAAGCAGTACAGCTTCACGCCGGGCACCTTACTGTGCATGCGCGAGGCTCTGCCGCACCCTGCTACTGGCCAGGCAGCCAGAAGCAGAGCGAGCAGGGAGGAGGGAGCCGGGCTGCTGACGTCAACGGCCGCTGGCCAGAGCTCCTGGAAGTGTGGAAAAGGACACCTGTCTAAAGATAGGTGTCCTCTTCCCCCTCCCCCCCGAAATGTGACACCTGAGGGGGGGGGGAGGAATCCAACCAGCAGGAGTTCCACTTTTGGGTGGAACTCCGCTTTAAGTTGAAATTGTATGCAAGTCGGAACAGGTACATTTTTTAAGTTTAGCTTCAGCCAAAAAAAATATTTTTAAGCTTTTTGGATAGCATAGGAAAGGGTTAACACCCCTGTAATGTTTGTTTTGCAGTCTATGTTTCTGTTCAGAAGATGTCGCATCACATCCTGTGCCAATGTTAATTGGATTTTGAAAATTTTGGGTTGTTGTGGAAACAAACCTTGGTGACAAAGCATCAGTGGAGACCCCCTTTTCCCATAATAACTATTACAGAAGTGAATTTCCCTTCCTAGGGGGAGATTTCATCTCACTTCCTGTTGTCTCCCTCCGTTTGTAAGTAGGAGTTGTTTGTAAGTTGGATGTTTGTAACTAGGGGACCGCCTGTACAAAAACGATTAACCAATCCTAGATATGTGTGGACGGTAATAACAGGAAGAACGCCCATGCAAATGGACGACAACAAAACGAAAACTATAAAAACCTTTTTAAAATTATAATCTTCTAAAAATAGCACGTCATGATCATATGAAAATCTTTTCCATAAGGGAATATTCATTAGAAAACAAATAAAATATGGACATAAAAATCAAAACAGAACAGTCAAAGGACCAAAGCACTAGTGAATTTTGGCAACGTTAATTGAACATATTCAGTAGAAATATACCTGCACAGATATAATTTATATGATATTCATCTAATGGTGTTGGAGCGCACAGAGGGCCATGTGGGTGCTCCAGATGCAGGAAGTTCCAGTATTTTGCATGTTTCCGACTTCCCCTATTTTATCACTGGTGCCTGTGCAGCCGACCACGCCTCTGATGATGTTCATTAGAAGGAAACCGGTCAGGTGGTACGGCTGCAAGCAGGCACGCTTTCTTCATATGTGAAAAGACTTCGATCTATCATGTTTTGATATTACGGATGATTGTAAGTGCAATTTTTATAATCAATTAAATTTGTTTTTAAACAGGCTTCACTATGTATGCTCCTTCTGTTGCTTCACTTCTTGGTCATTCTTCTGCTGTGGGTAATGGAATATGAGAGGGGTCGCTACAGGGTTGGCTACTCTTCTTCCCAGCTGGAGAAGTTTGTTCCTGAGAGTTTGGAAGCTGTGATCATACATGCCCTATTTTTACAATTATCTGGTAAGAAGATTGAGAGATCACTGGATGCAGTGTGCTGTTCCTTCTATGCACAAAGGCTGGTGATGGTCTATCTACTTGTCACCATTTGAATTAAGACTGTGTTTATGAACATTCATCTGTTCTTATATTTAGCGCTACACAAGGGTTTTATGCTATACTTATACTTTATATTTGGTGCTCAACATATAGTGCTGGCTGCTGACTTTATGAAAGAAAAAACTTTTATGCCATTGCTGTAGCTCAATTTTTGTTTTATACACCTATAATAAGGCTTACCTGTAGGTAAAATGAATATCTCCTAAACCTGTATGGTTTAGGAGATATTCCACTTGCATGCAGCCGCTGTCAGGGGCTCATGCTCAGTGATGTACCGGCGAAGGCCCAGAGTGCAGCGCCAGACATTGCCGGAAAGTCTCCCGCGCGCATACACGGGAGTGACATCTCGCAGCTCCGGCCACTCATAGCGTCAGAGCCGCGAACCCGGAAGGATCACCCGAGGGAAGATGTCAGCTCCCTCTGCGGGGAGCAGACAGCCCTGTGGGAGCTTCGTTCTGAGGTTTTTCATAATGAGCTAGTATTGCGGCATACTAGCTCATTATGCCTTTGCCTTACAGGATTTTCTTTTGTTTTTTTCTTCAGTATACAACCATTTTAATTGGTGCCTGTGTTGCTTTTAGCCCACAACCTCAAAATGTATGCCTATAAGCATAAATACATGATACGGGTCAAAATGAGATCCATATAGACAGTCTCCTGTGCTGATAAATTTCACTAAATGCTTCAAGGTGTCAAATAAAATCCACTTTAAACAATCTCCTTTGTTTAGAGAAATAATGTTCCATCTGGTAAAATTAGCTTATCCCTATTACAGAGATCAAACTCATGGTGTGAAAATGATCACTTGTGTAGATGTAGCTCTCTCGGCCGAACCATACACTTCAAAGCGGCTTAGACTCAGGTGATTCAAAGATCAGAAAGTTGGATCACCCCCACGGATGTTCAGCCCAATTGTATTGCAATAATCACCAACATGGATAGCTCAGATGTGCGTATTTAAAGCTTTTATACTGTATATCCATGCAGATGATTGTTGCAATACAAGCGGCTGAACATCCGTGGGAGTGATCCAACTTTCTGATCTTTGAATCACCTGATCATTTTCATAAAGCGAGTTTGTGAAAAAGAAAAAGTGGTGCCGTTAGGCACCTATTACCCCGTTTAAGGATTTTTACGGACACATTTGGTATGGTAAAAAATTATTTTATTATTACATTTTTGAGAAATAAAAGAAGTAATTTCATACAAAAAGATGTATAAAAAAACATACAAGGGATCAACAACCACAAGGTTCTACAATTACAGTTGTATGCAAAAGTTTAGGAACCCCTGACAATTTCCATGATTGTCATTTATAAATATGTGGGTATTTGGATCAGCAATTTCATTTTGATCTATCAAATAACTGAAGGACACAGTAAAATTTCAGTAGTGAAATTAAGTTTATTGGATTAACAGAAAATGTGCAATATGCATCAAAACGAAATTAGACGGGTGCATAAATTTGGGCACCCTTGTCATTTTGTTGATTTGAATACCTGTAACTACTTAGCACTGATTAATTGGAACACACAATTGGTTTGGTGAGCTCATATAGCCTTGAACTTCATAGACAGGTGCATCCAATCATGAGAAAAGGTATTTAAGATGGCCAATTGCAAGTTGTTGTTCTCTTTGACTCTCCTCTGAAGAGTGGCAGCATGGGGGCCTCAAAACAACTCTCAAATGACCTGAAAACAAAGATAGTTCTACATTATGGTTTAGAGGAAGGCTACAAAAAGTTAGCGCAGAGATATAAGCTGTCGGTGTCCACTGTGAGGAACATAGTGAGGAAATGGAAGACCACAGGCACAATTCTTGTTAAGGCCAGAAGTGGCAGGCCACATAAAATATTGGAGAGGTGAAGGATGGTGAGAACGGTCAAACAGTCCACAGACCACCTCCAAAGACCTACAACATCAACTTGCTGCAGATGGTGTCACTGCATCGTTCAACAATTCAGCGCACTTTGCACAGGGAGAAGCTGTATGGGAGAGTGATGCGAAAGAAGGTTTTCTGCACACACGCCACAAACGGAGTCGCTTGAGGTATGCAAACGCATGTTTGGACAAGCCAGCTTCATTTTGGAATAAGGTGCTATGGACTGATGAAACAAAGATTGAGTTATTTGGTCATAACAAAAAAACACAGCCAAGAAAAACACTTGCTACCCACAGTAAAATTTGGTGGAGGTTCCATCATGCTGTGGGGCTGTGTGACCAGTGTCGGTACTGAGAACCTGGTTAAAGTTGAGGGTCGCATGGATTCCACTCAATATCAGCAGATTCTTGAGAATAATGTTGAGGAATCAGTCACAAGGTTGAAGTTACGCCAGGGCTGGATATTTCAACAAGACAACGACCCAAAACACTGCTCAAAATGTACTCGGGCATTTATGCAGAGGAACAAGTACAATGTTCTGGAATGGCCATCCCAGTCCCCAGACCTGAATATCATTGAACATCTGTGAGGTGATTTGAAGCGGGCTGTCCATGCTCTGCAACCATCAAACCTAATTGAACTGGAGATGTTTTGTAAGGAGGAATGGTCCAAAATACATTCATCCAGAATCTAGACACTCATTACAGGCTATTATTTCTGCTAAAGGAGGCTCTACTAAATATTGATGTTATTTTTTTGTTGGGGTGCCAAAATTTATGCTCACAGTGCATGTCAGAGCAAATGAGAATCATGAGGTCAAAGGAACTGCCTGAAGAGCTCAGAGACAGAATTGTGGCAAGGCACAGATCTGGCCAAGGTTACAAAAAAAATTCTGCTGCACTTAAGGTTCCTAAGAGCACAGTGGCCTCCATAATCCTTAAATGGAAGATGTTTGTGAAGACCAGAAACCTTCCGTCCAGCCAAACTGAGCTATCGGGGGAGAAGAGGCTTGGTGAGAGAGGTAAAGAAGAACCCAAAGATCACTGTGGCTGAGCTCCAGAGATGCAGCCGGGGGATGGGAGAAAGTTGTAGAAAGTCAACCATCACTGCAGCACTCCACCAGTCGGGGCTTTATGGCAGAGTGGCCTGATGGAAGTCTCTTCTCAGTGCAAGACACGTGAAAGCCGGCATGGAGTTTGCTAAATAACACCTGAAGGACTCCAAGATGGTGAGAAATAAGATTCTCTGGTCTGATGAGACCAAGATAGAACTTTTTGGCCTTAATTCTAACCGGTATGTGTGGAGAAAACCAGGCACTGCTCATCACCTGTCCAATACAGTTCCAACAGTGAAGCATGGTGGTGGCAGCATCATGCTGTGGGGGTGTTTTTCAGCTGCAGGGACAGGACGACTGGTTGCAATCGAGGGAAAGATTAATGCGGCCAAGTACAGGGATATCCTGGACGAAAACCTTCTCCAGAGTGCTCAGGACCTCAGACTGGGCCGAAGGTTTACCTTCCAACAAGACAATGACCCTAAGTACACAGCTAAAATAACAAAGGAGTGGCTTCACAACAACTCCATGACTGTTCTTGAATGGCCCAGCCAGAGCCCTGACTTAAACCCAATTGAGCATCTCTGGAGAGACCTAAAAATGGCTGTCCACCAACATTCACCATCCAACCTGACAGGACTGGAGAGGATCTGCAAGGAGGAATGGCAGAGGATCCCCAAATCCAGGTGTGAAAAACTTGTTGCATCTTTCCCAAAAAGACTCATGGCTGTATTAGATCAAAAGGGTGCTTCTACTAAATACTGAGTAAAGGGTCTGAATACTTAGGACCATGTGATATTTCAGCTTTTCTTTTTTAATAAATCTGCAAAAAATGTCAACAATTCTGTGTTTTTCTGTCAATATGGGTGCTGTGTGTATATTAATGAGGGAAAAAAATGAACTTAAATGATTTTAGCAAATGGCTGCAATATAACAAAGAGTGAAAATTTAAGGGGGTCTGAATACTTTCCGTACCCACTGTATATAAATACCCAACAACCATGTGAGCCAATGGGAAGGCCCAATCCCAACTGTGGTACTGGTCCAACGCTGGGTCACTGGTGCAGACTTGACATGTTTCGGACTGTAACCAAGTCCTTCTTCAGAGGTAAATATGCATTTGTTGGGGTAAGGTATTCTATAAAACGAAAAGTATGTAGATTACTTAATAAGCATAAATATAGCAGTCACAGGTGGTCTCACACATGGCATGGACAGATTACTCAGTATGCTTACATGATATTCCAGATGTATTGGATTATACCCAAAGCCACTGTATATCCTCCACTTCCCACAAGGGTAGCAAGGTGGTCTCAGAGTGAAGTTTCAACAGGAATATTTCGACCTATGTGGTGGATGAACGAGGGAGACTCCGGATATGTAGGGGAAGGGAGTATGGACGGCAGCAGGGCAGCCCAATATTGCACAGACAAGGATCCTTCGGGCTATGGAGCTGGGATGTTCCTACTTTGAAGCCTCAGCTCAACAAAACAAGCAGTAGCAAAATAGAGCTGTATATGAAAAAAGTATCACAGAAGGGGGGTCACCATTTGTATAAAATAGCCAGCATTAATGGTAAAAAACAAAACAAAACATATAGGGTTGATACATATATCAAAGAAAGGTATGCACCATACAGGGAGTGCAGAATTATTAGGCAAGTTGTATTTTTGAGGAATAATTTTATTATTGAACAACAACCATGTTCTCAATGATTCCAAAAACTCATTAATATCAAAGCTGAATATTTTTGGAAGTAGTTTTTAGTTTGTTTTTAGTTGTAGCTATTTTAGGAGGATATCTGTGTGTGCAGGTGACTATTACTGTGCATAATTATTAGGCAACTTAACAAAAAACAAATATATACCCATTTCAATTATTTATTTTCAGCAGCGAAACCAATATAACATCTCAAAATTCACAAATATACATTTCTGACATTCAAAAGCAAAACAAAAACAAATCAGTAACCAATATAGCCACCTTTCTTTGCAAGGACACTCAAAAGCCTGCCATCCATGGATTCTGTCAGTGTTTTGATCTGTTCACCATCAACATTGCGTGCAGCAGCAACCACAGC
>BLSH010482894.1:260822-281281 GCA_018402905.1 Glandirana rugosa | reverse complement strand
TCCGCTCACCTGTGTATATCTCCTCAGACCCATCCTCCTTGCGGTCCAGTGGTAAAACCGACTGTGGAGACGGTCTGTGATGTTGGTGAACCGATGAGGAGTCGAAGCATTCGATACAAAGGAAATGGACTAACAAAACGAATGTAACGGGTTACATACCCTGAAAAGTAACTCGGAATGTTTTACAGCCGATGGTAGATACCCGTGATTATTTTCAAAAAACCTTATAGATTATGCTAGAACGAAACGAAATGTCTTTCTCCCTATCGACGATTTACGGAAATTTTGAGTAAAATATTCTTTGGTAGTAGGCTTTCGAGCCTATACAGCTTGGAGTAAGACAACATGCATAAAGAGGATGATGTGGTCAAAATACTCATTTGCCTAATAATTCTGCACACAGTGTAGTTTTAGTCACCATTTAGTGGATACATAATATATATATATATGTGTTGAAAATTCTTATAAAATGAGTTTTAAAGGCATTTAGCAGCTATCCCTCTTTCTGTAAAGCAAAGCAAGATCGTATTAGATATTCCAAAAAACTTTTATTAGTGCCCATAGATGGTAGCCGACATTTTGTAAGGCTCAATGAAAAGTCCCATACATTGGGCAATGTAAGCAAAACAATCAGGTAAAGGAAACATAGCTTACGAAGCTGAGGAGTAGCCAAGTGGTTGTAGTGTCTGGCAGAGGTGTCAGCCAAAATGGTGACCTGGCGTTCCTCCTACCCAGACTCCTCTATATGTGTCCACTCGCCTAATTGCAAGTGTACACGGCTGGCTGCGCTGAGAGTGCGCCCGGCTTGTGCTCCGCTGTTGCGGACATCCAGGCCAGCCACAGTTTGAGTTTGAGCTCTGTAATAGGGATCCACCATATCTGGTAAAAGGCTAATTTTACCAGATGGAACATTACTTCTCTGAACAAAGGAGATTGTTTAAAGTGGAATGTATTTGAGACCTTGTGAAATCTAGTGAAATTTATCAGTACAAGAAACTGTCTATAGGGATCTCATATTGACATGTTGTATCATGTATTTATGCTTATAGGCACAAACTTTGTAGTTGTGGACTAAAAGCAACACAGGCACCAATTTAATTTTTGAAGAATTTATTCATTGGATAGTTATACATATACTTTTTTGACATTCACGTATTCAATATTGATAGCCCCTGAAGTTGTAGTGGTTTATGCACTAGTCCCGTTTTCGATAACACTTGGTTACACAGTTTTATAGGATTAGTGCACCATTTAAATTTTCTATGTCACAGAAACGCCATATGGGAAATGACACTCGACTGCGTATGCATGATAGTGTGTGCGTGTGGCTCCACCATATGTGTTTCATCACACATGCCGCCATCAGGGGCCCAATGATGTTACGTGTGACGAAATGCCTAGGACGGAGCAATGCACACACGCTACCACGCATATGCAGCCAACTCTTATTAGGAGGTCACTGGCATTCCCGTAAGCCTTGTGTGGCTATTCATATAAATCACCTCTTATTTCGGTCTTAGGTCAATTTATGGACACTATTCTTGTTATATGTCACTATTTTTTCACTATACTTAATTCACTCACTACAATTATTGTGTATTACTTTTTGTGTTTAAAAGACACAGATGAGAGCAGATGTGCTGCACTGATTGGTTTATATTTAAAATTTAGATATGCAGTTACATTGGTGCAGTTTGAACCAAATGAACTGCATGTGTCAAACCTGGAAGATTCCCCTGGAAATCACTGTAGCAGGCACTGCTACTATGCGAATGCTGCTACCTTCGGGGTCCTTTGCCAAGGGGCTGTCCTGCGACTTCCTTAACACAGGAGGCTGCTTGCTCAGTGGCGATCACTATAGTAGCTGTGCCTCCTACAGTGGTGTCCAGCTTCCATGGGATCTTCCAGGTATGACACATGCATACTTGTAATGTAACTATGTAGAAATAAAGGGATTTTAGTATAACTTACCGTAAAATCCTTTTCTCTGAGTTCACTGACAGACGCAGCCTTCTTATGGCACATGGGGTTATGCTCATCTCACTAGGAGTAGACTAGGCAAAATAAACAAAAGCATAGGTTGGCCCCTCCCAGGGGGCCGTCCTCACCTTAGCATATAATCCCCCTGCCCTGTACAGCACATCAGTTCGTAACAAGCCGTACAAACTCAACGCAGAGGGGTGGGTGCTGCGTCTGTCAGTGAACTCAGAGAAAAGGATTTTACGGTAAGTTATACTAAAATCCCTTTTACTCTTCCGTTCACTGACAGATGCAGCCTTCTTATGACACATGGGGACGTCCCAAAGCTGTGCCAATCAAGAGGGGTGGGCAAACTAACAACTGTACCCAACAGAAAAACGCCCTCTCAGGCGGCGCTAACCGTGCCTACACTGCCGCTTGTAATACTTTGCGGCCAAAAGCAGCATCCGAAGATGCTGAAACATCAATTTTGTAAAACTTAGTAAACGTGTGCACTGAGGCCCATGTAGCCGCCTTGCACACCTGAAACACCGAGGCTTGGTGTCTAAACGCCCAGGGAGCACTAACTGCCCTGGTGGAATCAGCCGTGACCGGAAACGGGGGAACCTTGCCCCGAATCTCATATGCATGAGTCACGGTCTTCCGTATCCAACGAGAAACGGTAGCTGACGAGGCCGCCAAGCCTTTGCGCGACCCATCGGTCAGCACAAATAAAGAATAAGACTTCCGAAAGGAAGCTGTAGAAAATAAATACACCCGCAAAGCCCTCACCACATCCAAAGAATGCAGTTCAACTTCTTTGGGATGCGACGGGTGCGGGCACAATGAGGGAAGAACAATATCCTCATTTAAATGAAAGGAAGAAACCACCTTCGGAGGAAACGAAGGGGAAGGTCGCAAAACCGCCTTGTCCTTATGCAGGACCAAGTAAGGTTACTTGCAGGATAATGCTGCCAACTCAGACACCCGCCTAGCGGATGTGATAGCCACCAGAAAGGCCACTTTCTGCGACAACAGTCGTAAGGGAATGTCCCTAATTCTTTCATATGGCTGTTTCTGCAGCACAGAAAGCACCAGATTCAAATCCCACGGAGCCAGAGGCGACCGTATCTGAGGAGCCACATGACGTACCCCCTGTACAAATGTACGGATCAATGAATGAGACGCCAAGGGCCGTTGAAAAAGAACCGCCAGGGCCGAACTCTGCCCCTTAAGCGTACTTAACGCCAGGTTCTTGTCCAGTCCTTGCTGCAAAAACGACAGTACTCTGGACACTATATAAGAGTGGGGGTTCCAACCCCCTGCCTCACACCAGGTAATATAGGCAATCCGGAGCTACCAGGATTGTCGGGATTCCCTCTGCTTCTAACCTGCGCAGAACCCACGGTAGAAGCTTTAGAGGAGGAAAGATGTACAGTAGCCGATACCGACCCCAGTGCGCTACCAGTGCGTCTGAGGCGACCGCCAACGGATATCTTGTTCTGGACACAAAGGTCTGTACCTTGTGATTGTACCTGGAGGCCATGAGGTCCACCTCTGGCGTGCCCCACTTGAGGCAAATCTGGCGGAACACTTCTGGATGCAGGGACCATTCCCCTTGATCCAGAGTCCGGCGGCTGAGAAAGTCCACCTGCCAATTTTCCACGCCTGGGATGTAGATTGCAGAGAGAGCTGGCACGTGAAGTTCTGCCCACCGAAGGATCAGAGCTGCCTCCACGGTTGCTGCTGCGCTTCTTGTTCCGCCCTGATGGTTCACATATGCCACAGCTGTGGCATTGTCCGACTGAACCCGGACAGGGAGGCCTCGCAGCCTTTCTGACCAACGGGACAGGCAAAGTCTGATCGCTCTCAGTTCCAGTACATTTATCGGAAGACAAGTTTCCCGCACTGACCAATGACCCTGGGCAGAGAACTGACCCAGGACTCCTCCCCAGCCCGATAGGCTGGCATCTGTCGTTACTATCGACCAATTGGGGGGGGGGGGGGAACATTTCCCCAACTTTAGGGCCGGAGCCCGAATCCACCAAATCAAGGATCCTCGGGACTGATGATCAAACCTGATCAGTCTGTCTAGAGATAGGGGAGATTTGTCCCACTGCGACAAAATCGCCTTCTGCAGGAGCCGAGTGTGACTCTGGGCATAAGGTATCGCTTCAAAAGTCGACACCATGAGCCCCAACACTCGCATTCAGAACCGTAAGGAGAACCACTGGCGTGATAACAGGGTTCGCACTGCTGCTTGAAGTGTCAGGAGCTTGCTCGGTGGTAAAAACACCCTTGCCTGCACCGTGTCCAGAATCAGACCCAGGTACTCCAGCCGGCAAGATGGAGTCAATGATGACTTCTGCAGGTTGATTAGCCAACCGAACTCCTTTAACGTGGACACCGTAATTGTCACGTTCTCCTCCAGAGCCACAGCAGACTCTGCTCTCAGGAGTAGATCGTCGAGGTATGCTACAACCGAGATACCTCTCTGTCTCAGCAGCGCCATCATCGGGGCCACCACCTTGGTGAACACCCGGGGAGACGAGGCCAGCCCGAAGGGAAGTGCCACAAACGCTGATGACTGTGACAGACTGGAACATGGAGATACGCGTCCCTGATATCCAAGGATGCCAAGAATTCCCCTTGGTGCAGGACGGCAACGACCGAGCGGATGGACTCCATCCTGAAACTTTTCGTCTTTAAGAAGCGGTTTAGCACCTTCAGGTCCAGAACTGGCCTGACACCACCCTTTTTGGGCACCACAAAAAGGTTTGAGTAAAACCCGTGAAATCTTTCCACTATGGGTACCGGTACAATCACTCCCTGTTCGGCAAGTGCCTGAATGGCGCCTAGAAGCGCCTCTCTGCGCCCCTGAGGGAGCCTCAAGTTTGAGGGGAAGAACCTTTCTGGGGGCAGAGAGCTGAATTCTATCCGGTACCCGGAGGACACCACCTCCAGCACCCACCGATCGGTGATGCAGGCAGTCCATCTGTCTGCGAACCCCAGCAACCGGCCCCCCACCCGTGAGTCGGGTGGGGGCAACGCATCATGCGGAGGTAGATTTATCCTTCGCTTTTTCGGACTTATGCTGCCAGGGCCTTTTACTGTGCCCCGCGGAAGCCTTCCCGGCCTTGAAGCCCTTACCCGCTGAGCCGGGTGCCCGAAAAAACTTCTTCTGACCTGAAGAAACAGGGCTCTGCCTACGGCGAAAATCTTGCCACTTTGGCTCTGGAAGGAAAGTACTCTTCCCTCCCGTGAAATCCTTAATGATTTCATCCAACTGTGGGCCAAACAGACGCCCTCCCTGAAAGGGAAGATCTGCAAGAGCTTTCTTTGAAGCCTGGTCGCCTGACCAAGAGCGAAGCCACAGCACCTGCCTGATAACAATTGCAAAAACAGACATTTTTGACAATATGGGAAGAAGGTCCAAAGCCGCATGGCATATGTAGCGGAGACCTTCTTCCAAATGTTGTGCCCTCTGTACCTCAGCCTGTGCACCTTCACCAGATAAACCGGTGTGCAGCGTGGCAGCGTGCTCACGAAGAGACTGTGCTGCCATCGCAGTTGCTAGCGCCGGCCGCATGGCTGACCCAGCCAACAAGAATAGTGCTTTAAACACTGCCTCTGTGCGGCGATCGGCCGCCTCCCTAAAAGACGGAGACCCCTCCAAGGAAATGGTTGTTGCTTTATTCACACGAGCCACTGGGGGGTCCACCGCTGGGGAAGCCCATCTCTTAGTAAAGCTATCCTCAAAAGGGGTAGCGAACAGCAAAGCTTTTAGGAAAAGCAAAGGAATTTGGTGGCCTCAGCCATTCCTTGAACACCGCCTGTTCCAACCCCTGGTCATAAGGGTAAGCCCTAGGAGACCTAGGGGGTTTTAGCGGTCCACAAATATATGTGGACTCATGCGACTCTCCTGCTTGGTCAAGCCGCATGGAGTCACGGATATCAGTGATCAGCGCTTCCACTATCGCTTTATCACGCGAAAAAGGAGCCTCCTGATCGTCTTCGCCTTCTGAGGGCAGTTCACCCTCTGAAAGGTCCACAGGTGTGACCATTGAGGTGCTCTCTAGATCCGAATCCTCCCCTGAGGAAAGAGGGGGGGTGGGCGTTTCTTGGGTTCCCCCGCCCGGGGAAAGAACTCCCCAAACACTACCCTCAGCTGTTCCAAGGACACTAATGTTCCTGGGGTGGATTGTTGATCCGCAGGTACCCCTGCCATAGTATTGCCGGCCTCTGACATCCCAGCCTTCCGGCACCCCCACTGTGTGACCACCACCTCTACCCCACCAATCAGCCAGGGAGACCCGGGAGGATTGCATCCTCCGCTACCAGCACCCAGAGAGAGACAGCTATACTTGATGTTTAGATGCCTCAGCACTACGACCGGTAGAGCAATGCCCAACAATCTACTGCACTCCAGGAGCTTGCCAATGCGTGTCAGCCACGTTGTCCAAATGAAAACCGGAAGCCTCACTTCCGTTTTTAGACACTTCCTGTAACAGGTCTGAACTTCTCCAAAACGACCACTGGGGGCCACCAGAGAGCAGGCTGGAAACTACATGGTTATCAAACAATGGACGCTGCCATTAACACACGCGCGGTCAGCCACGAACGAGCGGTGATCCACACTGAATGGCGGCGAACCACTTGACGCAGAGCTCCGAACGGTCAGTGCAAAGTACGGTGATCCACACCGAATGGCGGTGAACCGCTTGACGCAGAGCTCCGAACGGTCAGTGCAAGGTGCGGTACTGCGGGGGGGGGGGGAAGTGGGGGGCGGGAGATAATCCTCAAAGGGGTACCACCCAGTATGTCCCTAACGGACCCCCACCGGCCGGCTACCACAGAAGCTGCCCAGGTTCCCACTCTCCACACCCCTAGGGCGGAAGAGGGGTCCACTCACCAATCCGACGGGCGCAGCGGGTAGCCACCCGGAGCAGACTTACCTCCCCAGAAAGAGGCATGCTGCTGGCCAGGCCACTGGACAGGCAAACCAGCCACTGGGCCCTAGTGGGTTTTAGCCACTGGCCGCCCGCACGGAATGGGCGCTATGCGGTGGGCCCCTGCTAAGGGTAGCTCGCATAGTGTCGGCTAGACGGGAAAGTTTTGGATTCGAGATATCCTCTATACCACCAGCCAGCTTCTTGATAGCAGTCTTCATCAGACGAATCTTCAGGAGACCGCAAATCCCATAGGGAATCAGGTCTACTCCTTGCACTAGGCAAATAAAAACTGATGTGCTGTACAGGGCAGGGGGGTTATATGCTAAGGTGAGGACGGCCCCCTGGGAAGGGCCAACCTATGCTTTTGTTTATTTTGCCTAGTCTACTCCTAGTGAGATGAGCATAACCCCATGTGTCATAAGAAGGCTGCGTCTGTCAGTGAACGGAAGAGTAATATATGCAGTGGATATAAAAAGTCTACACACCCTTGTTAAAATGTCAGGTTTCTGTCATGTAAAAAAAAATGAGACAAAGATAAATTATTTCAGAACTTTTTCCACTTTTAAAGTGGAGTTCCACCCAAAAGTGGAACTGCCGCTTTAAGGGAAGGTGAACCCCTCACATGCTACAATTGGCATGTCATTTTTTTGGGGGGAACCGGGGACCCTATTTTCACAGGATCCCAGGTCCACTTCCTCTCCTAGAGCCATAGCTCCGGAAGGAAGATCAATTCCCCCCCTCCCTCTCTGAGATCTTCTGTGACAAGTCACAGGTCCCAGAAGATACGCTGAGCCATTCACAAGGCGCAGTGCGACTCATGCATGCACAATTAAAAGCCAAAGCCGGGTGCACACACTTGTGATGGCAGGGCTGCCGAGGGGAGGGGGGAGAAGAGCTAGCCCTCGGGCGGCCACATCTCTGGAGCCGGGGACAGGTGAGTGTCCGATTGTTAAAAGTCAGCAGCTACTCTTTTGGTAGCTGCTGACTTTTAGCCGGGTGGAACTCCGCTTTAATGTGACCTGTAAACTGTACAACTCAATTGAAAAACAAACTGAAATCTTTTAGGTGCAAGGAAGTAAAAATAAAAAAGGAAAATAATATGTTTGCATAAGTGTGCACACCCTTAACCACTTCAATACCAGGCACTTAGAACACTTCCCTACCAGACCAATTTTCAGCTTTCAGCGCTGTTGCATTTTGAATTATAATTGCGTGGCCGTGCGTCATTGTGCCTAAACAAAATTTTCATTATTTTTTCCCCACAAATATAGCTTTCTTTAGGGGATATTTGATCACCTCTGGGGGTTTTATATTTTGCACTACAAATAAAAAAAAAAGAAAATTTTGAAAAAAAAATGTTTTTCTTTTTTTCCCCGTCACAAAACTTTGTAAATAAGTACATTTTCTCCTTCACTGATGGGCACTGATGAGGCGGCACTTATGTGCACTCATAGGCGGCACTGTTAGGCAGCAGCTATAGGGATGGCACTGGCAGGCAATATTGGGCATTGTGTGTCCCTTACCTGGTGGTCTTGGGTGGCATCCTTGGTGGTCCTGGGCGGGCTCCCTGGTGGTCTAGGGTGGTGATCCTAGGGGGAACTGCGCTGATAAACAATCAGCGCAGATCCCCCGTCAGAGGAGCGGCCGGTCTGCTCTCCTCTACTCACATCTGCAGACGCGAGTAGAGGAAGTGCCGATAAACGGCTCTTCCTGTTTACACTGTGATCAGCCATGATTCATCACAGCTGATCACATGGTAAAGAGCTTCTGACAGAGGCTCTTTACCTAGATCGTAGATATGGTGTGTCAGACTGACACACCACACGACCGATTGCCGCGCAGCCCTGTGCCAACTTGTTATCCTGCTGGACATCATATGACGCCCAGTCAGGATAACTGAACCACTTCCCGGCCGTCATTCTGCATACGGCGGTAGGGAAGTGGTTAAACTACTACTTTATTGAAACACCTTTTGATTTTATTACAACACTCAGTCTTTTTTGGGTATGAGTCTATCAGCATGACACATTTTGACTTGGCAATATATGCCCACAACAAAAACACACCAAATCTGTCAGATTGTGAGAGCATCTCCTGTGCACAGCACTCTTCAGATCACCCCACAGATTTTCAATCAGATTCAGGTCTGGGCTCTGGCTGGGCCATTCCAAAAAACTTTACTCTTCTTCTGGTGAAGCCATTACTTTGTTGATTTGGATGTATGCTTTGGGTTGTTGTCATGCTGAAAGATGAAGTTCCTCTTCATGTTCAGCTTTCTAGCAGAAGCCTGAAGGTTTTGTGCCAATATTCACTGGTATTTGGAACTGTTCATAATTCCCTCTACCCTGACTAAGGCCTCTGTTCCAGGTGAATAAAAACAGCCTTAAAGCACGATGCTGCCACCACCATGCTTCACTGTGGGTATGGTGTTTTTTGGTGAGGTGCAGTGTTTTTGTGCGAAACGTATCTTTTGGAATTATGGGCAAAAAGTTCAACCTTGGTTTCATCAGACCAGAACACATTTTCTCACATGCTTTTGGGAAACTTCAGATGTGTTTTTGCAACATTTAGCAGGGCTTGGATATTTTTCTTCATAAGAAAAGGCTTCTGTCTTGCCACTCTACCCATAACACAGACATATGAAGAATACAGGAGATTGTTGCCACAAGTACCACACAGCCAGTATTTGCCCGATATCCCTACAGCTCCTTTAATGTTCTGTAGACCCCTTGGCAGCCTCCTTGACCAGTTTTCTTCTCATCTTTTCATCAATTTTGGAAGGACATCCAGTTCTTGGTAATGTCATTGTTGTGCCATATTTTCTGTACTTGATGACTGTCTTCACTGTGTTCTGTGGTATATCTAATGCCTTGGAAATTCTTTTGTACCCGTTTCCTGACTGATACCTTATAACAATGAGTTGTAAGGCAAAAAATGAGGGACAGGTGGTCCCACTAGGTTGGACTTTTAAGGCACTCCACTTGGATATATAAAAAATACATATTTTATTTATACAAAAATTATATCAAAAAGACAGACCACACAATAATTAAAAGTATACATGTGATATCTGCATCATTTCATAACAGTTGTTACATGTGTGAGAACCATAAGCCCTGTGCGCCAACGCATGTTTCACAAACTCACTTTCTCAGGACACATTCAGGGGTGATGGAAATGGAACAGGGGTCTCACAAACAGCAGGACATATGCACATGACAAGGAGCAACACTGCTTCCTATCCAGACTTCGAGTATTAGGAATGCACCTCAAATGTATATGAGATCATATGGTACTTATTGGCTGAGGTAATATCTGTGGCAATCCCTAGGGGGCACCATTTAACTAGGATACAAAGAGAGAGATGGCAATGTCCTATAAATAGTAATTCCTAGAACCCGTTACACCAATAGTTCCATATAAGAGATCCACATTCCAATGGAGTGCAATCACTGTGTCATGAAGCTGTAGTACAATTCATGTCCTGTCTGTTTGCTTACCTCTTTGATTGTGTCAGCTTAGAGGCCATGCACATCATCACCTGAGTGCTAAGTAGCTTCCCTCTGTGAACTCCACCCCAGTCACCAATTAAGGGAATGCTATAAAAGACCATGTGCTGTAAGCCTCGTTGCTGACCAATTATTGTGTGTTAGGCTTGTGTGGTTGCTTCTATTGTGTGCTCTCAGTTTTTTCAGTCTACTGATCTCGGCTTATTCTTTGACCTTCCTTGTCTGCTAGTGTCCCCGATCTCAGCTTGTTCTTTGACCTTGTTTGCTAGTGACACCGACCTTGGCGTGTCTCCTGTTTTTCTGTCTGCTTGTAACCCTGACCCTTGGCTCACCCACTGACCATTTCTTGATATCTTGCACTGCGGCTTTCTCTCCATTTCCCCTGTAACCTGCCGTGAGCATGAGCTGGGGGAACCCCACCTGGATCCAGTTGCAGCTAAGTCCATACTCACCACCAGAGGCACTGGTGAACATCTGCTGGCTCTTAGACTCCACGCCCTGGGGAAACCTATGCTCTCACTCCCTGTGCAATCTGTCAGGGTCCTGCCATCCCACTTCCCTGCACCATCCTAATCTCTAGTCGCAGCAGTTAGCTAGGGGTTCATAACCTTAGTGGTGCGCTTCACACTTGAGCGATGCGATTCGCACCCCAGCAGGGCACCTCTGTCACCTTACCCCAGGTGACCTTACACACGGGACATATATATATATATATATATATATAGATATAGATCTCATTATTGTGTCTCATTACTGTGTTAGTATATAGTCATATAGCAGCATATTGTCTGGAGAGGGGCACCTCTCCAGACAATATGCTGCTATATGACTATATACTGATGCATTCACACTGATGGGACACAGTAATGATATATATATGTCCAGTGATCTCACCCCATTGGAATGTGGATTTCTTATATGGAACTATTGGTGTAACAGGCTCTAGGAATTACTATTTATTAGACATTGGCATCTCTCTCTCTCTGTATCCTAGTTAAATGGTGCCCCCTAGGGATTGCCACAGATATTACCTCAGCTAATAAGTACCATATGATCTCATATACACATGAGGTGTATTCCTAATACTCTTGTTGGTTTTTCCAAAGTCTGGATAGGAAGCAGCTTTTTTCCTTTTCACGTGCATGTGTCCTGCGGTTTGTGAGACCTCTATTCCATTTCCATCACCCCTGAATGTGTCCCGAGGAAGCGAGTTTGCTAAACGTGTGTTGGCACAAAGTCCAACCTAGTGGGACCATCTGTCCCTCATTTTTTGCCTTACAACTATATGATTACAGCTGTGGTTATAGGAGTGAACCTTCCTCTTTTTATTCTTATAACAATGATATCCCTCTGACACTTTGGAAGCTCTCTGCAGACCATGGCTTTTGCTGTAGGTGCGACTAAAAAAAAAAAGACCTACTAGAATAGCTGAACTTTATTTGGGGTTAATCAGAGGCACTTTAAATGATGGAAGATGTGTACTGACTCCTATTTAACATAAGTTTGAATGTGATTGCTTAATTCAGAACACAGCTACATCCCCAGTTAGAGGATGTGCACAATTATGCAACCCCATTATTTTAGTTTTTTATTTTTATCCCCCCCCCCCCCCTAATTTCAGTTTATAGGTCACAAAGTTGGAAAAAGTTCTGAAATTATTTATCTTTCTCTCACTTTTTTGCATCACAGAAACTGATGATATACATACAGATATACATACACAGTATCTCACAAAAGTGAATACACCCCTCACATTTTTGTAAATATTTTATTATATCTTTTCATGTGACAACACTGAAGAAATTACACTTTGTAAAGTAGTGAGTGTACAGCTTGTATAACAGTGTAAATCTGCTGTCCCCGCAAAATAACTTGACACAGCCATTAACCACTTCCTTACTGGGCACTTAAACCCCCCTCCTGCCCAGACCAATTTTCAGGTTTCAGCGCTGTCGCATTTTGAATGACAATTACGCGGTCATGCGACGCTGTACCCAAATAAAATTGATGTCCTTTTTTCCCCACAAATAGAGATTTCTTTTGGTGGTATTTGATCACCTTTGCGGTTTTTATTTTTGCCTATAAACAAAACCAAGAGCGACAATTTTGAAAAAAGAACAATATTTTTTACTTTTTGCTCTAATAAATATCCAAAAATAAAAAGTATTCATTGGGTTTGAGGATTTAGATTCTTCTACATATTTTTGGTAAAAAAAAAAAAAAAATTGCAATCAGCGTTTATTGATTGGTTTGCGCAAAAGTTATCACGTCTACAAACTATGGGAATTGATTTATGGCGCTTTTATGATTATTTTTTTTACTAGTAATTGCGGCGATCTGCGATTTTTATCAGGACTTTGATATTGGGGGGACATGTCGGACATTTTTGACACATTTTTGGAACCAATGACATTTATACAGCGATCAGAAATTTAAATGTCCACTGATTACTGTATAAATGTCATTGGCAGTGAAGGGGTTAATCTGCAGGGGGCAGTGAAGGGGTTAACAATGTTCCCTGGGTGTGTTCTAACTGTGGGGGGGATGGGTTGGCCGGGACATAACAGATCTAACTGATCCCAGTGACAGGGATCAGTAGATCTGCTTGTCCCCCTCTCACAGAATGGGGAACCGCTGTGTTTACATTGGCGGTTCCCCGTTCTACAGCTTTGCAGGCGATCGCCTGTGAGTGTGCGCGCAGGGGGCGTGTAAAGGGGCGGACGTCTATGGACGTCCACCCGGAGATTCAGATCCGCGCTGTAGACGTCTTTCGTCTATAGCACGGATCTCTAGAGGTTAATGTGTAAACCGCTGGCAGCAAAAGTGAGTACATCCCTAAATGAAAATTTCCAAATTGGGCACAATTAGCCATTTTCTCTCCCCAGTGTCATGTGACCAGCTAGTGTTACAAGGTCTCAGGTGTGACGATGCAGCAGGTGCGTTAAATTTGGTGTTATCGCTGTAATACTGGTCACTGGAAGTTCAAGATGGCAAAAAACTCTGAGGATCTGAAAAAAAGAATTGTTAACCATATAGCAGTTTAACAGGACAGGTTCCACTCAGAACAGGCCTTGCCATGGTTGACAAAAGAGGTTGAGTGCACCTGCTCAGCATCATATCCAGAGGTTGTCTTTGGGAAATCGACATATGAGTGCTGCCAGCATTGCTGCAGAGGTGGGGGGGGTCAGTCAGTGCTCAGACCATACGCTGCACGCTACATCAAATTGGTCTGCATGGCTGTTGTCCCAGAAGGAAGTCTCTTCTAAAGATGATGCACAAGAAAGCCCGCAAAGTTTGCTGAAGACAAGCAGACTAAGGACATGGATTACTGGACCATGTCCTTTGGTCTGATGAGACCAAGATAAACTTATTTGGTTCAGATGGTGTCAAGCGTGTGTGGCGGCAACCAGGTGAGGAGTACAAAGACAAGTGTGTAACAGTAACACAAAATATTGACAATTTAGGGTTGATTTACTAAAGCTGGTGTGCAAAATCTGGTGCAGTTCTGCATAGAAACCAAATGAGCATGAAAGTTTCTTTGTCAGAGCTTAATTGAACAAGCTGAAGTTAGATGCTGATTGGATACCATGCACAGCTGCACCAGATTTTTCACTCTCCAGCATTAATAAATCAAGCCCTTTGAGCCCAATTTGGACATTTTCACTTACAGGTGTACTCACTTTTGTTGACAGCGGTTTAGAAGTTAATGGCTGTGTGTTGAGTTATTTTGAGGGGACAGCAAATGTAAACTGTTATACAAGCTGTACACTCACTACTTTACATTGTAACAAAGTGTAATTTCTTCAGTGTTGTCACAAGAAAAGATATAATAAAATAAAATAAACCAAATAAATAAAATATAACCAAAATGTGAGGGGTGTACTCACTTTTGTGAAATATATATATTTATATATATACATACACACATAAAAACATACAAACACAGACTCCCTAGGGTATGGTCTTGTGAATAATAGTCTGTTGGCAAAAACTGGATTTTTTTGACTTAGCGTACAATCCCTTTCTAGGCGTTCGTCGACAGGCACAGCGACTCTTAGGACTAAGTGGGTTATACTGCCCTCTTCAGGAGTTTACTAAGCAGAACAGGCAGTGCTAACAGCAAAAAAAAAAAACAGTAACAGACACAGCCCCTCCCAGGGGGCAGTCCCCACTGGCAGATACGAACTGAGCTAGCAGCAGCTGGGTGTGGGGGTTATCTGCCAGAGGGGACTGCCCCCTGGGAGGGGCTGTGTCTGTTACTGTTCTTTTTTGCTGTTAGCACTGCCTGTTCTGCCTAGTAAACTCCTGAAGAGGGCAGTATAACCCACTTAGTCCTAAGAGTCGCTGTGCCTGTCGACGGACTCCAAGAAAGGGATTTTACGGTAAGTCAAAAAAATCCCGTTTTCTCTTTCGTTCGTCGACAGGCACAGCGACTCTTAGGACTAAGTGGGACGTCCAAAAGCAGTGCCAAAAATGAGGGGTGGGTAACAGCACAAAAACAGAACTACACCCAACTGAACCCTTGTGAGGAACCACACATCTCACATGGCCGTCTGAAAAAATTTGCGGCCAAACGCAGCATACGAGGATGCTAAAACATCAACTTTGTAAAACTTTGAGAAGGTGTGCACAGAGGTCCAAGTAGCCGCCTTGCACATTTGAGACACAGGTGCCTGATGTCTAAAAGCCCAGGAAGTGCTAATCGCCCTGGTAGAGTGAGCCGTGACCAGAAAGGGAGGCTCCAGACCCCGAACAGCATAGGCTCGGGTCACCGTCTGTCTAACCCAACGTGAGATAGTGGCCAAGAAGGCCGTCACCTTTGCGTGGGCCATCCACCATGACAAAAAGAGCGTCTGACCTCCGAAAGGAGGTCGTGGACGCCAGATACACCCGCAGGGCCCAAACGACATCCAGGGAGGGCAAAGCAACTTCCTTAGGGTGAGACGGGCGTGGGCAAAGCGAAGCAGGGACAATGTCCTCATTGATGTGGAAAGATGACACCACCTTCGGCAAAAAAAGAAGGTGACGGGCGCAAGACCGCCTTATCCTTATGTAGGACCAGATAAGGAGACCTACAAGACAGAGCTGCCAACTCAGACACCCGCTGAGTGGGCTATAGCCACCAGGAAAGCCACTTTCTGCGAAAGCAACTGCAGAGAGATTTCCCTGATATTCTCAAAGGGCGGCTTCTGCAGCACCGAGAGGACCAAATTGAGGTCCCATGGCGCCAAAGGCGACCGTACCTGGGGGGGCAACATGCCGAACCCCCTGCATGAAAGTACGAATCAATGAATGCATCACCAAAGGACACTGAAAAATGATCGCCAGAGCAGAAACCTGACCCCTGATAGTGCTCAACGCCAGTTTCTGGTCGAGGCCCTTCTGTAGGAAGGCCAGAACTCGAGACACCAAGAAAGAACGAGGATTCCATCCCTCGGCTTCGCACCAGGCGATGTAAGCCTTCCAGGTGCAGTGATAAATCTTACGTGAAGTGGCCTTATGGGCCTTCAACATGGTAGGAATCACAGAGTCTGAGACCCCTCGATCCCTCAACACCTGGGATTCAATACCCAGGCCGTTAAAGCCAGAGAGGGTAAAGCAGGATGCAGGATGGGTCCCTGGGACAGAAGATCCTCACTAAGTGGGAGCCGCCAGGGAAACGTCCACCACCAGCCGTACTACGTCTGCGTACCAAGGACGCCATGGCCAATCTGGAGCTACCAGAATGGTCGGTAAACCCTCCGCTTCTATTCTGCACAGAAGCAGTTTCAGAGGAGGAAAGGCATAGATGAGTCGATACCGAGCCCACGGAGCTACAAGAGCATCCGCCGCGTCCGCTTGGGGGTCCCTTGTCCTGCTCACGAAGGTCCGCACCTTCCAATTGAGACTGGACGCTAGTAAGTCCACGTCCGGGACACTCCATCTCGGACAAATCTGATGAAACACATCCGGGTGCAGGGACCACTCTCCCTGGTCCAGGCGCTGATGACGGATATAGTCCGCCTGCCAATTTTCTACGCCCAGTATGTGGAGGGCAGAGATTGCTGGAACGTGGCTTTCTGCCCACCGCAGGATGGGAGCTACCTCCAAGCTTCTTGTCCTGCCCTGGTAGTTCACGTATGCCACGGCCGTGGCATTGTCCGACTGAATCCGGACAGGGCACCCGTGTAGTCTCGACGTCCAATGGGAAAGGCAGCACCAAATCGCCTGCAATTCCAGGACATTGATCAGGAGACAAGACTCCTCTGGAGACCACCATCCCTGGGCTGAGAGCAGCCCCAGGACTCCACCCCAGCCTGTCAGGCTGGCGTCCGTCGTGATCACTGTCCAGTGAAGGGAGGAAGGACTTCCCCGACCAAAGAGCCGGGGACCGCAGCCACCAGAGCAGCGAGGCCCTTACTTGGTGATCCATCCTGATCACCCGATCCAGGGAAGATGGGGACCTCTCCCATCTCAGGAGAATCTCCCGTTGCAGAACCCGGGTGTGGTACTGAGTGTAAGGGACCGCCTCAAAGGAGGCCATCATGAGGCCCAGGACCCACATGCAAAACCGGAGTGAGGCCCATTTCTGGGACAGCAGAGACTGAACCGCCGACTGAAGCGTCTGCCGCTTGGTTGGCGGAAGGAAAACCTTCACCTGGGCTGCATCCAGGATCAGCCCCAGATATTCCTAGGCGGTGAGACGGAATCAGAACAGACTTCGGGAGGTTGATCACCCATCCGAACTCCTGCAGAGTGTGAAGGGTGATCGTCACATTGTCCCTGAGCGCTGGAGCCGACTCCGCTCGCAGGAGGTGGTCGTCCAGATACGCCACCACCGCGATGCCCCTCTACCTCAGCAGAGCCAGAACCGGGGCCAGCAGTTTGGTGAAAACCCGAGGCACCAATGCCAGGCCAAACGGGAGGGCCACGAACTGGTAGTGATTCTCCCCAGCCGCAAAGCGCAGGAAGCGCTGGTGCTGGGCGCAGATGGGAACATGCAGGTACGCATCTTTGATGTCGAGGGAGGCCAGGAAATTGCACTGGTGCAGGGCCGCCACTACCGAGCAGAACGACTCCATCCGAAACCGGCGGACCAGCACAAACTTGTTGAGGTCCTTCAAGTCCAGGATGGGATGAACCCCTTCCTTCTTTGAAACCATGAAAAGGTTGGAATAAAACCCTTGGGAACGTTCCGCCCATGGAACGGGAACAATCACTCCTTGACCCAGCAGGTCCTGCACAGCCCCAAACAGGGCCCGCAGGCAGCTGCAGGTTGGAGGCAAAGAACCTGTCTGGGGGGCGGGAACGGAATTCTATACTGTACGCCGAGGAGACCACCTCGAGCACCCAGCGGTCTGAGATGCAGGAGGGCCACCTGTCTGTGAACCCCAGGAGACGCCCCCCCCATCCGAACACCGGACGGGGCAACCCTTCATGCGGAGACCTTGTCCTCTGGACTGGCGCGCTTACATGGCCAGGAACGCTTCTGTCCACCCGCAGGGGCCCTGGTGGGCTGTGAACCCTTGCCTGGGGAATGGAAGGGACAAAAAGTCAGCCTAAGGGCCGGAAAGGAGGGGCCCTGTCGGCGCGGAGGTCCGAACTCCTCTTAGACTCCGGGAGAAAGGTGCTCTTCCCTCCCATGAGATTTTTGATCATCTCATCCAAGGGGCCACCGAAGAGACGGCCCCCCTGGAAAGGCAAGTCCGCCAAGGCCTTCTTAGAAACCTGGTACGAGGACCAACACTTCAGCTGAAGCCACCGCCTGGCCACCACCGAGTGAGCGTTTGCGACACCAGTGCAGAAGCCACAATGGGCCGCATGGCAGACCCCATTAGAACAAAAAGGGATCTGACGCAAGCTTCAGCCTTCCTGTCAGCCGGGTCCTTAAAGGACGGCGTGCTTTCCACCGGGATGGTGGTCGCCTTACTCAGGTGGGCCACAGGGGGGGATCAACCACGGGAGGTGATGCCCACTTCAATAATCCATCCTCAAAGGGACAACGCACAGCGAAACGCTTCGGAACAGGGAGGGAGCTCTGGGGCCGAGTCCAGTCCCTATAAAAAAACTTATCCAGAAAATCCACATACAGAAAGACCTTAGCCGCAGGGCCTGGTCTATGTAAGGGCCCCGCTGCTTCTTCCAGTTGCAGGGTCTCACACACTGAGGTGATCAGAGTGTCTACAAGAGCCCTTTCGTGCGCAGCAGCGGATGCTTCAGACTCATCCCCGCTATCAGGGGCGTCTGGGATCTCGCCATCCGACAGCTCAAGGGGGGTCCCCGCGATGGAGGAGCCCCTCTCGGGCTCCGAGTCCTCTCAGAAGAAGAGGGGGGGCAAGGGACCCTTTTTAGCGTCCCTGCAGTTCAATAGCGACTCTACCTAGGAGACAAACTCTCCAGAACCGTGAACATGGCGTCTACAAGGGAAGGGGCCCCTGAGGTGCTGGCTGCAGGCACCGAGAGGTCCGATGGGGAAGCACCCGCATCGGCTGCCATACTGTCCCCCACCCTGGCCGCCCCAGAAAAATGAGGCCTATTGCCAGGAGACCACTGCACCCCACAGCTGCGCAAAGCTTGTCACAGGGGGCACCCCAAGGGGACTCCCCACCCGACCAGAGAGGAGTTGCTTGCTGCTGCTGTCCGCCGCTGTCTTCACCGCTCCTGCTGCCCACACCCACCACTGCCAGGGAGATCCGCGCCGTGCTGGGGGGGGGGGAATTGGCGCCAGAACCGCCCATCAGTACACACAGGCCTACCACGTGTAGAAACCACAAGAAAATGGCAGCCGATGCACACTAGAGGCCGAAACCTCGTGTAACGGTGCCGCGGCTACACCAAAATGGCCGCCGAACGGTCCCCTGCATGTAAATGCGGCTGGCTAAAAGAAAATGGCGGCCGGCACTGGCAAAATGGCTGCCGCCGATCCCGATCACTGAGCACGAGGCAAGAGGGGGGTGGGACGGAGGGGGACCAGCTAGGGCCCATACACCCAGGGAGCCCCGCTGAGGGGGTGTGACAGCGGGGTACCGGAGGGGCACGAGCGAGTTAGAGGGGAAGACCACCCACTATGCTCACCCTGGAGGGGGGACCCGCCAGCTCCTCCCTGGGCCCCCGAAGGGGAGGGGGGACATACTTACCCCATCTAGTTGGGCGGTCCCACCCGCAACAGCTTACACTCTCCCGGCTAGGCTGGAGGGAGCTGTCGGCCCTGGGCGCACAGTGTGCGATGGCAGGGCGTTTAACCCATAGGGCCACTCCGTCCGGTCGGTGCTTGTCGCGATCGAACCAGTGTGAAGCATCCGGTCTAATGCGTGATGGCCGGCTGGGGAGACTACCTGGATCCAAGAACCAGCCTGTCACCCAGCACGGCTGCTTGATTGTAGTCTTCATCTGTGAGGCTGTCCCGAAGTGGACCAGAGAGGTACCACAGATCCCAACAGGGAGCCTAGGTCTAACTCCTTGCACTAGGCAGAAAAAACTGAGCTAGCAGCAGCTGGGTGTGGGGTTATCTGCCAGTGGGGACTGCCCTCTGGGAGGGGCTGTGTCTGTTACTGTTCTTTTTTGCTGCTAGAACTGCCTGTTCTGCCTAGTAAACTCCTGAAGAGGGCAGTATAATCCACTTAGTCCTAAGAGTCGCTGTGCCTGTCGACGAACTCAGAGAAATTAGTATACGCTGTGTTTTAACCAACCATTTCAGAACAATCACTGGTATAAATGTTATTGTTTAATCAGATTCCACAAGAATAGATAAAAGTCCAGTGCGTTGGTCCAAAGCAAATAACTTATTTGTACACACGAGTAAAATACCTTTCTTGATTCATCCAATTGTGACACCTCTGGTAAACTGCTAGTACACTTCGTTGTGTGTATCCAGCTTTAGGACCAGAGCACTTTTTGCGATTCGGCACTGCGTCGCTTTAACTGACAATTGCATCCTTTTTTCCCACAAATAGAGCTTTCTTTTGGTGGTATTTGATCACCTCTGCTTCATTTCTGATCGCCGCTATAAACAAAAGAAGAGCGACCATTTTGCAAAAAAAAAAAAAAAAAAAAAAAAAAA
>BLSH010482894.1:228687-260812 GCA_018402905.1 Glandirana rugosa | reverse complement strand
AGTCACCTGTAAATTTAAAGACTAAAAATTTCTTACTTTTTGCTAAAATTCAAATAATAAAAAAAAATATATAAAAAAAACCTTTTTTTTCACCGGTTTTGGCAGATTTATATTCTTCCACATATTTGTGATAAAAAAAAAAAAAATCACAATTGGCGTTTATTGATTGGTTTGCGCAAAAGTGGCCGCGTTTATGGATGATGAAAATTAATTTCTGGGGCTTTTATTTTTTACTAGTAATGGCGGCGATCTGCGATTTTTAGCGGTACTGCGATATTGCAGCGGACATGTCGGACATTTTTGACACTTTTTTGGGACCAATGACATTTATTCAGCAATCAGAAATTTAAATGTCCACTGATTACTGTATAAATGTCATTGGCAGTGAAGGGGTTAACCTGGGGGGGAGAGCTAGGGGTTAACTGTGTTCCCTGGGTGTGTTCTTACTGTGGGGGGGTTGGGCTACCATGGGCATGAAAGATCTAACTGATCCCAGTGATAGGGATTAGTAGATCTCCCATGCCCTCACTAACAGAGTGGGGAACTGCCGTGTTTACATCGGCGGTTCCCCGTTCTTTGCATGTGGCCGCCCATCGCGGCTCGCTGGCGGACATCGGGTCCACCCGAGCCGCAGGCACACTCCTCAGGAGTGCGGCGGGCGCGCGCGCGCCCCCTAGCGGCCATTCGCAGATCGCCGTCTTTTTACGGCGATTCGCGTACAGCAACCAGACTGCCGCTGGGAAAACACAGCAGGCGGTTGGTAAGTGGATATTGTGGTGCGTGAGGTGAACAAATCATACTACACAGACAAGTTGGACTTCCAGTCTTGCTTTTATTGTTTGTTAACTACTTCAATTCCGATAGAACAATTCTCTACTAATACTTGAATCGAAACAAAATCCAGTTACTCACGGTTTAACAATGTTTAGATTAAAATAAAAGTTACTCTCTTTTGAACCCAGCTGTAGATCTTATTGCACATTACTGTTTTTCTAGAACATTCACAACTATTTAAGACTTGCATTCTCTGTTTGTTCTTGAATAATACTATGAAACATTCTTAAAAATATATCTATAGACTGAAGCTTTGGGAATGACTCTGATGATGGTCTTTGGTTACAAAAACTGAAATGACAATAAAATAAAACATATCATACGGTGAAGAAAGGCTAAAACCTACAGAAATTTCATGGAGGTTCCCATACATTGTGACTCTTAACTATAGTACATATGTGAAACAAAACAAACTCAGCAGTCCAAATAGCTAAAACAGAATATACACATATATAAGAGGTACTTCGGAGCATCCTCTTATAGTAAAAACACGTGCAATAGTTTATATTCACAATAAAAAGGTACTCAGTGCTACCTTTAGATTCCACTCCACCATTAGAGTCTCTGAAGTGAAGGAGGCTTGTGAATGGAGGAACAGGACTGAGAGAACAAGGTCTTGTGAATACAAGCTATATACAGTGACTAAAGTTCAGGAGAAGCTGTGATAGCTTTATCAGGTTTATAATATGGTTAAAAATTTGACTCCTGCAAAGTACAGATTAGAAATTCCTCAAAAAAATGTGACTTTCATTTTCCGCTGGCTTACTCTGCCACAGAAGTTCAGGGCAAGGCTTTAAAGTGGGACTTAAAGGTATTTTTTGCATTTTATTAGGGAGATTTCCCTTCACTTCCTGTGCCACAGCCAAAACAGGAAGTAGGGGAAATCCCTCCTAAGTAAACAATCCCTGGCTGTGATGAGGGTCACCAGAACGAATGCCACCATTAGAAGATTTCCTTTCTATTCTTGTTCTAGTGACAACCCACAATTTGATTTTTTTCTCCCTCAGGGACAACGGTAAACAAGAGGAATGGAGAGGCTGAATTCTCCTAACAGGAGCACAAATGGCAATAAAAACCTGACAAGTGTTCTAATCCCTCTCTACTCTATTCAACACTACAAAAAAAAAGTCTCTTTTAGCTATACTTTAATTTCTAGAATTGGTAGAACTATGGCACAGAGGTGATTATTACAGACAAGGCTCTCATTATACTCTTCCTACAATAGCAGACTTGTCCTCTAAATATCAAACCTGATGTAAAAGAGAATTTGTGCAAAGCTACATTCAAACGCGTTTGCTCATCTCGATTTCTGCAATTTGCACCAGGCATTGTGAGGGTTATATAATGGCACATATCCCAAATGGTCTTCACATGTTTACACGTAAATTGCACTCTCTAACATTCCCAGACAACGCAAAGATTTAAAGAGGTTGTAACCCAGATAAAAAAACAAAAACCCAATAAGACAAAGGCATAATGAGCTAGTATGCATCATTATGAAATACTTACCTTAGAACAAAGCCCTGCAGCGGCGCCCGCACACCGCTGACACGACCGTCATCATCCCCGGTGTTTCTTTGGGGTTCGCGGGCTCCGGCGATGTGATTGGCCAGAGCCGTAATGATGTCACAGCACAGGCGTTGAAGAAATGGCATGGGCAGCCGTTCCTTCAGAGCGCATTCGCAGATGACTTAATTTCAGGAGATATTTACAGTACCTTTAGGTAAGCCTTATTATAGGCTTACCTATAAGTACAAACACATAATGGGAGTTTACTTCCACTTTAAGCTGGTCATAGATGAAGAGAGTTTCTTTCCTGCAACCATGGGTTACAGGAGAGAAAATTGCTTGATTCCCCCAACACAGTCAGGGGCAGCTGAGCTGTCCTGGCCAAGGATAACACACAGGGATTACTGCCAGCAGCTGTAGCCGCTGGCAATAATCACATGGAAAATCTGACTGGTTGTACCCAGGTTGGTTGATCGATCAACTTGTGTACAATCAGCCTGCCCATATATGTTTAAAGTTTCGGCTGGTCCCTGCTGAACTGGCCAAAATTTGAACAGTCTATGGACAGCTTTACTTAGATTCTACCATCCATCTAATTTATGACTCAAGCCTTTATAATAGGTAAGATGTCTGATTTTTATTACCTACATTGGAAATTATTCTATCCCTATTCCACATGGGTAGGTAGAAAACTGCTCTAATATCAGTACATTTTTGATGTTTAGTAGAGCCCCACCAGGCTGCAGGGGGCCTGGGCTATTCATTAACGAAGCTAACCCGATGTTCAGGGTATCCAGAGGTGCCTAATAAAAAAATAATATTCAACAACAACAGACCAAGCACCGAACAGGGATCCCCAACAGCACAGTAGTGTGATCACACTGCATAATTATCTTGAAAGGAGAATTTGGCAAATAACTGGCATAAACTGTTGAATATAAAGCCCAGAGACACGCAACTCAGTGTTATTGTTTTGTTAGCATTAGGCTTTGTGTACACTGGCCTACATTTACCGCAGCAGCGAGAAAATGCAAAATGCGGCAAAACCGCAACACATTTTTGCTGCGGTTTTACCGCGTTTTGGCTTTTCCCGCCGCTGGCGGTCAAAACATTCCTATCCAGAATAAGATTCTTCCACTTTCAGGTGAGGGAGGTTAAAAGCCTATGTGTACATTGACCCATAATGTTTATTTGGAGTTGAATTTAGGAGTTTTGGCAAAAAAAAAGGCCAAAGGCTCTTAAACCTCAGGTTTAGGATCTGCCAGTGTAGGCTAGTGTACATGAAGCCTAAAGCCTACTACACACCACTTTTTACGTTCAACCCACAGCTCAGGTCAGAGCCACTGTACTAACAATCTGATATTACTACAGTGATCTCCCCTGCTGTGCTATTGTGTTCTGACAGGGGGATGCCCTGCCGGAACACTCTGGTCAATGCTGATTGGGAGCTGGTCGGCAGACCGCTTTCAGTCATGACCCTTCGACAGTCGGACCAGCTGCCATACACACGGGCTGAATGTTGCCTGGTTTCCATTGAACCTGACCTTTGGCCGGTGTGTATTAGGCTTAAGTCTCAGAGAAAGGACGACTGACTGCCTTGCAGTTAAAAAGCAAAGTTGTTTGAATATCTAACTAGTAGCCAACTGAACCACATTAACTAAACAAACTACATAATCTCTCATATTACTAATCAAACAAAATATATTCAATTCAGTTTTGATATCTAAATGAGCCTATAGATATAAATTAGCTACAATTAACAGTTTTTCTCATATTTAAATGAAGCACTCTACTATGGCACAGCATTTGAACAATAATGACATCATTAAATTGTACACAAAAGGCATAGTGACACGATTTAGGCTAGAAAGCAGAGATTCTATACTTTGGCAACACCTGTTAAAACTGTCCTATTATTTTACCGAGCATGTGAAAGGGAACAAGAGATGTGTGATTATACAAGTCTTAAAGTGGAACTAAGCTCAACGATTTAACGGTCTCAAAAAACTGATTTCTGGCATGCCATGCTGAGAATGCTATCACTTTTGCGTATGCTTCCAAACTGTTAAATCATCAACTGGCACATGTGCAGGAAACAAAGGCTAATAAGATGGCAGCTTACTTGGCTGAAAAGAATTGGAGGGTTTAGTTCAGCTTTAAACTGCCCATAAATGGATCAAAATTAATCTGGGTTTGCAGAAATTGTCTGAATCTTGATCCATTTATGGTTGTCCCCACTCGACAGAAGTTGATATAACAATCTACAATGGCACAGTGGGTAAAATTCCTCCAACTATCTCACTTGTGTGGATGGGGGAATCAGTTTATTTTTTGATGACAGAACCATCTATGGCCAGCATTTCTACTAATGTCAATTGGAGATGGAATGCCTAGCAGCAGAAATTGTATTGAAAGTCCTATTTAAGTGTCAGTCTATCCAAAACCGATAATCTGCTTTTTGATACATGCTGATCATTCAGTACCTGGCATTGTGCATCTTTTGGGAAGCCTAGCACTAGCAGCTTTGGCTCCTTTGAAGGAGCTCCCAATTAATAAGACCAGCATGTAGGTACTTAATTTAGGTAGCATGCGCCAAAAGTGACACTTCAAAACAAAAAAAAATGTAGGTGGATCCTAAAAAGGCACAGTGGAACCAGAATAAAAATGTGCTGCAAACCATAGAAATTTACCTCTATGCAGAAGTACGGCCAGGCTTCTGGGAAGTAATCTGTGGTTCCTCTATGCTCCTAGACATTTCCTGTTGTATGATGGCATTACATACAGTCACATGTCTAAGAACTGAAAAACTACCATCCAGTTCATTTGTGAAATGTTTTAGTTGTAGCAATAACCTATTCAGTGAATTCTATGAAGATCTAACTTACATTGAGGGGCCTATTTAGATTAGATTAAAAAAAAAAAGAAAAAAAGGAAAATATACACAATACCTTGACAAGTATCAAAGCCTAATACATCACTGATGGGGCATGAGCATTACAGTCACATTTTTTTGTGAAGAATTTGTTTCAACAAAGAATAAGTATGTAAATCCTATCAAAATTCACATTATATTAGGGCCTGTGTTGACCGGCTTTGGGTTTGTGTCAATGGGTATGTTCAGCTTGTTTTCAAGTGTGTTTAGGATCATTTTGAGAAGCTTTTGAGATCAGAGTACATTAGCAGGATTATTTAACCTACAGTTGACCACCCTCTAAGCTACAACATGTTTGAAGCTGCTTTTTGTGTTCCCATTGACTTGTATAAGGAAAAGGCAGTTCTGCATGAACAAAAGCCTGCCAACACAGTCCCCTAGCTTGGTAGTAGTCACCAAAGATTTTACAAGAGTCAATGAAGATCACATAAAATTAAGCTTGAAATTTGTGTAATGCGCAATGCACTGCAAAATGTCAGCATACATTCGAAGTGTAGTTTTAGCAGGTCTCTGGGGCTTTGGGACAACAAAAATATGATTTTAGATGCGTCATTCCATATACCATACACCTAAATATTCTCAATGTTAGGAATCACTAAATGGTATTAGACTGGCCTATATCAGAATTACACGTTAAACTTGTGCACAGCACATTTACTTTCATTTAGTATAACAATAGATGTACCACTTTACAAAAATAATTACTACTACTATATAGTCCATACCCTAAACATCTGAAGTCCATCCTTGGTTTTCTAGGACACCACAAAAAGACAATTCCAAACTGAGGATTCTGCTTTTCCTCCCTTAGTCTTTGTTCTCTAACAAGTAGCACCAACATATAGTGTTATTGCTGGCAAGCTTTTTGTTTGTTATCATGAGGTTAATAATTAGTCTGCACTTTTCCAGAGATTCCAATGTCAGTTCTGAACTAGGACCATTTAATATGTTAGTTTTGCCATGTAACGTATGCGCATAATCACCCATTCTTCCCCAGGAGTCTGAGACACCAGATGTGAATATTAGGGCAGGACTGTTAACCCCTGGTAATGAAATTTTTGGGCAGTGTAACAATTATTCAAGTTAAATGTATATTGTTTTAGCATGGAGATGCTCACCAGTCCTGCCAGTGGTGACCAAAAAATGGAGTAGTCTTATTTCTATTTGTTTCATGTAGTTTGCTATATCTTTTTTCTAAAACCATACATTGCACAATTTGATTTTACTGTTATTCCCTTGTCTCCTCCATTCTCTTAAAATATGGTAACAACAGCTTTTTACAGCTCTCTAAATAATAAAAGCCCAACTTTTTTCATTTGTTTTAGAAACAGTGGGAAAGGGTTAGATCCCCTGTTAGGTTATAAAAGCTAGCAGTGTGCCCACTGTGGACATATCCCCACTCTTCCTGTTTGGGTTTGAGAGGTCTTCCCTAATTTCCTGCCTAGGTGACCAAACAAAGGCAACCCCCCCCCCCCCCCAAAAAAAATAAAAACTAGGCCGAGGCTATAGCTTTTCCCAAATTGCTCCTTGCTTCCTACTGTGTTTGACACCAAACAAATAGGAATAAAATGCAGACATTCTAACTTTTCCCCACTATAAAAAAACAAAACACAAAACTTTGCCTTGATATGGGCTTTAAAAACTGCTTCTAACAATCCACAATTACAAATGGCATTGGCTAGCCCTAAAAATGGTGTCTAAACAGAGCAGAGCACAAGTGATCTTTGGAAATTTGTTGATTACACAAAGAAACTGGTGTCATTAAAGCGGTTGTCTACCCATCGATTTGATAGTGTCAAAGAAGAGTTAATATTCTCGGCATGCCGGAAATGCTAGCTGTCTCCTTGATTGTGCCCTCAACCAAACTAGCAAACCATCCAATGGGTGGTGTCATAATGGATCACATGTGCAGCATCATGGCAGTTGCAGATTAAACAGAGGCCAAGATGTCAGCTTCCTTAGCTGAAAACGATAGGAGAGTATACAACTACTTTAAGTCTAGTGTTGGCCAGTGACCCCTTAGGCCTTTTGCACACTATACTGATGAATAAGCATCATTCTTGGCTGAAAAAAAAACTGAGAGGATGGGCTGTAGACCACTTGCGCAGAGTAAAGGCAGGGTGTCGGTCAATGGCCCTGTGTATAGGAGACAGCTATTCCTCCGCCAGCAATATGCCGCCATCAGTGGATGCCTGTGCGAATGTGTCCTAACAAACTAGTGATGGGTGCTTTTGAGCCTCACAAGCGAGAAGACTATGGCAGGTCCCAGCAATACTACAATGCTACCAGTAAAAGGAGAGGGATATTATTAATCATTGTATTTGAGAAGAAATAGGTATGCCTATGGTAAGCTCTAAACAAGAACTAAAATCTAAACAAATGCTCTGGATAATTTTGACCATTTCTAGGGATAACAAGGGATGTGTCACAAAATAATAAATGGCACATTAGTCCATAACATTAAGAATTATCAACAGGTATTCTAGCAAAAACAGAAAAAGCTGTGTTTAGGTAATAAGTTGGTAACTGACAACCAAAATCTTTTAGTCAACTGGATTTCATCAGGCTCTCCCCATGCAATGCAGGTGTTTTAAAGGGTAGAGAAGAACTTCAATTTTCTGGGTCAATCACTGCACTTTCTTTCCCACTAAAATGGGCTGGGCAAGCACTCCCACTGTCAGTTGAGTGATGAGAATTTCATAAAATGAAAGACTGCAGGAAATTGAAATGAATTGTTTAAGCCACACTTGTACAGGTGCGCTGTAGCACGTTTTAACATGCAGTATATGGGTGGTTCATTGCCTTTCACTTTTAATGGCACCCAACACACATACTAGCACAAAAACACTTGACCCCAAACCCTCAAAAACCTTGTGGTGTACCAGAAATACATAAGTTCAGGTGCGTTCTTGTGCTCACCGACATGCATTGAGGACACTAAAAAAAACTCCAATGAACACAATGCATGCACAAGTGTGGCTGGACAATTAATGAACATGGGGAAAGTTGGAACGTTTATGCAAATATGGAATTAACTTTTAAGCAACCCTGTTATCAAAGCTTCATGAAGGTCTCAATCATTAGTACAACTCCAGAGCAGAATGTTTGGCCACTTCTGACAACATAGCGGAGCCCGGCCACTCCCAGTGTTGCTTGCTGACAGAGGTGGGTTAGCAAGAACAAAATAAGCAGAAGTTATTCTTTTTCACCAACTGAGTTATTGGCTTGTTGGCTGCTTAACTGCATCATTAAAAAAACACGAATACAGTTTACACAGAACTCTGCAAACTATCATTAAAGCTGACAGGGGGCCAAAGTGGTTTGGCAGCAGCTCTCAAGTTGTTAACAAAACAGTTGCACTGAAAGGTCTCTCCATTTGAAAATGGACTATAATCACTACAGAAATTTCCAAATTCAAGTACATATTTACCCTGTCAATGAAAAGCTTTGGAAAAATGATAAAATAAATACAAATACTCAATCGACATTGGCAGTTTGGAGAACAGTAAACAGTCCATGTATAATCTTACACCTGGCTCCAGTCTGTAATTCATTTGTCACATAAATGCACTTATGAAATACTATGAAGACAATGAAAGAAAATATTGCAAAATGTTGCACTGCTGGCAGGTAAGACAAAATATCACACTTCATTAATTTGTAGCAATAAATACATTTACACTGATGCATACTACTTTCATTTTAAAACAGAGATTTTCTTGCTTTAACCCCTTCCTGACAGCTGCCAGCGGCCCTTAATATGCGATTAATGCAGGGAGGCGGAGCAGCTTCCAGACACGCGACTGCAGTGATTGGCTCTCACAGCTGTTGCATTGCTTCTCAGCGTGCTGGGAGTTCGCTCTCCGGCCACAGCCTCAGACCACTGTGGATGCATACGTACGGGAGCTTGGCACTAAAGCCCACTTTTCCTGCCACCACATACACGAGGTTACAGCAGAACTCTAGGCAAAATGTTTTTCTTCAACTTGGATAGAATAAGGGAGGGCTGTAACCCCTGTCAGTTATGGCAACTGTGTCCTGTTGTATAGATTTACCTTTACTTCCTGTCTTATAGCCAAAACAGGAAGGGAAATCCCTGGTAATCACTAAGGTCACCAGAACAAACAATGGAAGATTTTAAAATCCTTGTATTACTGTTCTGAGGAGAATCAGAATTTGGGATTTTCTTTCCCTTTCAGTGTTAACAGTCAACAGGACAGAGAGAGAGGGTGACGCTTCCTAACCGGGCGCAGACAGGCCTGATAGGTGTTGTAATCCCAGTCCACTTTGCCTAAAACTAAAAAAAAAATGTTTGCCTTCAATTATACGTTAACCACTTGCCGACCGTCAACCGCAGGTTGACGGCGACAAGGTGGCTCTCCTGCGCAAACCGCCGTCATCTGACAGCGGCTGCCAGATCGCGCACTGTGAGCGCGCGCCGCCGGGTGCGCGCCCGCGCGCTCACTGTGTCCGGGGAGGGCCAGGGAGCGGGTGCGGCGGAGTCGTTCTCCGCCGGCCGCTACCCGCGATGCCCCCCCCCCCCGGAGTGAAAGAACGGAGGTCCGTGTAAGTAAACACAGACCTCCGTTCTGTGAGGGGGGAAGGGCTGTGATCACAGCCTTCCTCTACATGGAAGCTGTGATCACTTCCCTTCCCCAGTCAGGGCAGCCCACACACAGTTAGAACAGTTGCGCCCCCTGCAGGTTAACCCCTTCACTGCCAATGGCATTTACACAGTAATCAGTGCATTTTTATAGCACTGATCGCTGTATAAATGCCAATGGTCCCAAAAAAGTGTCAAAATGGTCCGACATGGCCGCTGCTATACCGCAGTACCGCTAAAAATCGCAGATCGCCGCCATTACTAGTAAAAAAAAAAAATAAATAAAAACCCCAGAAATTAATTTTCATCATCCGTAAACGCGGCCACTTTTGCGCAAACCAATCAAACGCAGATTGCGATTTTTTTTATCACAAATATGAGAAAATATAAATCGGCCAAAACCGATGAAAAAAAATTGTTTTTTTATATTATTTTTTTGATTTGTATTTTAGCAAAAAGCAAGAAATTAGTTTTTTTTTTTTTTGCAAAATTGTCGCTCTTCTTTTGTTTATAGCAGCGATCAGAAATGACGCAGCGGTGATCAAATACCACCAAAAGAAAGCTCTATTTGTGGGAAAAAAAGGACGCACATTTCGTTTGGGTACAACGTCGCACGACCACGCAATTGTCAGTTAAAGCGACGCAGCGCCGAATCGCAAAAAGGGCTCTGGTCAGGAAGGGGGCAAATCCTTCCGGGGCTGAAGTGGTTAATAATCAGAGGATGGTGTGCAAATTCTCATTTCACGATTGTGTGCTTTACCACAAAATGGGAACAATGTGAACTTTCTTAGTACTTCATTGTTTTTGCCTTTTTTTTTTTCTTTTACTTCTGCAAACATTAGTGTAAAAATGCTGTGTTTTAGAAGATACAAAAAACCCTCAATCTTTCACAATCTTCCAGTTACATGAAATATTTTTGAGTGTGATGCAGTTATGGGACATGAATCACCGCCAAAATTTGAAACAACATTTTTAAGTTGTCAAACTTGCACAGATGGCTGTCTGGCTTTACCCCTTGAAGGCCAATGAAACAAAGCTGGGTTATGTAAAAGGTGTTCAACAACATCCACAGATTAACCACTTCAGCCCCGGAAGGATTGCCCCCTTCCTGACCAGAGCACTTTTTGCAATTCGGCACTGGGTCGCTTTTACTGACAATCGCGCGGATTGTGCGACGTTGTACCCAAACAAAATTGATGTCCTTTTTTTCCCACAAATAGAGATTTCTTTTGGTGGTATGTGATCACCCCTGCGGTTTTTATTTTTTGCGCTATAAACAAAAAAAAGAGTGACAATTGTGAAAAAACTCAGTTTATGCTGATATTTATTATTCTACATATTTTTGGTAAGAAAAAAAAAAATTTGCAATAGGCGTATATTGATTGGGTTGCACAAAAATGATCTAGTCTACAAACTATGCGAATAGATTTACAGCATTTTTATTAATTTTTTTTTTACTAGCAATGGCAATCTGCGATTTTTATCAGGACTGCGATATTACGGCGGACAGGTAGGACACTTTTTTGGGACTAATGACATTTATATAGTGATCAGAGCTTTAAATAGCCACTGATTACTGTATAAATGTCACTGGCAGAGAAGGGGTTAAAACTGTAGGGGGGCGATCAGGGGGTTAAGTCTGTTCCCTCACTGTGTTCTAACTGTGTGGAGGCTGTGCTGGCCGGGGCATGACAGATATAACTGTTCCCGATCACAGGGAACAGTAGATCTGTTACATATCCCCTGACAGAACGGAGATCCGCCATGTTTACTTACTACAATGACAGCTAGCACATTATCTTTTGGTGTGCATATTACAGCACTGATAATCTGGCACTTTGTAAATAGGCACCAAGGCTCGTATTACATGAATCTGTTGACAAAGTATAGCCAATATAGTATTTATCACGGTGATATATATATATATATATATATATATACATATACACACATACACACACACACACACACACATACACCGTGCCTGTGAAATTTTCCACATTTTGTCATGTTACAACCAAAAACATTATTGGGATTTTATGTGATAGACAAACACAAAGTGGCACATCCCCAGATGACGTATCTTTTATACGAAACATGTCGGGAACCTGCTGCCCTGATTTGCTGCGTTTTTGTGTTTGAAAAAGACTTTTAAGAAACTTTTTACCTTATGCCTGATTGATAGGTTTTTTTAACCTCATTTGTAATAAACGCACCTCATGCCAAGAGGTTTTTACACTATTTCGAGTTTTCTTTTATCTCTTCCGAATCCACCCAATTGGGGTCCATTGATCCACCCCTCTTCACCCATCACCACTGCGGACGAACGCTTGGATCTTGGGGATACCTCCGTCTTTAAAGTAAGACCCACATTTTCGAACGGAATGTGTGACGTTCCTTACACAGTGGAGGACACCCATCCGGAGATCCAGTTCCCATAGGAGCCACCCTCACAGGAACCATAAGAGAATCCCTGGTGGAACGCAGGATATACCATCTACTCTTCAATACATACCTTGGCACCTGGTGAATGGTCCAACGCTATACTATATCTGAAATCTGGTAAGCCTCCATCCTAACAAGACTGGAGAATATCTTATCCTTGTTTTATGGAACTGATTTACAGAATCTACTCAAAATTTATCTGCGGACTCTGAGCCTATCCAATCATCTTCAGTCATTCCGGACTTGCATGAACTCTCTCAGGGTTGATTATATGTGTCTAGAAACTCACTGTTTCCCAATTGATTGTTCCTACTGGATTGGCTGAGCGCTATAACATCTGTATATTACTCTGAATTTACAATTTGTTTGATTGTGTAGTAGCTGCTCGCCCCCAATATTGATTTATTGGTTTATTTGTTTTATATGTTGTATATACATCACACTCCTCACAAGCCTTAGCGCAATATCACCTATACTCCAACAAAGTGGCACATAATGGTGAAGTGGAAGGAAAATAATAAATGGTTTTCAACATTTTTTACAAATAAATATCTGAAAAGTGTGGCATGCATTTGTATTCAGCCCCCGAGTCAATACTTCCTTTCGGCGGTTACAGCTGCACATCTTTTTGGGGATGTCTCTACCAGCTTTGCACATCTAGAGTGACATTTTTGCCCATTCTTCTTTGCAAAATAACTCAAACTCTGTCAGACTGGATGGAGAACGTCTGTGAACAGCAAAGTCTTGCCACAAATTCTCTATTGGATTTTGACTGGGCCATCCTAACACATGAAAATGCTTTGATCTAAACCATTCCATTGTAGCTCTGGCTGTATGTTTAGGGATGTTGTCCTGCTGGAAGGTGAACTTCCGCCCCAGTCCCATGTCATTTGCAGACTCTAACAGGTTTTCTTCTAAGACTACCCTGTATTTGGCTCCATCAATCTTCCTATCAACTCTGACCAGCTTCCCTGTCCCTGCTGAAGAAAAGCATCCCCACAACATCATGCTGCCACCACCATGTTTCACAGTTGGGAATGGCGTGTTTAGGGTTATGTGTAGTGTTAGTTTTCTGCCACACATAGCGTTTTGTTTTTAGGCCACAAAGTTACATTTTGGTCTCATAGGACCAGAGCACCTTCTTCCACGTTTGCTGTGTCCTTCACATGGCTTCTCACAAACTATAAACTGAACTAGCTTTCTTTCAACAATGGGTTTCTTTTTGTCACTCTTCCATAAAGGCCAGCTTTGTGGGGTGCAGGAATAATAGTTGTCCTGTGGACAGTTCCCCCCCCCCCCCCCCTGAGCTGTGGATCTCTGCAGCTCCTGCAGAGTTACCATGGGCCTCCTGGTTGCTTCTCTGATTAATGGTCTCCTTGCTCAGCCTGTCAGTTTAGGTGGGAGGCCATGTCTTGGTAGGTTTGCAGTTATGCCATACTATTTCCATTTTTGGGTGATGGATTGAACAATGCTCCATGAGATGTTCAAAGCTTGGAATATTGTTTTGTAACCTAACCCTGCTTCAAACTTCTCCACAACTTTATCCCTGACCTATCTGGTGTGTTCCTTGGCCTTTATGATGCAGTTTGGTCACTAGGGATCTCTAACAAACCTCTGAGGGCTTCACAGAACAGCTGTAGTTATACAGAGATTCAATTACACTCAGGTGGATTCGATTTATGAATTAGGGGACTTCTGAATGCAGTTTGTTCCACTAGATTTTAGTTAGGGATATCAGAGCAAAGGGGGCTGAATACAAATGCACGCCACACTTTTCAGATATTTTGTTGTAAAAATTTTTGAAAAACATTTATCATTTTCCTTCCACTTCACAATTATGTGCCACTTTGTGTTGGTCTGTCACATAAAATCCCAATATACATTTACGTTTTAGGTTGTAACATAACAAAATGTGGAAAATTTCAAGGGGTATAAATACTTTTTGAAGGCACTCTACATTTACAACGACTACCCCACAATCTCAACTAAAATGTATACTACAAAATTATAGTGATTTTTTTTTTTTCTAGCAGAAATTTTCAGCGCTAAAACTCACGCTAAATATAATGAAGTCAATACTGGTGTGGGATTGTTTTTCCATACTTAGTTGTACATGTTATCTGTAGCTTTTTCACAGAACATAACTTTTTTTATTTTAGGTTTAGTGGCCCTTGCTGAAAATCTGCCAAAAAGCTAACCACTTTTCTCAAGTACTCCCATACTACTGGAATCTGCAGTGATTATAAAGAAGATTAGGCCTTCTAATTTAAATGGAAAGAAAGCATATATCCCTGCTGCTGTTTACAGACAAGAGCCTGTATAATAGTAACCCCCATTGATTAGCACCTCCAGGTAAGAAGCAGAATACATAACACCGTTCTGTAAAAATGGAAATTCACTTTTACTGCCCTAGAACTGGTATATAGCCTTTTAATCTGGCTGCTTTTCTAGAAAAAAAAAATCTTCCGAGAGTTGTATTAAAGGATAACTAAAAGGCAAAGCTTCTTCTCTTAAAAAAAAAAAAAAAAAAAAAGAAGGATTAGTACACCTGTCAGTAGGGATGCACTGAAATTTCGGGCAAAAAAATTTTGTTATCGGCACTTTGCCGATTAGAGAAAGAGGTACCGATAATGGCACCGAAAACGCACATGATTTTGCCGCGATTTTACCACCATTTTACTGTGGTTATGGTGTGTTTTTCATAGGTCATGTGACCCAAAAACTGCATAAAAAAAGTAAGATCTGTGCATTATTGATGCGTTCTTACTGCATTTTCAATGCATTTCAACAAGAAGGTGCATTTTTGTTGCTTTTTTTTAACTGACCAAAATTGCAGCAAGCAGGATTTTTAACACCGCAACAGAAGAGCAATGGACCATTGTGTATCATTTAAAGGGATAAATTTTGCTTGAGCTTTTCTTGCGCTAAATGTGCCAATAATGGCTAACAAACTCATATTCATTTATGTTCACAATATTAATTAAAAAGTCGAATATAAAAATTTCCATTCGGTGTACCTCTCTAACCTGTCAGATTTTTAATATGGTCAGTGTCTTTGTTATGGAGATTCAGGGTGACAAAGGGGACATTGTTCTGGTGACAATCAGGGATTCCCTGAACTTTAAAGCAATTTTCTGTCATTTGTTTTGACTATAGGTCAGCAAGAGAAGGGAAATCTCCCCAAAGGGACACAAAAAAACAAAAGGAGGGTTATAACTCTCCCTTACTCTATGCAAGATGAAAAAAAAAAGTATTGCCTTTAGTTCTACTTTACGCTTCAGAAACAATACAGGTACGCAGATGGACAAGAAAGTTCTCTGTAATCTGGATCACCGCTAGGTTTAATTATCCTTCATATAAAAATTGCAACCTTAATGTCTATATACTGACTTACTTTTGGCATAGAATATGTGACTCTGCAGCAGACTGGAACCCTGGCTGCAAAACCCTTTGTGACAAATGGATTACAGGTTGGCCAACAGCAACCACAATAAATGATTTAGCAATATAGCAATTAAAAAAAAAAAAAAAGATAAGACAATGACTGTCCAATGTACTGGGAATGCTTAATGCTAACGAAGCATATGCAGACCTTACATCAGAGTGACACAGCAGTTACAGTCTCCCTCACCATGGCTGATGGACAGGTATCAAGCACTTGGGACATATTCTTTACAGAACACATGCACTCTATTACTCCCACACTGTAGTGATTTTGCTTACCCTGTTTTTCCCCACCTTGAATACAACCACCATTGAAAGAAACACTCGCAAGAAATGGAATATGTCTCGTCAACTACCAAAAGAATTGCCACTTGAGGTTTTCGTTTAATAGAATACCCAGTGCAAATGGCAATGGTGTGCAATAACCCATAGCACCAATCAGAAAAAAAGGCTCAATTCTCAGAGTATTCTGATGTCTCCAAAAAAATTCAAAATAATACCAAAATAAAGTGAAACAAACTAAAAAGAATGTGGTTCAATTAAAATAATACTGAACAATAGGTTTCTGGATAGAAGATTTCATATCTGCTTTAACTTGTCTCACTCAAAAGTTTGCGGTCAAATGCAAACCAGGCAAGAAGCTGACAGACAAATATAGTAAAAGTAACATTTTAACAACTAACAAGATAAAGTGTCAATCCTGTAAAAATAAATTGAATGTCATCATGTTGAAACGATCTTTTGTGTAAAAATAAATCATGAAGCTACATTTCTTTAAAACATATAAAACAAATATCTTGTGTTCTGTAAAAGGGAGTTTGGGACCTTCTTTTTCTTTCCTATGAGGTCAAGACACATTTCCAGAAAATGCACAACTCCCTGAGGTGACTGAATAGGCCAGATTACAATCCTTTATTAAAGTAGACTCTCTCCAGCCCTGGATTATTTTCCTTGATGTATGTTTGAAGTTCAGGCTCCAGGCGTGACACAGACATTGAGCTAGACAAAAACAGAAAGATTATTAATTAACAGGTTCAGGGTAACCTTTGAGACTAAAAAGAGGATGACACTGAATCTGTGACACCTGAATAACTTAGAAGCTGCATAATTCCCTGTGTAAATAATTCTACAGTTAAACTTCACATTTAAAGCTGAACACCAGGAAGATATAAAAATCGACTTTGGATTTATCTGTAAATCCTGTATCTAGGAGCACAATACAGGGCACAGACTGGATATTCAGAGACCCTGGGATAAAGGCTTCTACCTTCAGGTGATGGATTACTGGAAAAGCTTTCGCCTGCCCCCCCACACACACACACCTTGGGCATACCCCTATAATCTTACCCCACTCAATGAGATCTCAACTTTTTAGCAAGCAATGCAGAGTAAAAAAGGAACAGAGGGAAGTTTTTTTCCTTTTGGATAAAGATTTTGCATGAATAAATAAAAGCTGATCATTGTAAGCACCCCTGTTAACGATAAACAGTTTATCTCAACACTCTTAACTGATACATTTGCAGGAGAACTTGTTCTGTGGAAAAACATATTGAAAAACTGGTAAGCTAAAATATAATACATGTTTGCTTTTGGGTTTAACAGAGATAAGAGTACTTAGAGCAGAGATTTGGTCAAGTCACAATTGCAGAAAAGTAGTAGTTTCTGGGGTTGAAATGCCTATGTTCACACAAGGCGAAAAAGGATCTCCAGGTATGGAAGTAGATATTTCACAAAGTGGCTTTTCTGGCTTTAAGTAAAGTGGGAATGACAGAGTTAGAACCAGAGCATCAGATGCCAGCGCTAGGGGATCCTTGGCCCTAGCCACTCAAACAGGCAACTGGTTGTTAAACCTGGAGGCCAGAGCGTCTTCATCTGCAATTCCCCATTTGTTACCAAGGTGACTGAATATGTTGGGACCATTCCCCTTGGTCCAGGTGATGAAGGCTGAGAAATACACTTTCTAATTGTTCTCTCCCAGCATGCGAACAGCAGAGATTGGTGGGCGGTGCTGTTCCATCCAAGAGATGATCAGATTTGCTTCCTTTAAGACTGCCCGACTACTGGTTCCCCCAAATGATCGATATAGGCCAGTGCCATGGCACTGCCTGATTGCACATTGAATGTGTGTCCATGGAAAAGGGGAGCCTAGTGGTTCACAGTCAATTTTACTGCTTTGAGCTGTTGATGGGGAGCTTTGCTTCCCTGGGTGACCAGGTTCCCTGAACCATGAGAGATTTAAACACTCCTCTCCCCAGCTGGCATCTCTTATTACCTTTAATTTTCAAAACTGGACTTGTAATCCACCAAGCTAGTGAGTTTCTTGCTTGGCTGGAAAGAGGCATAGGGAAGCTTTGAAATGCAATGTGGTTGTTCCAGGCCAACAGAATGTTGCGTTAAAGGGGCTAGCTTCAAAAGAGGCAACCATGAGGCATAGGAGTCTCATAGAAGGATGTTTTTTTTTATCTTAAAGACCAAGCATGAGACCTTAGAGAGAGAAAAGCTTGTTTGGTAGAAGGAAAACCTTTGCCTGGGGCATATTTAGAATGAGGTCACAATATTTAGGATAAGGTCAAAACTTTCCAGATTCAGGGAAGACTGGAGTGCAGACTTTTGGAAGTTGATTTCACAATCAAAAGTCTGAATAGTACTTATGACATTTGCAGACAGCTTTGAAGGAGATCTTCAGAATAAGGTTGTCAAAGTACCAGGAAACCTGGATGCCCGATGTTCTTAAGAGGGCAAAAATGGTTGCAAGCACGTTTATAAATATTCTGGGTGTAGAGGATGATAGGCCTAACAGCAGTGAAATAAATTGGGGGTATTTGTCTCTTACTGTTAAAGTGTTACTAAACCCACAACAGTAAAAATAGGATTTTATAAGAACTTACCGTAAAATCCTTTTCTCTAAGTTCATTGACAAACGCAGCCTCTATTCATGACACGTGGGGTCATGTACCTTTTATTAGGAGTAGACTAGGCAGAACGAAAGTTCAGAAAGCAAAGCTGGCCCCTCCCAGGGGGCCGTCCTTACTTATGCACATAATCCCTCAGCCCTGCATAGCATATCAGTTCGTAACAAGCCCTACAAACACAACACCGAGGGGTGGGTGCTGCGTCTGTCAATGAACTCAGAGAAAGGGATTTTACGGTAAGTTCTTAATAAAATCCTATTTTCTCTTACGTTCATTGACAGACGCAGCCTCTATTCATGACACGTGGGGACGTCCCAAAGCAGTGTCAAAACAAGAGGGGTGGGTAAACAATAACAACTGTACCCAACAGAAAGTGCTCGAAAGGCACCAGCTGCGCCTAAACCGCAGCCTGCAAAACTTTGCGGCCAAAAGCAGCATCCGCGGATGCTGACACATCAGCACTGAGGCCCAAGTAGCTGCCTTGCACACCTGAGACACCGATGCTTGGTGTCTAAACGCCCAGGAAGTGCTAATCGCCCTGGTGGAATGAGCCGTGACCGGAAAAGGGGGTACTTGGCCCCGAAACAGTATATGCATGGGTCACGGTCTGTCTGATCCAACGTGAAACAGTGGCCGATGAAGCCGCCAACTCCTTGCGCGGCCCATCCATCAGCAGAAACAACGCATCCGACTTCCTAAAAGGAGCCATAGCAGCCAAATACACCCGCAACGCTCTCACCAGATCCAAGGAATGCAGAGCAATCTCCTTAGGGCAGTGGTTCTCAACTCCAGTCCTCGGGACCCACTAACAGGCAAGGTTTGCAGGATAACTGAAATACATCACAGGTGATATCATTTGCTGCTCAGTGATTGCAGTATTCTATCCTGCATCTCCCCAAGGTAATACTTAAAATCTGGCCTATTGGTGGGTACCGAGGACCGGAGTTGAGAACCACTGCCTTAGGGTGAGACGGATGCGTACACAAAGAAGGGAGGACAATGTCCTCATTAATGTTAAAAGAGAAGACTACCTTCGGAAGAAACGAAGGAGACGGACGCAGCACCGCCTTATCCTTATGTAGAAACAAATAAGGGGACCTACACGACAAAGCTGCCAATTCAGAAACCCGCCTAGCGGATGTGATAGCCACCAAGAAGGCGACCTTCTGAGACAGCAATTGTAAGGGAATATCCCTGATCTTCTCATACAAATGTACGGATCAAAGAATGTGTCGCCAAAGGATGCTGAAACAGAATCGCCAGAGCGGAGATCTGTCCCTTGAGGGTGCTTAAAGCCAACTTTTGGCCCAGGTCTTGTTGAAGAAAGGCCAGGACCCGAGAAACTGCAAAAGAACGGGGGTTCCAACCCCCCAACTCGCACCAGGAAATATACGCTTTCCAGGTGCGATGATAAATCTTGCGCGAAGTACACTTGCGCGCCTTAAGCATGGTGGGGATCACTGATACAGAGACTCCCCTGTCCTTCAGTACCTGGGACTCAATAGCCATCCCGTCAAAGCCAGTGAGGGTAAAGCACGGTGCAAGATGGGGCCCTGTGACAGCAGATCCTCGCGAAGTGGGAGCCACCAGGGAACGTCTGTTACCATCCGCACCACGTCGGCGTACCAAGGTCGCCGAGGCCAATCCGGAGCCACCAGGATTGTTGGGATTCCCTCCACTTCTATCCTGCGCAGCAACCGTGGTAGAAGCTTGAGAGGAGGAAAGGCGCACAGAAGCCTGTATCGGGACCACGGGGCACTAGGGCATCCGTTGCTGCCGCTAACGGGTCCCTTGACCAGCACACAAAGGTCTTCACCTTGTGATTGAATCTGGACGCCAGGAGATCCACATCTGGCGTGCCCCACCTTTTGCAAATCTGGCGAAACACCACTGGATGCAGGGACCACTCTCCCTGGTCCAGCTTTTGGTGACTTAGGAAGTCCGCCTTCCAATTTTCTAGGCCCGGAATGAAGATGGCGGAGAGTGCTGGCACGTGAAGCTCTGCCCATTTTAGAATGAGGGCTGCCTCTGCTGCTGCCGCCGAGCTTCTCGTTCCGCCTTGATGGTTCATGTACGCCACCACCGTGGCGTTGTCCAACTTAACCCGAACCGGGAGGCCGCGCAGCCTCGTCGACCAGTGGGAGAGACAAAGCCTGATCGCCCTGAGCTCCAACACATTGATCCGAAGTCGAGACTCCTGTGCCGACCAACGGCCCTGAGCCGACAGGTGCCCCAGGACTCCTCCCCAGCCCAAGAGGCTGGCATCCGTCGTGACTATCGACCATTCCAGGGGGAGAAACGATTTCCCCATGGTCATTGCCGGGGCCCGAAGCCACCAAGTCAACGACCCCCTGGTCTGATGATCCAGCCGGATGAGTCGATCCAGAGACGAAGGAGACCTGTCCCACTGCAGTATTATTGCTCGCTGCAGGAGCCGGGTGTGACTCTGGGCGTACGGTATCGAAGGTCGAGACCATGTGCCCCAGCACCCGCATGCAGAAACGTAAGGAGGACCACTGTCGTGACAACAGGGTGCGCACCGCTGCTTGCAGCGCCACCAACTTGTCCGGAGGTAGGAATACCTTCGCCTGCACCATGTCCAATATCAGCCCCAGATATTCTAGGCGACAGGACGGGGTCATTGTCGACTTCTGCAAATTGATTAGCCAACCGAAGTCCCTCAGCGAGGTCAGGGTGATGGTAACATTGTCCTTCAGAGCCAGAGCCGGCTCCGCTCGCAGGAGCAGATCGTCCAGGTAGGCTACCACAGCAATGACTCTCTGTCTCAGCAGAGCCAGCACCGGGGCCATTAACTTGGTGAAGACCCGCGGAGCCGAAGCCAGGCCAGGCCGAAGGGGAGAGCCACAAACTGGTAATGAAGGTCCCCTACAGCAAAGCGCAGGAAGCGCTGGTGCCTGAGGCAAATGGGAACATGCAGATATGCGTCCTTGATGTCCAGGGACGCCAGCCAATCCCCCTGGTGCAGGGCGGCCACGACCAAATGGACAGACTCCATCCTGAATTTGTAAGCCTTCACAAAGTGGTTGCGCGCTTTTAGGTCCAGAACCGGCCTGACCCCTCCCCCCTTCTTTGGCACCACAAAGAGGTTTGAGTAGAAGCTGTGGAATCTCTCCGCCGGAGGGACAGGCACAATCACCCCTTGTTCGGACATCGACTGTACAGCCCCCAGCAGAGCTAGTCGACGCTCCGGAGGGAGTCTTAAATTGGACGGGAAGAACCTGTCCGGGGGCCGAATAGTGAACTATCTTGTATCCGGAGGACACCACCTCCCACACCCACCGGTCGGAGATGTGGAGGCCCACCGGTCCGCGAACCCCAGTAGTTGGCCCACCATCCGAGAATCGGGCGGGGGCAACCCATCATGCGGAGGAGGACTTATCCTCCGCCTTTTCGGGCTTGCATTGCCAGGGACGCTTACCAGAGGCAGAGGCAGACTTGCCGGGCCGGAAGTTCCTGCCCGCCTGACCGGGCGCACAAAAAAACGTTTTTAGCCCAGAGGGCTGAGGCCCCTGTTTGCGGCGCTGTTCACACCGCTTGGGTTCCGGAAGAAACGTACTCTTCCCCCCGGAGAAATCCTTAATGATTTCATCCAATTGGGGCCCAAAGAGCCAACCACCTTGAAAAGGAAGATCCGTGAGGCCCTTTTTGGACGCGTGGTCACCCGACCAGTGTCGCAGCCACAGCAGGCGCCTAATAATGATTGCAAAAACTGACATTTTTGACAACATTGGTACCAAGTCCAGAGCTGCGTCACAAAGATAACGAAGCCCTTGCACCAGATGGTCTGCTCGCTGCATGGATTCAGGTGAATCTACGCCGCCCCGAGCCTCACTCCACTCCATCGCACACTCAGTGAGGGTCTGAGCTACCATGACTGACGCCAAGGCCGGTCTCATGGCTGCCCCCGCCACCAAAAAGAGTGCCTTGGACACTCCTTCCTTCCGCCTATCAGCCGGGTCCCTAAAGGAGGGAGACCCCTCCAGGGGAATAGTTGTCGCCTTGTTCAGGCGGGCCACTGGCAGATCCACAGCGGGTGAGACCCATTTCTGTAACAGGCTGTCCTCAAAGGGATAGCGCACAGAAAAACATTTCGGCAGGGTAAAGGAATTTAGTGGACGTTGCCATTCCTTATACACATACTGGTCAAAATACTGGAGGTAGGGAAACACCTTAGGAGCATGAGAGGGCTTCTTGGACCCAAACGTATAGGCAGACGCCTGTGCCTCTCCAGCCTGATCCAGGTGCAGTGAATTGCGGACGGCCGCGACCAGGGCGCCCACCAGCGCCCTTTCGCGCGCCACTGAGGCCCCCTGGTCCTCCTCCCCATCCGAAGGCTCCAGATCTCCGTCTGAGAGCTCCACGGGGGTCCCCATGACCCCAGAGCCCCCTTTCGGTTCCGAGTCCTCCTCAGAGGATTGCGGGGGGGAGGGGAGCGCTTTTTGGTGCCCCCCCTACACCGGTCCAATTCCCCCCGGGCGAAAAACTCCTCCAAGATGGAGGTTAACTGATCTAGGGGAACTAGAGGTCCCAGAGCGGCATGCGCTTCTGCGGATCCCTCCGGAGAAGCAACTGTCGGTTCAGCCGCCATTGCGCCACCACCAGGACACTTCTGAGCCTACCAGCCATCACCCCCGCAGTACCACCCCCTATAGAGCCTCAGGACTGCCCAGTAGGACCCAGCACTGCCGCTCCTGCACCCCAGGGAGAAAACCAGCGATGCTTGCGGAACCCTGTGCCACTGTGCTCTTAAAAGAGGCCGCCACTGTCTGCCAATGCCACTGCTTGCTGTGCCGCTGCTGCTGATCTGCCGAGTGCTGCTAATGCTGCTGCCCTGAAGAAGGAATGGCGCCAAAAGCACATGTAAAGTCCCATACAGGGAGACTAACCAAAAATGGCTGCCACAGCCGCTAGAGTCCAAAACTCCACCAAAATGGCCGCGACCACGGCAAAATGGCGGCGGCCGCGACTCCTGGAAAATGGCGGCGGACCGCATGGTAAATTGAGCGGCCCATGCCGCGATCGGCAGCAGCAGGCGATCATCAGTGCGAGCAGCCAGGACAATCAGGCGGGCGGGCGTGAGGGGGGGGGGGGGAGAGAGAAGGTTAGGGACCTGAACCCCCCCTCTCACCGGAACGGGAACCGCTAGTCGCCCCCCCCTCCACCACCAGGGGGGAGGGGGGTGTCACTCACCCATCCAGACAGGGGTAGCCACCTGATGCAGACCTTCCTCCCCCCAGATGGGGAGGGATGCTGCCGGCCAAGCGACCCCTGGAGCAGGCCACAGCCTGGACGCTGGGTACGCAGGTGGGGTGTTTAACCCACCGGCCGCCCGCATGGAACGGGCAGGATGCGGTGGACCCCGCCATAGCTAAGGGTGGCTCGCATCCGTCGGCCGTGCTGGGGAGATGGCAGGACAATGGTCATCCGCGTGGTCCCCAGTTGGCTACTTGATTGCAGTCTTCATCAGAAGGCTTGCGCAAAATGAAAAAGACAAAAAAGAAAAAAAACTTTAGGGGAACCGCAGTTCCCAGCAAGGAACCAGGTCTAACTCCTTGCACTAGGCAGAAGAAAACTGATATGCTATGCAGGGCTGAGGGGTTATGTGCTGAGTAAGGACGGCCCCCTGGGAGGGGCCAGCTTTGCTTTCTAAACTTTCGTTCTGCCTAGTCTACTCCTAGTAAAGGGTACATGACCCCACGTGTCATGAATAGAGGCTGCGTCTGTCAATGAACGTAAGAGAAATCAGTCTTTTATGCATTAAAGCATGCTTGTTATACTCGCCATGGAACCTAAGGGGTTAATCCTGCACACTGTCTAAAAAAGCTGTTTGATCCTCCCTTTCTTTTACTGTACCACATTCATCTGTGGATAGCACAGAGCCCTAGGAGGCACTCTACACATGCTCAGTTTGTCGTGTATTGCTAGAGTTTTTTTTGTTTTTGGGGAGGCTGCATGTGATCAGCACAGGGACAATCAGCACTGTCCAGAAAGAAAGTCAGGGGTCGTGCAGCCTCATAGGACAGTCAGAGGAGAAAGAAAACTAAGATGGCAAAAAAACATAACAGGGGCTATAAACCTCCCTTGCCCTATCCTAAATGAAATGAATGCGTTTTCCCTTTAGCTCCACTTTAATATGCACCATAAAGCAGGTTGATACTAGCCCAAAATTGTGAAAGGACCCTACATAATTTGCTGAATAAAATGCTGAATGGGGCTTCATTCTTTCTCATAGGCTAAGAACATACATTCAGAATCTGGCAGTCAGTATGATTCATCAATTTCGGGGGTCAGCAAGTCGTCGATTGTTGGGAGCAGACAGGTGGATCATGAAAAGACTCTGCCTCCCCTGAGCCCCAGCTACGCTTATGTTCACTGCAGCATGGAAAGCGGGAGGCAGCATAGTGCTGGATGGAGGGCAGGAGCTGCCTCAGTGAAGGGTTGTTAGACAGTCTTAGCAACCAATCACCATCTTGTTATTATGAAATGTTAATTCTGGCAGCTCCTGCCTTCCACCAAGCACTGTGCCATCTCCTGACCTCCGCTCTGTTGTACATATGCTGGCAGGTAGGAAGTGCTACCTACATAGTGCTGTGTGTATGTGGGGGGTTGGGGGGATGATGTGAAGGAGACAGAGGACAGGGGGGATTGCGATGGGAAATGGACAGAGGACACTGCTTTGGGGTGGCAGAGGAGACTACAGTGGGGGGGTGTGACATTAAGGGAGGTTGAAGACACTGCTGTTCTGGTGTTTTGGAGGGGGGGGGGGTGTGACAGGGACGGGGGACACTGCTATATTTCAGGTCAGAGAGAGTTAAAAATCATTGAAACCATAGCATCAGCATGGGAACCAGCATTCTCAAATGGAAGATCAGCAATTGCAGCCCCCACACTTATCACAGTAGGTATCATACAGTGAAAAGTGCAGCTTGTCTACATTTTACTTCTGAGGAGCTGCCGAACACGCCATGCAATCTGGCTAAAGGTTATGTGCACAGTATTGTGAAAGGGGAAGTAAGCCATCAACATGGGCAGGGGGAATAGCGATTCTGGGAAATCCTGCAAAAGCACTTGTCCATTACCAATATGCAAGAAGAGCTTTACAATAACATGTACAAGAAATATACAGTATTTATCACCCCATTCCCTATTTAGCTACCATTTAGCCACTTCATTACTGCTGCACTGAAACGTATGTGTCCTTGCTTTAAAGGAAGTTACAGTAAAACTTTGCAACACATTCAATATTATGTATCACATCTCACAGTTGTAATTGTACACCTTAAGATTCTTGCACTTTTCTATATTTCAGAGCTTCTTGGGCCTCTGTATTGGTCAGAAAAGCATAGTTTGGAGAAATGTGAAGTGTTGCATGAAAGATCGTCTTTTAGGGCTCAAAGCTGCCATATAATTTCTAAATGCCATTTTTTCTGACCAATCAAGTGCCCCTAGAAAATAGAAAGAGGTACATTCGATAACTACAAGATGCCTTCTTTTCAGGTGAGCCTAAAAATGTTACACAATTAGAAAAACATTTGATGATATTAGCAAATGATCTGAAAAATACTTACCTATTTTGAGGAAATAATGCACAGCAAAGTGGTGTCGCAAATACCAAGCTGAAAAAAAGTAAAACATATTTTTAAAGAATTGCATATATATATATATATATATATATATTTTTTTTATTCCTTAAAACTTAGTTTCAATAATTAAATACAAAAAATATACCTGTAACACACTTAGGCTCCATGCCCACTGGACGATATCTGGGCTCTTTCAGCATCGGGCAGGAGACGCTGCTTACAAAACGTTCTTTTGCAGTGTTTTGTAAGCAGTTTAACTTGCATTTTTCGGCGTCTGCGTTTTTTTTTTTTCTTCATTGGCTTCCATTGACTGCAAAAAACGCCAGATGCCGATAAACCGGCGTTTACCGGCGTCCGACGTTTTTTGTGGTCAGGAGAACGATTTTTGAATGCCAATTCAGGGCGTTCAGATAACAGCCCAAAAACGCCATGACAATTAATGTCCATGTGTGCATGGACACATAGGATAACATAAAGTGGCGTTTTTGGGCTGTTAAAAAAAAACGCCCTAACGACCAAAAACTGCCGTTTATCAGATACAGTGTGCATGGAGCCTAAACATACATATTGTAATGTATATCCATAGCAGTAAAGTTTTGTTTAAATACATCAGGATTGATGAAACAAGGCAAATAAAAAGATTGTATATCCTTATTTTTTACATCATATTTTCCTCCTTTGTCTTTCTAGGGTCCAATCTGCAACACTTTTAGGTCTCATTCAAAGGGGTTCAGAGCCCGTTTAGAGTGAGATTCACTAGGATGGGTGCACAGGTTTTGTGTACCTGATAAACTCAACTGTGCAGGTGAGCCAGTACAGTCAATACAGCTACATGTCAGTACAAAATGATAAACAAATGGCTCTATGCACTCTGAGCCCATGCAAATTAGCCCTAAAGGTGTGGCTTCTAGAATTTGGCATGCACATTTCTTGGACAAGAGAAGACTCTTCACCGAGAAAAACTTCCAGTGCATGCCCCCAACTATGGTTCTCCCATATTAATGGTGTAGCACAAACAGTGGTGTGCAAGCATAATACAGCGATATCTCGATTCACAAACTTAATTTGTGAAACGACTGGTCAGGAATCGAGGTAAATTTTCCCATAGGGTTCAATGTAATTCCGGTTAATCTGTTCTGACCTTTTTTTTTGTTTTTGAAACACAAAAATATGAAACAAAGTGCAGTACAGGCGGTCCCCGGGTTACAAACAAGATAGGGACTGTAGGTTTGTTCATAAGTCGAATTTGTTTGTAAGTCGGAACAGGTACATTTTTTAAGTGTAGCTTGAGCCAAAATAACTATTTTTAAGCTTTTTGGATAGCATAGGGAAGGGGTATCACCCCTGAAATGTTTGTTTTGCTGTCTATGGTTCTGTTCAGAGGATTTCACCTCACTTCCTGTCCCAATGATAATTGGATTTTGAAATTTTTGGATTGTTGTGGAAGCAAACCTTGGTGATAAAGCATCAGTGGAGACACCATTTTACCATAATACCTCTTACAGGAGTGAATTTCCCTTCCTAGGGGGAGATTTCCTCTCACTTCCTGTTGTCTCCCTCCGTTTGTAAGTAGGAGTCGTTTGTAAGTTGGATGTTTGTAACTAGGGGACCGCCTGTAGCACAGTATAGTATGAAGAGACAGAACAACCTTGCTTGAGACGACTTCTGGCATGGAGGAAGGTGGGTGGGAGGCAGTTATTGTTCAGAGGGAGAGTCCCACTCCATAAGAACATTGGGGAGATCTCATTCAGGGATTTCCTCTCTTCTTTGTCTCTTAGCTGCAGGCTCAGTTTTGCTGAGGAATCTGTCCAATGTCACTTGTCTTTTCCTGTGCTGCATAACCTTCCGGAAATGAGACTCCACGTTATCGTTCATCAGATTTAACACTCTGTTCATTACAGTTATGTTGGGGTGGTGCTTCTCAAAAAATCATGGCACTCATTCCATCTTTCCATAATGGATTTTATGGAATCACTGCAAACCTCCTCCGTCTTCCTCTTCCTCAGTGGAATGCTCCTCCATAAGTGCCTTCTGCTGCTCACTGTGAAGTTCAGAAAGTTCTTCCGTGGTCCTCAACAAGCTCCTCTATGTCTGCACCAGCAATGTCCAGACCCATACTCTTGCTCATGGATACAATATCCTCCACTACCTCTGCATCAGACCCTTCAAAGTCACGTTCAGTGACACATTCTGGCCACAGTTTCCTCCAGGCTGAGTTTAAGGTTTGGTGAGTGACCTCTTCCCAGGCTTTGTCAATGAGGTTAATGCAGTGGAGAACATTGAAATGTTTCTTCCAGAAATCTTTGAGACTCAAGGAGGTCTCTTCAGTGACATTAAAACACCTAGTGAAGAGCACCTTTGTGTACAGCTTCTTGAAGTTGAAGATTACTTGCTGGTCCATGGGCTGCAGAAGAGGTGTTGTGCTGGGGGGGCTTCACCTCTATGAAGTCATACTCCGTGTCCATATCATGCACCAAGGCTGGAGGGTGTGCCGGGGCATTGTCCATCAGAAGAAGGCACCTTTCAGGCAGCTGGTGATCAGAAAAATACTCTGATGGTGGGTGCGAACACCTCGTGCAGCCATTCCATGAACAATTGCCTTGTGACCCAAGCTTTCGCATTGGCCCTCCACATGACAGACAGTCTGGCCTTGTTCACATTCTGTTCCCTGAATGCACGAGGGGTCTGGGAATGGTACACCAGCAGTGGCTTAATCTTCAGATCGGTGCTTGCATTCGCACACAGCAAAAGGGTCAACCTATGGGCTTGTGCCCCGGCAGTACCTTTTCCTCCTGCGTGATAGAAGTTCTGTTCGGCTTTTTTTTTTCAGAAGAGCCATGTTTCATCACAATTGAATCACTGTATCCTTCTGTCTTCATGAATTCCGCAAATTCTATCTTGTAGGCTTCTGCTGCGGCCTTGTCAGAACTGGAAGCCTCACCATGTCTTGTCACACTGTGGATGCCTCTCTTGCAGAATTTTTCAAACCACCCACCACTGGCTTTAAATTGTTCACTTGCTGCACATGTAGAGGGGTTTGTTTGCAGTAAATCACTGTGCAATTTTTCTGGCTTTCTCACAGATCATAGCTTCACTGACGCTACCACCTGTTTCTCATTCAACCACACTAAAATGTTTTTCCACATCTTCCAGTACTTGCGTCCTCTGCTTGGTTAACATCGTTACTCCTTTTCCACATCAGCTCCTTTGACGGCAGCTTTGTTCTTCAGAATAGTCGAGATAGTCAACTTCGCCATCTTGTACTCTGAGGCCAAATCAGTCACACAAATACCACAGTCATGCTTTTCTACGATTTCCTTCTTCAGCTCAATGGTTATTTCCTTCACAACCTTATTCTTAAAATTCCTGCTCTGCACATTCTTGTCACCTTTATTACCGTTCTGCCCTTTTTTTTACCACCATGCTTGCTCTGCACATTCTTGTCACCTTCATTACCACTCTGCACATTCTTGTCACCTTCATTACCACTCTGCACATTTTTGTCACCTGCATTTCCACTCTGCACATTCTTGTCACCTGCATTTCCGCTCTGCAGATTCTTGTCACCTGCATTTCCGCTCTGCACGTTATGGTAACCTTCAATACTGCTCTGCACTTTTTTACCACCATGCTTGCTCTGCACATTCTTGTCACCTTCATTACCGCTTTGCCCTTTGTCACCTTCATTACTGCTCCACACTTTCTCCTTACCACCATGCTTGCTCTTAAATTTCTTCAGAGGCATACTGGATGTCCAGTACAGTAAGCACACAAAAAATCTTTACAGCAAGTGTGCACAGGGATGTACAGTACTGTATAGTATGTGCTAAAAAGCACACCAAAAAGCTTCTCAATACACTCCAGAATACTTAAAGTGTCTTCACAAAACACTTTCAGTGTCTATCTGTCACCGCAATCTCCTCTGCAGGAAGTCACGACCACTTGGACCATGTGTTAGAGCAGGGAAAATGGCTGCAGCTCGTGTTTGTGAACCGAAGCAAATTTTTATGAACTTTTTTGTTCGCAAACTGAGTTGTTCATGAACAGAAGCGTTTGTGAACTGAGGTATCACTGTATTTGTGCCACTCTTCTAAACTCGAAAAACAGAGCAGACGCTCTGCTCCTAACAAACAAGCCGTAACTGACAATCCCCTTGGTTAATTAGGACTATCTACTCCCTGTTCTATGCTGTGTCTGTGAAAGACATGGCATTGACCAAAGTAAAGCTGGAGCTGTATGCTCCAAATTTCTCAGCCTATGCCAGCCTGGCGTTCATCTGAGTGCCAGAGGAAGGAGTAGCTCTGTGCATGCTCTGCTCGAACAAGCAAAGGGTGGGGACATGAGCTGTCTGCTGACAGTTTACATCCCACATGCCAAGTCTGACCTGGAGGGCATCTGTGGCAGTTTTCTATACATTTTTTTAATATATATATTTTTTTACTCTGAAATAGAGACTGGTGTGGGTAGGGCAAGTAGACCTGAAACAGGTTTATCTGGTTAACGTGGTGCCCGTCACAAACACCAAGCACCTTTGCCAATTCCCCGGAATGTGTATGGCTTCTCTAAAGGCTGCCATACATACTAGTGATTTTTGCCATTTACCAAATGTTTTAGGTCTCCCTCCTATTTGTTTCTTAATTTTATCTAAAAAAAGGTAAATGATCCCATATTCTGAGAAACATGGGAGCTACCAATACTGACCTGTCCTTCCAAAAAATTTAAAGACCTGACTGTGACCCTCTGGTTTCTAAACTTTCGGACAAGGACAAGACAAAAAATACACAGGATTCAGTAATGACAGTTCCTATATTTTTTTTCCTGTAACTTTAAAACGGCAGCAAACTGCCAATGAAATAAAAATTAACCCTGCACGGTAAAGTCATAATGTACTAGTATGCACCGCATACTAGCACATTATGACACACATACCTAAAAAGCGGATCCCTCCCATGCAGCACTGTCACAGATCCCTGACCCTGCTATTATCACCCGGTCCTCCTTCCGGGCTCCCTCGGCTCCGCCACGGAGCTCTGAATATATGGCATGGCTATGCCGGCCCTTCAGAGGTCACCAACAGCATCACTTGTGAATATCTCCTACACAGTGTTTAGGAGATATTCACTGTAACTAAAGGTAAGCCTTATTATATGCTTACCTGTAGGTACAAGTTCAAAAGTGAAGTTTACCTCCACTTTAATATAATACATTTTTTTTCATATTCATTCTTTCTTTACTGATCTGCAATTTATTTATTTTTGGCTTGTTTGTAACTAACACTTTGTATGGGATGTTTTAGTTGTTGCCTATACTAAGAGTGAAAGCTGACTGAGGAAAAAAAAAAAAAAGGAAAAAAAAATGAGAACTGACAGGCTCTTTATTGTAGATAAGACATGTTATGTGTCCTCTGCAATAAAACAGACTTGTCTGTCTGTCCATTTCTTTTTAGAATGTATCATGACCTGTGCAGCTCAGCATATATCCTCAACATACCTCAGTGCTGTAACGAATGAGCACATGCATGAGAGGAGCATCATTCCGCCCAGCCAATAGCAATGGTTGAAGACCCTGCACCTGAGAGAGACTGGCGTGGGAAGGCAGGGTGGGAGTAGAGGGTAAGTGAGGGTAGGGTAGTTGAGAATGGGGTAAAATAGGGATTGTGAGGTGGGAGAGTTGGGATCGAAAAGGCTGTAAGCTAGGGTTGAGAGGGTGGAGTGTTAGGGATAAAATGGGGTAAGAGTTGATGGGATGGGAGTGAATGGGAGATGAGGGTGGGACGGAAGGGTGCGGTCAGAGAGAGTCCACGTCCCAGAAGTTGGTAACGATAACCGACCCGCCTTACTAC
>BLSH010482894.1:216003-228299 GCA_018402905.1 Glandirana rugosa | reverse complement strand
ACCGACAGAGGACATGGTACGCCAGAGACTGCATGGTACAGGAGACAGCCAGAGACTGCATGGTACAGGAGACAGCCAGAGACTGCATGGTACAGGAGACAGCCAGAGACTGCATGGTACAGGAGACAGCCAGGGATATGGTGCTGGAGACAGCCAGAGACTGCATGGCGCAGGAGACAGCCACTGGCCGGAGTGGAGGAAGATGCGGTCCACTCCCAAGCGATGTCACTTCCACGTTATTTCCGGTAACGGTTTCCGGGATCTGGAGCATCTTTCTGAGCACCCATACTCGCGAAAATGCGAGTATCGGCACCAATACCGGTATCAGTGCATTCCTATTACAAAGTACAACTATGGCAGTAGTTAGGACACATTGTTATCAAAAGAGATCAAAATACAGCACTTCTTACCAGAATCCCACTAATCCTACTTGTATGGGGGCACTCATCCATGGAAATCGCTAATATAGAAAAGAGATTTGTATGAAAATTAAGCAAAATAAATCAGATGGCATTACTTTATACACAGCAGAATTTTCACATTACCTTAAGGAATGCTTTCTTTTCCAAAGCGTTCATTAAAAATGGAGGAATAGCTGTAAATATAGCATAGAACTTATGTTAGATAATAATGTTTCCTTGAATTATTTAAATTGGCTTTAAATTTGGCTTAAGAATGTTACAGAGCAGTAAATGGAGGGTAATACATATGGCATATCCGTGTATAAAAATCCCTCAAGGTTGATCTCCATGCTGAAACGGTCATATAAAAAGGAACCAGCCAGTCCACTAATTTCAGTGCATTCTGCCGATTTATTTGAGTCAGCTATTCAGTAAGTCAGTAAGACTCATCAAATCAAGTGGCCTAAAGCAGCTCTAATTTTACCCAGCTAAACATAGCTAAATTCATCTAATGTCCATTGTACATGAACTGGGATTGCTGTAGTAAAAACTACCACATCCAGTTTGAAAACTTAGACTAACAATTTACACAGGGCATTATAATTCCCAAGAGGTATACAGTAAATACCCGATTATGGGACACAAATAAAAGAGGGTAAAGAAAATAGGGATTTTGACTTGTCTGTAAATTCCTTTTCTTGGAATATGGAATACAGTACAGGACACCGGATGGATATTCATAGACCATGGGTCATATGCTGCTATCTTCTGGTCACTGGATGCAAACTTTTGCTTGGGCCGCCCTTAGAGCATACCATACAAATCCTCTGACTTTGTGAGGGTCCAGTTTTTTTTTTTTTTAGCAAGCAATATGCAGCAAAGAAAAACGTGCGGGGGGGTGGCAATGACCTGTACTGCACTCCATGAGAAGGAATCCATCTTCACTGGCCTTGCATTCTTAGACCTGTTCACAACCCAAAGCAATAAATCGAATGGTGGGAAACAACACAGCAAACAGAACTGCCAATAGACTCACAAGAAAAAAAAAACAAGGGTTAAGGGACTTGAAAAACACTCAGATGACAGCTTGAAGCACCTTGCGATTTAAGCTTGCATCAGCAGAAGCCTGAACATCCACCTGGTAGAACTTGGAAAATGTATGATCAGAGGACCAAGCTTCAGGGATACAGAAGCTTGTGCTGAAAAGCCGAGGAGACCCTAACAGCTCTGGTAGAATTGGCTCTGATGGGAAAGGAGGGAATCAGTTCCTTAAAGTGGTTGTAAAGGCAGAGTTTTTTTTTTTTTTTTTTACTATGCATGAAGGTTAAAAACCTTCTGTGTGCAACCCCCCCCCCCCCCCCGCCCCAATACTTGCCTGAGCCCCATCTCGATACAGTAATGTGCACAAGAGCAGTGGCTCTCTGCCTCTGCTGCTCTGTGCCTGAATGGACAGACAAAGCAGCGGCTAAGTAGGTGGCTCCAATAGGATGCTGCTTGCTATGGTGGCACTCAGCAGGAGGGAGCAGCCAGGAGCTCCAGCAGGGGACCCAAGAAGAGTAGGATCGTGGCTGCTCTGTGCAAAACCACTGCACAGAGCAGGTAAATATGACAGGTTATTAAACAAAAATCAGCCTCTAATATCACTTTAATGGTGTAGGTCCTGGAAATGAGTTGTCTTATCAACCTGGCAATGGTGGAATGGGAGTCAGGGTGTCCTTTACAAGGGCCCACAGGCAAGACAAAGAGGAACTTGATCTAGGTGAACAGGTCCATCACCTAAGAAAAAGCTGGGACCTCATATAGTGCGTGGTGTTATATGGGTACTCTCTCAGGGCGGCTCCAGCAAAAGTGTTTGCCAGTGTCCAATCACCTGAAGGTAGCAGCACTTAACCCATGGTCTATGAATACCAGTTATGTATCTTGTACTTTACAATTAACACCTATTTTTAGAATTTAGAGCTTAAACCTAATGTTTTCGTTTTTTTTGAGCAATGAGAATTGTTTTTGTAGCGTATAACCTTAAACAAAAAAAAAAAAAAAACCGAAAAACCCACACACAACACAACAAACATGGTCCACCTAATAAAAATGAGCATGCCAGAATAAACTCGACTAAGTTCTACAGTTGTAAAATACAGACTTTGGAAGAAACGTTAAATAGTGCGCAGTCTCTGACAAAGTAATGGATTTATTCCTCTGTACACACCCATGCCAGGAGCAGCCATCAGAATCCTGGAAACGACCACCTGAGTGATGGCTTGTTTAGCAGCATTAGCAGATTCTCCTATTCGATTTCCATTCTCATCTGTGACTGGTATACCATACTTCAATTCCCTGCAAAATACAATGTAATTCGATTCACTGTACAAATACAATGCATACATTGAGTAGCCTTTTCATTTTAGGACAGGGTTTCCATATAAACAGCACACTATTGTCTCCATGACAGAAGGCTATAACGCTTTCAGGTGGCACCTGTGAGACAAGTATAATTGGCATGCAACCTAACCAGATTTTACAAAATCCAAACTAAGGGTGCCTGTAAACACAGGAGGGCAGTGAATTGTGCAGAAATGTTGTGATCCCATTTCATTATATCTGGAGGCCAGCCTTGTCATTTAGATAAGTGGTTACAGAGTGGAAAATTGTTTATTACATCATAAATGGAATAAAACATCTCACAAGTTTGGGGGGGTTGTACAATGCCCCCCTTCATGCTGTCTTGAAAAGATGGGGAACTTACAAAGGTTCAGCAGTACAATCTGCTCCTTCTAAAGAAGGCTTCCACTGCTGTTTGCAATTTATGTGAATGTATAGCTTGGCTACGCATTCGTGCCACGTTCAATGGAGAGGAGAGGTTGTCAGTATTGCTTAGGGAGGGAGCAATAATAAAATGCATTCAGAACAATACTAACATTAATATCAATGCATGCAACAGGTACAACTGTTAGGGCCAATTCACACCATAAAAACGCACTCCAGATTTGTTCCGGATACATTTCTGCATCCACGTTTTCAACGCATTCCAGTGCGTTTTTGATGCATTTCCAGATGCATTCCAGGTGCTTTTTTTCCCCCTCACTATACTAGAGTCCAGTGCGTTGATGTGTTTTACTGCGTTCCAGTACAGTCCAGTGCAGGAAAAATGCAACATGTTCTACTTTTTTTTCTGGAACTGGAAAGCCCTGGAACCAACTACACTGGTGTGAGCTATGCCATTGGAAACCATATAACCTACTTTCCATGCGTTTTTGATGCAGAAAAAAATGCACTGGGCTGCATATGGTGTGAACTAGCCCTTTGAACAAACAGATTTATAACAGATGGCTAGTTGTTATTTTACTAAATGTCTAACATTGCTACAAATATAACAGGTACTCATTTTATCCTAAGTTTCCATGGTTCAACACATCATCTAACATCTTACCGTTGCCTCATTAATGGAATGTTGATACAGTTAGCAGCAGCAACCGCGGCAAAAGGAACAAATCTTCCTATAAGTGGCGAAACATGCTAAAAAAAAAAAAAAAAAAAAAAAAAAGATTTTTTTTTTTTTAACATATATAGTAAAAATTATGTTGTGTAATAACCACATGCCGAGTAGTATTTATACTTTTTAATTCAGTGTATGGGTAACCAAATTCAGTACTGGATCTCCCACACCTGGCCATTTTATTAAGCAAGAAGGCCTCTAATATGTTCACACTGTAAATAACCATCCCTATACAACAGGAGCCTCTATGGAAAATGGGATATGTCAAAGCTCAAAGTTTACAAAAGACCTGCCTGCTCATTATTAGGATCAGGTTCAGGGAATCCAGCACACCAGAGGATTTAGAGGGTACTCTTCATCCTACGCATGCCACCCTATTCATTCCCATGGGGAAAGCTGTACTCCACAGAACTGGTGGAGGTCACCATTAATGCAGCTCCCCAAAGGATTTAATGGGGTTGCTATGCACATACTTAGAATGAAGAGGACCCACCAGGGAAGCTTTTGGAAGAAAGTCTATTTGGCTCCAAGAAGGGCCACAACGTGAAGTTTCCTTGAATGGAGACAGAGGTAAGTAATGAACCAGATGGGCTGTCTTCATGCTTCTTATGTAAGAGCAAAAATAATACACACATTTCACATACAAGTGCAAAAATCACACATAATAGGGCAATGTAATGCCCACAACAAACAATTACAACTCAGTAGACAGGACAGTGAAACGTCAGTGATTAGCTGCAATTTACATTTGCATATTCCTCTTTGCCTTATCAAATAGGATCAAATGTTTATTTTAATACAGTTCATTTTTTCTTCTTACTGTTCATACAACCAGTCCTTTTAGCTTTCATTTGAGGTCAATGCCATGAGCTAGGGTATGCTTCAACCAATCCAAAGCTTGACACTAAAACATATACCCGTTTAAAGATAAACTATAAACTATAATGGTTTTGCCTCAGTTTTAGATACTTGTTAAACCCATTTTAAATCTTTATACAAATTTTTATATGTGCTTTTTTTATTCACAAACATTTAATAATGGGTGTACTAATGACACAGAATCCACAGAGGGAGATAGACATAGGATCAGTTTATTTCATTACTCTCTGAACAAACTTGGGCAAAGCAGGTGCAGAAGGGGAGGGAGGATAATAAATTCACTTATGTGTGTGTAAAATGTAGCTTGAACTACTGAGCTCCATAAACAAAAAGCATTTTCTTTCGTCAGCTCTCTCCATCCCCAGCCTGACTGGACAGTGAAACAACTAAAGCAGACTAATGTGGTCATCCCTATCTGCACTCCTTCTATAAGCATGTTCCCTGTGAACATATCAGAATGCAGCATGCATAAGGCTACTTTCACACTGCAGCCATGGTCGCTGTAAAACCCCGCTAGTTTTAGTGGAGCTTTACCGGCTCTGCAGCGCCGCTTTTCAGCCGGGAGCGCGGCACTTTTAAACCCCCACAAGGTTAAAAGTGTCAGCGCTCTGCGCTTCCAAGGCAGTGTTCTCCCGCTTCGGAAGCGATTGCCATTCATTTTAATGGCAGGGGCGGTAGAGGAGCGGTATATACACTGCTCACCTCACAGCCCCAAAGATGCTGCTTGCAGGGCTTTTTGTAGCGTCCCGCAAGCGCACCGCCCCAGTGTGAAAGCACTCAGGCTTTCACATTGGGGTGGATTTTTGAGGCGCTTTACAGGCGCTATTTTTAGTTAAATAGCGCCTGTAAAGCACCTTAGTGTGAAAGTAGCATAATTGATTTCAGTGCTGCCCCTCCCTCTGCTGCATAGGGGACTGCAAAATGCTGATACCAATTCAAAATCCAGTACTTATACTATAAAACATTATATACTGTATCTCACAGTGTATATAAAAATAGTCACATTCACATATAAATCTAGCAGTGCAAAATTATATTCAAAGTGCCTAAAATAGTGCAGCAGTGCAAAGAATTTACAAAAGTGCATATAATAAAGTACCAAAAGTGCAAAATATATCAAGAACATAAATATAAAAAGCTCATATATAAATCAGATGTCCAAACAAGGATGCTTCCGATATGAATATCGCAGAGAGTGCTTCTTAGTGCAATGATAATGCCACACATGTATCCACAAGTGCCCTGATTTCACCACCATTATGCACTCACCAGAGAAAATAAGAACAATCAGCCAGATACAGTTATGCCATCATATGAGACTTCCTTCCTGATCCCCACAGATTTCTCAATAGCGATCAGACACGTCCAAGTAGCTCGTCCTGTTCAGGGAATAGCTCACCACATGGAGACACAAAATCGTATGCTAATGTAGCACTTTTAATACTATTAAAAATGCATACAGCATAACATTTTTTCCATGTGGATTAAGCAAAAACAAAAGCAGCCAAACCTACCAAGATGGCCACCGCTCCGGGAACCAGATGTGGTGGTGTGATGTCAGTGTGTAGAGCTCTACCACTGACGTCAGGGTGGACTTCCTTATATAGTCTACGGAGCGCTGGGATTACCTGATGCCATTTTGTTGTAGCCCCACCATTTTTAATTGGCCTGGCTATACTGTAACAACTTGCGCCATTTTGTAGTAGGCGCCGTCATTTTCTGATAGTCCCCGCAATGTTATGGACAACCCATACACACTTCGGGGTACTAGCAGTTCCATACTAATGGGATGGAAGCTGTTGAATGTTATTTGATTAAAACATGTAATATCTCTGCCACTCAAACTACTTTGAAACTATTGGACCTTACGATGACGCATAATTATTTTTGGTTCAACAAAACGTTTTATCTACAAACTAGGGGAGTGGCCATGGGGGCTAGGTTTGCACCCAGCCTGGCCGATCTGTTTATGGCTAGGTGGGAGGAGGACATCATCTATTCTCATGATTGGCCTGAATATTGATGATGTCTTCTTCCTTTGGCAGGGTAGTGAGCTCTCCCTGAATAATTTTATGAGACTTTGAAAAACAGCACTTTTTTTTTTTTTAACAAAGTTTATTCAAGTTTCAGTCATTACAAGTAATTAGCAGTGATACATTCTTGGTGGGTACAGAAGAGTCTCCGTATACAACAGTAATTAAGTTGACAATTAATCAATCAGTAACAAGGACAGTGATGTCTAAAATAAGCAACCCAGAAAGGAGGGGGTTAAGGGAGGGGAAAGGGGAAGGGGAGAGGATATGTTGCTGGAAATAGGGTCGCTAGGCCCTCGGTCAATGGCTAGGGTAGGAGGGCAGACCGCCCCACACCGTGTATTATGAAAAGCATAAGGGTGGGGGGAGTCACTACAGGTAAGTGGAATACAGCAGGGTGTCAATGGGGCATACACATACAATTCAGTACAGTGGTAACTGGAGAGCAGGAGTCCCAGCCTGTCAGGGCCATCGCCCTTCAGCTAGTCATCAGGCTGTAAATTGTTGTGTTTTTTTCTATTTTCTAGTTTCCGAGCCCTACCCCAAGTGTCAGTTGCCTCTCCTGGACCCATGCCGCCCATATTTTTTCAACTTTTTTCGGGCAGTTACATCCGGCATAGGTTAGTTTATATAAAGGTAGGGCTGTATTAACAAGAGTTTTCCATTGTCGAACTGTCGGGGGGATGCTTTATTCCATTGGAGGAGTATCGCTTTCCTAGCATATAAGGCTGTGTAAAATAGAAAGAGCTTCATAGCTTGCGGGGCCTCTAGAGCATCACAGATGCCGAGGCATAAATAACAGGGGTCATGAGGTACCTGGAGTTTGCCAATTTTATTGATATCATGAAGCACCGCATTACAAAACATCGGTATTCGCGGGCAAGACCACATCCGCTAGGGGTTTGATACCAAAACGAGCCCAGGCCACCGGATCTGGTATAGAGAGGAAGTGAGGGAGCCTAGGGTTCTCCCCCATAATGGCGTATATGGGGACCAACAGTTCTCTTTGCTCATCCTGGTTTTTACTGTGTCCCACACACGAAGGGTGATTTTCATGGGAACAGTGATTCGGGGGTTGGAGTGCGGTCCTCTATGTTTTAAGTTCCGCAACTCAGCATTTGACCTAAGTCTAGCTGCCTCCAGCGCAGATGGCGGGTTGGCCCGGTCCTCCGACAGCCTCCATTTGAAAGTCACTAGAACGGCAGTCCAATAATACTTAATAAATTTAGGTAGGGCTAGGCCCCCAATGTAGTCTGGAGTTTTAATGTTGTCTTGGCCAATCTTGGGGTGCCACCATTCCACACAAACGTGATGATTATACTATAAAATTTTTTGAAAAAGGAGGTTGGTATAGTTACTGGGGTATGCTGAAAAAGGTATGTAAATTTAGGAAGTGCAGACAAACAACACTTTAGATATAACTAACACATAACTGTGTTTAAATTAATTTTTTGGATCTCCCTTTAAATAAAAATGGAACGAATATTGTTACTAAAATTTTTTTCAAACCTTGCGATAAAAACGGTTTTATCCTTACCGACAGCTGTCACCATCCCTTTTGGCTTAGAAATACAAAGGCAAATTTGTCAGAATGAGGCATAACTATTATATACAGACTGGACGTATGACTTTGCAGTTTTAGAGAACACCATGCTGCAGGTTGCCAATATGGATAGCGAGGGCTTAAGTTAATACAACCTAAGATTGAGAAAGAACAATGATAATTGGTGTGCCCTTTTATCACCAACTTATACAGATAAGGAATATCATCAGGAGACACTAGGGGATCTTAAAGAATGTTCTAGCCCTGATGAATTGGTTACCAGAAACACCTGAAGACCAGTTTGTAAATACGAAGGGCGCTTCTGGGTACCAACTAAGTTCAAAGAGAATTGTCCCAATATGGGGATAGGCTTAGTGATATGGTTAAGATGGACAAGATAAGAAAAAAAGAAGGCGCCTCTAAGTGCAGAATTAAACAATTTATTAAAGCCAAAGGATAAAATACACTTACTAGAACATAGTCGTGTAAGGGCACATCATATATCTTGCGTAGTCCAGAGTGGTGGGTGATCCTTAGGGCAGGTCCTGTCTGCGGCAATAGATGGCTTTCCTTCTCCGTCCAGCAGAGGGGAGCTGCAGTAAAGGGGAAGGCCGGGGATACCAGGAAACAGCCGTGCTGTGGGAGATCAGCACGGGAAGCTGGACTAGCTGATGACATCACTGGAAGTGCGCCCGCAGCCAGCGGAACTAAAGTCTAATTTTTTTTTTTCTTTAAAAATAACAACCATGTTATATTTACCTGCTCTCTTCAGTGGTTTTGCACAAAGCAGCCCAGATCCTACTCTTCTCTGGTCCCTCTTCAGTGCTCCTGGCCCCCCTCCCTCCTGTCGAGTGCCCCCACAGCAAGCAACTTGCTATGGGGGCACACGAGCTGAGCCACAGCTCCGTGTGTCCATTGGCCTGGCCCGGCTCCCTTTCTCTCCTTATTGGCTGACTGACTTTTGCGAATAGCGTCGAGCTGCTGTCTCAGCCAATGAGGAGGGGAGTCCTGGGCAGCCGAGACACTCCTGGTGATGAACCTCAGGTAAGTACAGTGGGGCAAAAAAGTATTTAGTCAGCCACCAATTGTGCAAGTTCTCCCACTTAAAAAGATGAGAGAGGCCTGTAATTTTCATCATAGGTACACTTCAACTATGAGAGACAGAATGAGAAAAAAAAATCCAGAAAATCACATTGTCTGATTTTTAAAGAATTTATTTGCAAATTATGGGGGAAAATAAGTATTTGGTCAATAACAAAAGTTCATCTCAATACTTTGTTATATACCCTTTGTTGGCAATGACAGAGGTCAAACGTTTTCTGCAAGTCTCCACACTGTTGCTGGTAGTTTGGCCCATTCCTCCATGCAGATCTCCTCTAGAGCAGTGATGTTTTGGGGCTTTCGCTGGGCAACACAGATTTTCAACTCCCTCCAAAGATTTTCTATGGGGTTGAGATCTGGAGACTGGCTAGGCCACTCCAGGACCTTGAAATGCTTCTTACGAAGCCACTCCTTCGTTGCCCGGGTGTTTGGGATCATTGTCATGCTGAAAGACCCAGCCGTGTTTCATCTTCAATGCCCTTGCTGATGTAAGGTGGTTTTTACTCAAAATCTCACGATACATGGCCCCATTCATTGTTTCCTTTACACGGATCAGTCGTTCTGTTCCCTTTGTAGAAAAAACAGCCCCAAAGCATGTTGTTTCCACCCCCATGCTTCACAGTAGGTATGGTGTTCTTTGGATGCAACTCAGCATGCTTTCTTCTCCAAACACGACGACAAGTATAGTTTTTACCAAAAAGTTCTATTTTGGTTTCATCTGACCATATGACATTCTCCCAATCCTCTTCTGGATCATCCAAATGCTCTCTAGCAAACTTTAGACGGACCCAGACATGTACTGGCGTAAGCTGGGGAACACGTCTGGCACTGCAGGATTTGAGTCCCTGTCGGCGTAGTGTGTTACTGATGGTAGCCTTTGTTACTTTGGTCCCAGCCCTCTGTGGGTCATTCACTAGGTCCCCCCGTGTGGTTCTTGCAGATTCCGTCTTTCAAGCCTGGTGCAGGTCTACAATTTTGTTTCTGGTGTCCTTTGACAGCTCTTTGGTCTTGGCCATAGTGGAATTTGGAGTCAGAGGTTGTGGACAGGTTGTGTCTTTTATACTGATAACGAGTTCAAAACAGGTGCCATTAATACAGGTAAAGAGTGGAGGACAGAGGAGCCTCTTAAAGAAGAAGTTACAGGTCTGTGAGAGCCAGAAATCTTGCTTTTTTGTAGGTGACCAAATACTTATTTTCCACCATAATTTGCAAATACATTCTTTAAAAATCAGACAATGTGATTTTCTGGATTTTTTTTCTCACTCTGTCGCTCATACTTGAAGTGTACCTATGATGAAAATTACAGGCCTCTCTCATCTTTTTACGTGGGAGAACTTGCACAATTGGTGGCTGACTAAATACTTTTTTGTAACCACAGTATAAGGGGGGCTGAGGCGGGCTGCTGCACACAGAAGACTTTTTATCTTAATGTATAAAATGCAAAAAGATAAAAAAACCTTCTGCCTTTACAGCCACTTTAAAAAAAATACTACACTATCATACAATCTTGGGACTCTGTGTGGTGAGCTATTCCCTGTACAAGATGAGCTGCCGGCACATGTCTGAACACTATTGAGAAATCTATTGTAGGGGATCAGGAAGGAAGTCTCATATGGTGGCATAACGATCAGGCTGCTTTTTCTTATTTGCTCTGGTGTGTGCATAGTGGTGGTGGAATCAGGGCACTTGTGGATACACGTGTGGCATTATCATTGCATTAAGAAGCGCACTCTGTGCTATTCATATTGGAAGCATCCTTGTTTGGACACCTGATTATATGTGAGCTTTTTATGTTTATGTCCATTATATATTTTGCACTTTTGGCACTAAAAACGTTTCTGCCCAGAGGGCTGAGGCCCCTGCTTGCGGCGCTGGTCACGCCTTAATCCTTAATGATTTCATCCAATTGGGGCCCAAAGAGCCGACCACCCTGAAAGGGAAGATCCGTGAGGCCCTTCTTGGACGCGTGGTCATCCGACCAGCGTTGCAGCAACAGCAGGTGTCTAATAATGATTGCAAAAACCGACATTTTTTGACATCGGTATCAAGTCTAGAGCTGCGTCGCAGAGGTAACGAAGCCCCTGCACCAGGTGGTCTGCTCGCTGCACAGATTCAGGCGAATCTACGCCACCCCGAGCCTCACTCCACTCCATCGCACACTCCGTAAGCGACTGAGATACCATAATATAAAAAAATTCAAACAGCGCAGTTAAGTAATCCCAAAAGCTGCTGTACACTATAGGTAATTTATCAAAATCCTCTAAAAATGTCCAAATAGAAGTAAAGTGCAGCGCTGTAAATTATATTTCTCTGGATAATCAGCACCCGGTGCAAATCCGTGCATAGATGTTACAATAGTGCTTCAGTGCCATTCCACCTTCACCATTCACACTAGCAGCTCACCTCCCATATCAGGCTCTTATTACAGGAGCTGGATAGCGCCTGTTGTCACAATCAATGGACAAATCAAGGATCCAATTAGGTGAGTAGTACAGATATCTCCACTTTATAGTACTCCAGTAAGAATCGCCAGCCCCGATTCAATCGTAGGTGACATGGAAGCAAAGAAGAACCACATCTAGTGCTCTCTATATATAAAATTCCGGAAGAGGACGGAACAGGCAGTGACGTCCTTGATTTGTCCATTGATTGTGGCAACAGGCGCTATCCGGCTCCTGTAATAAGAGCCTGATATGGGAGGTGAGCTGCTAGTGTGAATGGTGAAGGTGGAGCGGCACTGAAGCACTATTGTAACATCTATGCACGGATTTGCACCGGGTGCTGATTATCCAGAGAAATATAATTTACAGCGCTGCACTTTACTTCTATTTGGACTGAGATACCAT